>ONZH01001205.1:600000-974344 GCA_900303285.1 Rhinella marina | reverse complement strand
CCGAATACTTTCGCAAGGCACTGTATGTCGAATATTTTTCATGGCCCACATCTTTAGGTAGTAATGACTATAGACAGGTATAAGATTGTGGTCTTCTAATATTTGGACACCGTAAACATTTGAATAGGTTTTAAAAGATTGTTCAATCCCACAAAGATGAATCATATGATTGACAAAAAAATGAATGCTTGGAGCTCGAGAGTGCGACCTACATTGGAGGTGAAGTGAGTTCTTATTAATCTCCTGCACCACATGGAGCCATCAATGTAAGAACGCATTGGAGGGGGACGTGGTGCGCTCACCTGGGTTCATTAAGAAAGCACCTGAGCTAAGCAGTAAGTCATCACCTGCGGGGGAGAATCCTAGCAATGCGTTTGAGCACCCGTTAGATAATTAGTGAGGGGTCCACATGTGAGAACGCTATACAGTAGACCATGCGTTACGTCCCTTGTGACCCCCCTATTCCATACACCGATGGAGTCGAGAGCAGAGATATAACAGTTGCAATGTTGCTTTCTGGATTCATTGCTGTAAACGAATATAAAATATTTCATCATCATGTAACAGGGATGAGAATATTTCATGATCCGAACGTCTTCCCGTTGATCAGCCCTGTGTGGTTAGTACTTTATCAATGGAATTAAATAAGGGGAAAGTTCGATCGTCTGAGTCACGCTCCGTGCGGAGAGAGAGCAGATATGGAAGCATTCGGAGGTGTGGGATGAATGATAATACTGATGGGGGAGGAAGGTGAGATCACTAGTGTCCATTTCTAAGTGTCATCAGTAAACATTGTCATACGGAGCATCAATGATGGCAGCCATGGGTCTATAAATCCCCGGATACCCTCATCACGGCCATCATCTCAAGATTCAGAATAGACAGGAAGATAACAACGATTCTTTGATTTGTTCTATTCTGCTACTATTCAAATGCTATTGGGCCGTCACCGAGCCATTTCTGTTCCTGGGAAAGCTCAGTGACAATCAATATGGCAAGAGTGGCCGTACCATAAAGTAGGACCCAACAGCACAGTAGAAAAGTTCCTTCCTGATGTCTAAAGCTGGTTATACATCTGAGATGCGTCATGGCGGATAACTATCTTTTCAAGCATCATGCATGTGTGGTGAATGGCATTGATGAGGAAGCCGCTTCAAGATATCTCTGCTGGTGGCCTCATTCCTCTAGGATAGGGCATGTTAAAATCGACCTCCTCTCTCCTTCAACATCTGTAGTTGGATAAGAGTTTGGAGGTTCCCATACACATTAGATGACTGGTCAATTCGTGGGTTCAGGAACATATGTCTAATGTAGGCTAACTTTAGACTCTGTTCTCAATGCCAATGTGAGCCTTGGTCAGCAGTTTCAATGAGATTTGCATTTTGATGGCAAAAATAGCACAACATACAGCAGAAACCTCAAGTCAGTGGGACCCGTCTGGCACCACTTGGATCTGTTGTTGATGGAAGCCATGGTGCCAGTGTGAACATAGCCTTGGTATTACGTAGGTGATAGAAAAAAAATTGCATCAGGAATTGTCCTAGATGTTCTCTCTATGGCATACCCTGAAATTATTACTTTTTTGGGAGTTCTTGGGACAAAGTGGTTTCAAGGTCTTACCGCACAATGCCATGGTTTTACAATTCCTTTTTTTTTTTTGCACTTATGGCTTATACAGGTAAAAAGTCACTTGGTTTTAATGCATTTCACCCTTGATCACTGGTCCTCCAGTAGACTTGGACCTTCTGTCGGTTACTGGACGTCTATTCAAGGGACGTGATGGGGATTTAAAGTGGCCTGGAAAAATACTAAAAGTTGCCCCGTTTTGTAGTTGGGTCCAAATTGGTGGAAGGCAGGGCCAGCGACACCATATTGTGGCGCATTATACCGCCGCAACAGAGCCAAATACCACAGTCCATCACAAAATACTGCCAGCAGCACAAAATACATCTCCAAAAACTTCCACCGGACGGCCGTGAGGAGGGCTAAGGCCCACTGGGCATCGGTCCACCGGGAAATTTCCCTGTAAGGTCTATGGCCAATCCATCCCTGCTGGTCTACCACTTGACTCTATCCCAATATTAAAGCTGTATAACAAACAAATGCCATCTCTCCCATTAATGCTGCGAAGGGTAACCAAAGAGAGAAACCCACATATATGGTCAAATATAAAATAATTCTATTCATTACAAAAACAAATTTAATGATCAGAGGTAGACTTCCCATAGACTCTACAGGAAAATTTTCCGATGGGCCGATGCCCGGGGGTGGCCGTCTGAGCCCTCCTCATGGCTGTTAGCTGGGGTACATACCAATCTGATGCTCTCAATGAATACAATTTAATACTGCGGCAAGGGTGGCAGTAATTATGTGCTGCACCCGTTGTATTTGGATCTGCAGGGGCAGTACTTTTGTGCTGCCACTGTGGTATTGCTGCCCACTGTCAACGGACATTCCTGCGAACAGTAGCAGGAGGTCAGTCAGATTGGCAACACGTGTATAATCTGACATGTTTTCCTTTTTGTTGCTGGTATTTACCCACACCCTTTTCCCTCAGGTGTTGCTGGTGTGGTAATTGTCCCTCCTCTATTTATTGCTGCTTCTCCCCACAGTTCCTTGCGGTTTATAGCTTCAGTGGTTATTGTGGTGAGCTGGTGTTGGGGTTCTCGGCTGAGATCCTGGAGCCTCCATTTTTTCATTTAAACATAAGTGTCCTCATTCCCTTTTGTGTGTTACTTACATTTCCCTGTGTTGTTGTGATTAGGCCTCAGGGAGACTCCTGTTCGTCCTTCCTTGTGGAGGAACAGGTAGACTCATTCCTGACATTAGTTCCAGGGTCCTATAGGGTGAGATTGGATCTTAGGTTCCTGTGTATGAACTTGCAAAACTTTGAGGCCTGTTCATACTGGTAGTTAGTCAGGATTTGAGATAGGGTTTTATTAGGAGGTGTCCATCTTCCTTCCCTAGTTTCCAAGCCTAATCTACATTCCCTCCTACGCTCAGTGTGGTTTTCCCCCCACGCCTGAGCGTGACACCCACCTACTTCTGTTGTCCTTGCCTACTTTCATTGGCACGCCTCGTCAATTTGAAACTGTCTACAACATGGGGTCACTGTTATTTTTTTTTCCAAGGTCACTTTAAGTTCTTAGTCTACCCTCCTAATGATTGGTTTCCATCTATCAATGGTTGGCTCTCTGGACACTTTTCTGGAAGAACATCAATGTAACAATAATATGACTCGGCCCATGGGGGCATCAGTTGAGAATCTTTGTGGGCTTTATTTCTTAATTAGAACATGAATGCTAAGAGGAACTGGATAATACAAGTGATCGATCTCTTAAAATATTCCGGTACACAACCACCACCGATAAGAAGACAACAGTGAGGTCATCACATGATGCTGGGCTAAACAAAAACTCTCAGTCATCCTGATGTAGGGGTGGAAGATCTCACCACCCACATGGAAACCTGTAGAAAAATCATTGATCACCTTCATGCCGATTTAAAATAACTTCAAGCATGAAGTGCCAGATGTTACAATGTATAACTTCCATAGCAAACATGTTGTGTCTCCAGGCAACTGCAATGTGACCTATTCATTAACCTGAGGGAAAGACGGAATGTAACAGCATCATCCCCACCGGATATGTCCTTAGATACCATATGTAGAAGTGTACTCCATGCGTTAAGTTACCATCAAGTCTAAGCTTGTCACATAATTGCTTGAGTTTGGGAATTCAACGTGATATTTCCACAGATCTTCCAGAAATGGAAATTGTCTTTCCACCTAAAAGTTCCTAATCTGTAAGTCAATGTCCTACCTTTTGACGAGGTGGACATGGAGTCAAACATGGTCATATGTATTTCTAGACTCGTCAAAGGGTTGACCATTGACTTACAGAGCAGTTACCCATCATGGTCATATTTCAAAACTTGTCGAAGGGTTGACCATTGACTTACAGAGCAGCTACCCAATATGGTCATATTTCAAGACTTGTCGAAAGGTTGACTATTGACTTACAGAGCAGCTACTTATTGATAGTTTTCTTCCTTCTGAAGGAGAGCTAATTTGCATACTTTTTTTCCCAGGGAGCATTGCCTGTAAGACTTCCTATGCCACCTGGATCTCCACAAGGAAAACCAGTACCCCCTGAGAGAAAGATCCAAAATATAGTATAAATGTTATGCCTACGTATGGTGTCCTTACAGTCCAAGCCTCTTCATTGGTGGATTCATACTGGCAGCTTTTTAGTGGAGACCAGGACATATAGTGGTGTAGGGGTTCCAGAAGACTCAGGTAATCTTCCACTATGACCAATGGTTGAGGAGCTGCTAAGGTTAGGTCATTGAGAAATGCCAGAATGGTCATCTGAGGCATCTTCTAGACTAGTAACTTAACCTGGTTCTAGCCCCTAAGAGATATCTCCCAACATTTGCATCCTCATTAGTGGAACTATCATTGGGCTTGTGGGCCTGGAGACATAACTGGAGATGTTAGTGACCAAGGGGCATCTCCAGGGCTAAAAAGAAACTTTTATCTCAGCAAGGATCGTCTGAGGTTCTCATAAATGAGCTGTTGAAAATACAGACCTGATGTCCACAAAGTAGAAATGCAGATTATGGCTGAGGAAAACTAAATTAGAAAATGAGACAGAAGCTTCATGAGAGGGCACCACAGTACATTGGATTTACTGAAGTCAGGGCTCGGCCGGCAAAACAGGGTGAATTGATATTTGTGAAGCAGCACTTAGCGGAAAATAAAACGATTAATGCTCAAATTTACAACATGAAAAGAACAGCAGGGGGGAGGAGGGCTCCGAAGAAATGACTGGATGGTTTACTTATTAACAAGCCGCTGCTGTGTTCCCCGTGGCAACCTTTAGTAAAGACGGCATTACAATTAGCCGATGATACATTGTGGAACATGGGCTCTGCTGATCTCATCTCTCCTGCTATCTACCTACGGCCCATATTTATATTAATAAAGCAAGAGTGATAAGCATGAATCCATTGGAAATTAATAAAGAGACGTTATAACTAACCAGGAGGCAAAAATAGTATCTTAGCTATTACAGTCTGAGCAAACAACAGAGGAGTAACTCGAGACTCCTCAAACCCAGTCAAAATCGGTAATAGGGCCCTAATTTGTCCTTAAAGGGCATCTGTCAGCAGTTTTGTACCTATGACACTGGCTGACTTGTTACTTGTGCACTTGGCAGCTGAAGACAACTGTGTTGGTCCCATGTTCATATGTGCCCCCATTACTGAGAAAAATGATGTTTTATTATATGCAAATGAGTCTCTAGGAGCAACGGGGGCGTTACCATTACACCTAGAGGCTCAGCTCTCTCTGCAACTGCAGCTCCCTCTGCACTTTTATTGACAGGGTCAGGCAGTGTAAAAGTGATAATAACCGGCCCTGAGTTCTCCTAAAGTCAGTCAAAGTGCAGAAAGTGCAGCAGTTGCAGAGAGAGCAGAGCCTCTAGGTGTAATGGTAACACCCCCGTTGCTCCTAGAGGCTCATTTGCATATAAAAAAACAACATTTTTCTCAGCAATGTGAACACATATGAACATGGTACCAACACAGATGCCTTCATCTGCCAAGTGAACATTAAAGATTGCTTACCCCCATGGGGGAATTTTTTTATTCATTTTGGGCTAATAATAATATTTTCAACTGGTCTTTATTAAAATGTTTAGCAGTTTCTGAGTACAGGGGTTAAAAATCAGTCTGTTTGCAAGTTATCACAGTCAGTTTTCTTTGAATCCTGTCATCTGATGGCTCAGGCATAGCTCTTATTTATAATCTCCTGACCTCATAAACACGTATTTAAGCCATATTGTTATCAAATTGATAAGAACAAAAGAACTAAGCAATAATGAGTGTTTATGAGGTCAAAACATCAGGGCTACACCTGAGCCATCAGATGAAGGGATTCAAAGAAAACAGACAGATTTTTTGATCATTTTTAATAAGGACAATTAAAAAAAAATATTTTAGCCCAAAATGTGTAAAATGCAATAAAAAATACATAGCTTTAATAGTACTGACCTCATTCCATGGTGGAGGGGTCCTACTGCACCCCCTTAGTCCTACCCCTGAATTTGTGTAAAAATAATGTTTATAAATCGTCTTGAAGTACAAGTACATGACAGGACATGACAACTGGAACATACAGGTATAAGATTTGGCTCAGTTTTTTGTTTTTTTTAATAAATTACTGGACTCCGTCTATGATAGAGGCGTCCTACTCTACCTACCCCCTGTCCCAACCCTGAGGCGTGGTAAAAGACCCTCTTGAAGTAAAAGAGGGTGCCATGGGCTTTGTATCAATGCAAAAGTCAGACACATAAACCGTTTGAAACACCATTTTTAAATAAGTACTGGCCTCCTTCCATGGGAGGAGCTATACCTCTAGTTCCACCCCTGAGGAGCTGTAAGAGCTATTTTCAAAGATCCTCTTTAGAGATAAGCGAATCTATTCGCCGCTTCGTAGATTCGGATCGAATCTTGGGATTTTTCAGCTGCGAAGCGAATCCGAATATTAGGTGATTCGCTTCGCTTTTGTACGCATTCGCTACGTAGTGTGTCCTATAAATTATACGCTATTCTACGTATAATTTAGTTACTCTATACGCTGTTGTGTACGAATTTAAATTCAGCGATGCAGACTCCTCCCTGGTAGTTCCGCCCCTTTCGCCAGCGCGGGAGGATGACGAGGCAACTCAGGAAATTAAGTTGCACATTCGTGCGCCTCATCCCTTTTTCCCCTTTTCAGGTTATTTGGGGAGCCCCTTGAAAGAGGGTTTTTTAAAGGGAACCTTTGCTGCTATTTTTTTACCCATTTGGATTACAATTTTACCTATGTGGATTACAAATTGCGACTGAGTTTGGGACTCTGCTCCAAGCGTCAGAAGAAAAGAGACTTAAACGTGTCCGTGAGCATACTAGGTAAGTGATATATAAAATTTTTATATTATACCTATAATAATGTATTTGCACTTTACCATATATGTGTCTCGAATATTCGCTCTGCCTCTGAGGAGTGCACGCCGCGGCCTCTCCTCGTACGTGCCTGCGTATTACGTAATCGCTTAGACAATAGTACGCTGAGATTCGTAAGCTATTTTGTACGCTCATGCGTACGTCTTCTAAGAAGTTGCGTACATTTTGTAAATGAACGTTCGTTATTAGTGAGCGAATGTTCGCTAATAGCACATAACGTATATTTTGTACGCAAATACAACGAATCTATTTATCGAATATACGAATTTTAGGAAAAGTTCGGCGAATAATTTTTTTAATGATTCGCTCATCTCTAATCCTCTTGAAGTGCAAGTTTATTCAATGGTGTGTTGTGGGATTTGCATCAATGCAAGAGAAACATATACAGTTTGGCTCAGCTTTTTTAATGAATTACTAGCCTCCTTCCATGGTGGAGGAATCCTAATCCACCTAACTATAGCCCCGCCCCTGAATAGCTGTAAAAACAAGTTTTAAAGATTCCCTGCAAATATATTCAATGGCATGCCATGGACTTCGAGACAATGCAAGAGGCAGATATGACTGTGGGGACACCTACCCTTAGTCCTTCCCTGGAATTTCTTTAAAAAATTATTTTTAAAGATCCTCAAAGTACAAGTTTATTTGATGGTGTTAGACAGGCTTTGTGTGAGACGTGAGACGAGTGGAAAATAAACAGTTTGGGATGGCTTTTTAATTAATTGCTTTGCAAATTTATTGCCTTAATAGCGGTAAAATGCAAAGTGATCAAATTGCAAACAACATTCGATCTCTCGTCCAGGGCTGAGTTTACCATTAGGCAAAATATCAGGAAAGGAAATACACAGCAGGCAGCTGCCAAGGGCAAAAGCTAACATCTAATCAGATGTGTCACAATGGCTCCATTACAGGCGGTTTGCATGGACGTTATGTCTCTCTGTTTATCTTTTTGAATTGGACATGGAAGATTCTATTAATAGAACCGCCACATGGTGCTAACAGAGCATATATGTGTACATATACACCCACCTACTTCATCTAGGGCGTATACAGTGACGCTCCTGCCTAGGAACACCGGCAACATTACAGGGACAGCATAAGCTGTATACAAAAGCTGTAGTACATGTGTAGACTGTATGTTAATTGGGCAACAAAATGGGACCACCTGATTATCTTCCATATAAACTGGGGGGTCCTGAGGTGGCCCTCATTTTCTACTTCCTCAGTGGCTTTTGAGACTTGATCTACTGCCTGAGTTTCTTACATTAAACGGGTTTTCACTTTATAAGAAATGTATAGCAAATACAATATGGCAACAGCTCCTCATGGGTGGGGTCTAAATGATGGTATCTCCCATAATCCTCAGAATAAAGGGGTTCTAGATCTGGTTTAGCCCTGTCAATAAATTTCCCTGTACAGTATTGCTCGTGGCATTGCTCTGTCCCTTCATTTTCAGAAACAGTGGTGGTCCCAAAAATTGGATCCCACCAATCAGAATGCTAATGACATGCCAAGACACCCCCTTTACGTGACATTATTGTGTTGGGCATGGTTATGTTAGTAGCCCCAGCCAAGGATCTGGAAGAGTCTCAGTCAGTAACATCAAGTACCTGTAAACTTAAAGGGGTATTCTGGTAACAAGAAGTTATCCCGCTACTCCCTTTGAGACACCCAACAATTGTGAGCATGTGGTCCCCTGTCCCCCAATTGAATAGAGTGATGGTAAAATATGCTTGTAAAATATGCCAGAAGTGTTTGATAAATGCAGGTCCTACTTTTGGGACCTCGATCTGCGGCTGTTGTGAAGAGGTGACCAGAGATGCATGACTCTCTAAATTCACTTCATTGGGAGTTCTGAAAACAGCCAAGCACCTCCCTAGATGAGACAAGGGACAGGGGATCCTCATTCTGGAGATAGATATGGATTCCAGACATGGAACACCTGCCTATCAGAAATTTATGCATACGTGGATTTGCCATAAATGTATGAGATGAAAATACCAGTTTTTTTGTCCAGAAACAGCGCCACTCTAGTCGTTAGGCTGCATCTGGTACTGCAGTAATCAAGCAAATGAGGCTTAGTTTCAATACCAGACACAGGAAACGGACAAAACTGGCGGAACTGAAACATAAAGAATACTGGAAACTTACATCTTGGGATTCATATACATAAGTGGAAAGGGGGAAGACAGTGGCAGACATCTTTCTGAACTTTCTGCCACCAATCCCTTTGAAGAACACCATGGTCAGACCAAAATGGCCGCTTTCAGTCCCCAACAGATACCATTCAAGTGTAGATTAAAAAGAGCTAAGATCTGCACTAGGATCTGCACAAATTTTAATCCTAGGAAGGATTTTCTCTAGACGCCTTCATTTATTTTGATTTCTTTTCTTAACACAGAGCGCCTTTAAATAGGCTCAACATGGTGGAAATTCCAATGAGTAAGAACTGGTTTGGAATTTTTTTTTTCACTGGGGGTGGGTTCCGATTTGTTACTCGTTTTATTGCATTAAGATAGAGAGTTAATCACTGTTTGTCCACAACCCATAAAGCAAAGGACTGTTTGCACTTGTTTAACCTCATCCATGTTTTTCTTTGCTTCCGCAAAAGCCTGAAAAGTGTGGCGGGGAACAGGTTGATCGAACAAGCGTACACCTCCACCTGGCAGGCGTCTATGGAAGAGAAATCCGGACATGACATTCCGTGATCTTGCTAGTACAAAAGTGTTTACCGCCCTGCCAGCACTGAATAGCTCAAGGCAACCGAGTTATTCAGCGTAGCTCCTGAGGGACTGATGTCAGGTGGAAGCGAGAGCTTTCTTTTTTATCACAGCCAGATCCACATGTCTCTGTGGACGAAGAACAGATGATCAACAATCCCAAAGAGGCGGCCGCGTAATCCGCTGCTTTGTTGTTAGCTGGAACACCTGTACAGGCGAAGGGGGAGGAAACGTTGGCATCAGAGCAAGTAGCATAAAGCTGTAGTTTGGACACATTGTCCTTGACATGGAGGAGAAACCTTGGCATGTAGACAACCAAGACAACCTTGGCATGTAGACAACTCTGCTTCTGCTTAGGCTTTTACACCTACTACTTGTTGTTGTTCTGATCAGCACTGGACTGAAGACCCTTAGGCCTACCAGGCAACATGATCCTGAGGGCCCACCCTTTGTGTATAATAGGACCATAAGGGCCCTGTGTTTATTAGGGAGGTCTGTATTGGTCAGAGCTTGGACCCACCGGAGGAATACCCTGGTTACTCTGGTAAGCCAGTCCGACCTTGGTTCTGCTCAACTTTGTGGACCAAAATGCTAACCAAATTTGCAAACACAAACGTTACCAATGTAAGAAGTTCAGGAGACATATTCTGTGTGCACTGCGGACATCACCGAGGGGGTCCCCAGGTTAGAAAACTCAGTGTGGAGAGTCACGGCACAGACCAGCTCTGTCTCAAGGACCGATTGTGTAGTATATTGATATTGGGTGGGTGGTCCTCAAACTTTAAGAGATCCTAGGGCCTGAGAATGATGTGCATGGCTCCTCATGGACCAGTTCGTACTTGAAATTGGTGGCTTCTACTGAATTCTCATGGACAACCAGTTTGGTAGTAGCAATAGTCCTACAAGGGACAACTAGCATAATGGTTATGTTCCTCAGGGGACCTTCATTGTTCCTGGCATTGCACTCAACGTAGTGGGTGATGACTATTCCCCGTGGTGGTCTCGTTCTCAAGGGCAAGGGGTAAGATGGCTAGGGCCTACTTAGCAAAGGTTCTCCACCATGTGGCTCACTCTTAAGACAGGTGTGACAATAAGCATGGTTTTTACTACTCGAGGGAACACACTTCCTAATTGCACTTGGTCAGCCACTATGTTCCAGTGAGTGAACCCGCCTGTCCTGCCTACAGCGAGGAGAGATAGAGTCCAATATCTAAAATACGCTTCTCTCTTCCTTGTGTCAAGAGATTGGTAGGGGGTCTCCAACACTCAGCCCCCATCGATCTAAACTTTTCAGATGTCTCTATGACATACCAAAAGTTTACGCAAAACTCAATGATGCTTTAAGGGTTTGCTTTGATAGGACAGCTGTAGAAGACCATGATCTCTGACCAGCAGCAGAAAAGGTTCTAAATTCCCACGCTTCCTAATGGTGGAGAAGGGTTAACAGAAGAGTCCGCCCTTCACGTGGCCGCCGCGGCTGTCTGCTCCTGCCTCATAGAAATGAGGATTAACAAGATTTCTTCTTCCAGATTATCAGGAACTTCTAGCGCAGAGACAGATCTAAAGAAGCAAATTAATTAATAATAGGCAAACCGTCTCATTACTGCTCGCTGTTCAACCTGATGAGCTTGGATCATTTCCTGAAGCCATCACTGTCCGTCTCTTCCTCTGACACGAAGGATTTCATGTTTTCTTTCAAAAATTGTCCATTAACCCTAGATTGTCTGGATCTAAAAACACTTACTAAATGTGGTGCAAAGCACGTTCATGAAATCTGGAGCTTTTCTGATCTGTAAATCTCCTCAATGTGCTCTGACAGAGATAGATAGATAGATAGATAGATAGATAGATAGATAGATAGATAGATAGATAGATAGATAGATAGATAGATATAGATAAATAGATAGATAGATAGATAATAGATAGATAGATAGATAGATAGATAGATAGATAGATAGATAGATAGATAGATAGATAGATAGATAGATAGATAATGGGTAGATAATAGATAGATAGATAGATAGATAGATAGATATAATAGGTTGATGATAGATAAAAAAACTATCTATCTATCAATCATCTACCCGTTCTATCTATCTATCTATCTATCTATCTATCTATATCTATCTATCTATCATGGCTCTTCTACCCTAGAAAAACAGGTTATTTGAGGCTGAAGTTCTCCAAGGGATGGCCTAAGATCTGACTATCCAGAAGCAATATAATGTAAATGAGGTTGTCAGACCTCATCCTGCCTAAAATATGTCAGGTAAGTCATGTAGGACTTGGAGGATGATGGAGGTTGTCTCCCCTTCTGCTAGCTAGAGCTGTGGGCTATGTCTACTATCATCAATACCGCGGTGCAACCGTTTGGTGATTTTGGTATGCCACGCTGCTGTCCCATCAATAGAAGTATTTATTTCATGCTAGTTATGGGGTGGACGCCAAAGGTGTGTTTTTGGGGGTGTAGGGAGGTTGGCATTAGAAAGTGTTGACCGGGCTCCTGGCTTGTAAGCAGCCACTTTAGTTTGGTAAGAGTAGCAAATGAAAGGTGAGTGTCCTCTAGAACGCAGGTGGGTAATTACCGGCACAGATTTTAATTACTTAACACCGCCTTTGTTTCTGGTAACACAGAACCATAGAGAGAGTTGCTAAGTAGGCTTGTGAGTTGTAGGATGGGATAGGGTGCAGGGTGGCACCACTTCACCCTCATGTGGGTGCCATACTGCCAAGCATAGATGAATAGAACACAAGACGGGCAGACCTTGCGTAGCGTGTGCAGCCCGGGGACTCATTAGGAAGTTTGCCATCTAATAGGTCTCATTAATATTTCATCCAATTTGGTTGCCGATTAATGTTTAATGATAACACGATGTCCTAAAGACAATTCCAGCCTTAAAGAGGCCACACCATAGCATATACTGTACAGACTATAGGGGTTAAACACCAACCAATCAGCTTCTATGTTACATTGACTGTAAATGATAATATACTGGCTGCCTACAGGCGACACTAGGGGGAGCTCTCAGCATAAATTGTAGACATGGACCTCAATCAGCATGTTTTTTAACTAAGGTCCATTTTCTCTCCGTTTGTTGCAAAGCTGGTTACAGCTTGCTTCCTCCCCCTCCCTGCACAAGCGATAGAGAACGCCCACAACACTTCCACATAGAAGTCAGTGAGTCATCTCCAGACTATGGTTCCTATGCTATTAACAGCAGTGAATCTGAAGGACTTTCTCATACTGTTATGTAATTCTTTGGGTGAAAGTGCAGTCTTCTTTTCGTTAACTACCAGGCACAGCGAGGTCTGAACCTTGCCAACGTAGGGCAGTAAGGAGGAACAGGCTGCTCTTGTGATCATTGGAAGTCCCAGCGACCATACTTGTCCTGTGGATGCAGGTCCATTGTGGCACAAACCCTTTGGGGGCTACATATAATTTAGACTCTATATCAGTGATGGTGAACCTTTTAGAGACCGAGTGCCTAAACTGCAACCCAAAACCCACTTATTTATCACAAAGTGCCAACACGGTAATTTAATCTTTGAATATATAGTATTATATCTTCTATGTACTTTATCATTTAGCTATAATAGTCTGCGTCAATGTGCTGCCTGTTCTGTTCATAGTACGTCCTGCACTCATGGCAGGAAAAGTCTAAGGCATATTGGTACACCATAGACTTTATCCAGGGTGTGGGTGCCCACCGTGAGGGCTCTGAGTGCCGCCTCTGGCACCTGTGCCATAGGTTCGCCACCACTGCTCTATATGAAGGTATGCTGTGGACTGTATATGGCAGTATTTTCTACGTGGGCCCTACTTTATACAAAAGTGGTCCTGGACAGGTCTGCAGTGACCCCATGGATGTTTGTACCTCATGCTCTGGATGTTTACTGCATCTGGATGTTTGTACCGCCGCTCAGGTCTGGATGTTCTTAAACGCAAACATTTAATATGAGCAAAAATATTGTTTTGCCCACAGCAGGAGACGCCCTTCTCGGCCATCGAGAAGATGGAAGTCTGTCCTCTTCTTCATGACCTTTCATCTCTTTCCATGGTGCTTTGTCCCATGGGTGTAACTACTAGAAGGCATCTGCTATGGGACTCAACAACCAGTGGAACTCACGTCCATTCATTGGACCTAGAAAGTCAGTAGGAACCACCAAGGGTGCACCTAGCCTTTCTGCTGAATAAGGTGAAAACTGAAACCCCCCCATGCCAATTTCTTAACCTAACCCCTCTGCCACAATGAAAGCACTCATTGCCCATGACCCTTCTGCCGCCCCCCTCTTGCCCCTTCCTGGTGCTGCCTGAGGCAGATCACCTCACCTGGCCTCATTGGTGGTGCACCCCTGGGAACCACCACAGAAGACCCTTCATGAGGTCACATCCTGTGGTCATGGAGGGAGTCAAGTCCATTTCAGATTTGTATGGTGTCCCCTGATTCTTGGGTTGGGACCATAAATAAGTTTGCTCAAACATCTCCTAGGAAAGTGGTCTGCAATCTATGGCTCTCAGAGCACGTTGGGTGTTATAATTTTGCAATAGCCGGAGAGCCATAGGGACCACTGTCCTAGGATATGTCTTCCATCAAGGCCTTGCCATACTCTATAGGAGGGTTCAGCAACATTCAGCACTCCAGCTGCTGTGAAACTACAACGCCCAGCATGCACACTTGCTCAGCCGTTCTTCTTACCCCCAAAGAAGTGAAAGGAGGATTCTGGGAGTTGTAGTTTTAGAACAGCTGGAGGTTGCTGATCCCCGATCTATAAAAAGCAACCATACTTCCTCACTCTCCCATACACATGCACACTCGGCTGAGCATGCACGTGTTGCAAATGGGAAAGCAGGAGAAAGTGAACAAAAGGATTGGGCATGTCACAATCCAACAGCCCCATCCTTCTCCTTGCACACCGGCCAAAGTAGGGTCAGTAATAAGCAAGGTTTGGGGGGCTACTTTCCGTTACGCAGCATTGTGCACCTGTCTCTACAGAAAACAGACGCTCGCTGTCGCTCTGATATAGGTATTTCCATTTTTGGTTCCTTAGTAACAATTTTTTTTGGCAAATGAAGTTGAAGCTGAAGACGTCTATTCCTGACTCAAAGAACGCTCTTGTGGGTGTAGCCTGGAAATGGCTCCATTGCCAGCACGTCCTGTAAAAAAAATGCTAATGCAGAATAACATCATATTCAGTGTGATTATGCAGCAATTAACTATGCAAAAGCTCCTGTGCTCTCTCAAAACAGTGATGTCATCACATGTGATGATGTCACACGGTGACTCATCAGCACTCTAATCCTGGACTAGGGAGCAACATTTGTCTGGCTTCACGCTGCGAATGACTAGAAAAGCTAAAAAAGAGCGGCTCAAGTGGGGGGGGGGGGGTGTCATCCAAATGACATCACGATAATCCTGGAAGTGACATCATAAAGGAGGAGGGGAACCTGGCTTCATGGAAAAGAAAGGTCGGGGCAAAGGAGAAGGCAGGTACTGAACATGGAGGAAAACGGGCTGGCCAGGTATCGGGACTGACACTATAATATATAGGGGGTGTGGAGGAGACAGAAAAGTCCACTACACACTTAAATCTAACGGTATAGGGAGGAAATAGGCAAAACCTCATAAAAAAATATTCAAAACCTTACTGTTCCCCCCAAAATACTGCCATATAGAGCTCAAACAGTGTGATACAATGCAATGTAACAGTGTCATAGTGCACCAGAGAAATACCATACAGTGCCCAAGTAATAGTGTCATATGGTGCCAGTTACTTCCCCAACACAGTGCCTAAATAATGGCGCCAAACAGTGCCCATAACACCACCATGGAGGGGGACAACAATTGTATGGTCACAGTGCCTAAATAATGATGCCAAATTGTTCCTATAACACCACCATTGAGGGGATAAACAATAGTACCACACCATGCCTAAAAACGGCAAATAATACCATTATATGATGCTAAAAGAATAGTGGCAATAATAGCACCATGGTCATGGAAGGAATAAACGACACTCCCACACCGTGTACTTATTCCAAACCTATATAATGGGCAAATAATACCACTACAATGTGAGATAGATAGATAGATAGATAGATAGATAGATAGATAGATAGATAGATAGATAGATAGATAGATAGATAGATATGAGATAGATAGATAATGGGTAGATAATAGATAGATAGATAGATAGATAGATAGATAGATAGATAGATAGATAGATATAGAATAGATAGATAGATAGATAGATAGATAGATAGATAGATAGATAGATAGATATAGACACTGTAACATTATATTATTAAACCTCTGTAGGTTACTGAGTTAATAAATTACAGGATGATATTTATATTCTATATTATCCTGTTGCCATGGAGACTGAAGGGAGTATAGAAACTGAGTCTCATGTCCCGTCTATACATAGGCATTACATAAAATGTGCAAAAAAGGAATATATATATATTACAGAGGCAAAAAGGTAACTTTATGAAGAAGCTACAGAACTTGGGAAAAGCACTGGGAGGGCTACTGCTACAGCCAGTTGCCTTACAGCTAGCCTCAGGTTTGTTAGGAGGAGGATAGAGATTAGACTTACAGCGTATATTTTTTTTAAATACAGTTCTACATAAACATCACTACAGGACGGGAGGAAGAACCGGAGTTCCCCTTTAAAGGCGTATAAGTAATAAGAGAGCAAGAAGTATAAATAGAAGACGGGTTATATGTTAGAGTCTAATTTTGTCAGCTTGGCCTCTGTGTTATGCAGGAGGTGAAGGTGGAGGACAAAGAAGAGAAGGGATTACATGGGTTTGGATTTGTGGGACTGTAAGGAGAGAAAAAAACTAATCTGCAAATTTAAAATAAAAGTATAAAAAGGTTAAAAAAAAAAGCAAAACAAAAAACTATCACACAGGAATACAAATAGGAGAAGCATCCTCTGTCAAAGAATACTGCCACATAACATAGAAGTAAACGTGCCATACAGTAGCCAGTAAACATCATCATGTCCCCAAATATAAGCATCTTAAAGTATTGCTATGGCATCGACATGTAGGTTTTCTTATATACATGACATTTTCCCGTCTGGTGGCGCCCCCTGCTGTTTCTCCTTCTGGTCCACCTTCTCTTGCAGTGGTGGAAGCACATGCTCAGTAGCTCCCTTTCCTCCTCTTAATGCCGGGATAGTGAAGCGGCCCAGACACCTTCCATTCCTTCTATACTTATCCTACTTCTATATTCTAGAAATATATGGCTCTATCTTCCTTCTAGACAGCGGACAAGGAAATTGTGGGGGCGTCACCTACCCTATGTGCCTCTGGGTCTGTTTATGAGGGAGAAAGGAGTTAACATGAGCTAGTTGCGGTGCTTCTTGGGAGATGAAAGTGCTTGTGGAGCTGCTGTCCACCCACAGAAAGGGAGGAAAGTCTTCCAGATATATGGGTGCTCAGACACCTTCCATTCCTTCCTTCCTACTTTTAAATTCTAGAAATATACGGCTCTATCTCCCTCTAGACAGCGGAGGAGGAAATTGTGGGGGCGTCACAACATACCCTATATGTCTCTGGGACTATTTTCCATGCCGGGGAGAAAGGAGTTAAAGAGGCTGTGTCACCACTTTGCAACCTATGTATTTATATACATAGGCATGTAGGTGTTGTAATCCTCTCCCCAGACATACCTTCAAATTGCAGAGCCAAGCAGCGATTCTTCCAGAAAAAGAACTTTTATAAATATGTAAATGAGGCTTCGGAGCACCGGGAGCGTGCTCTTTCAGTCGGAGCACTGCTTCATCAACGCCCCTCCTGGCTCCAAAACCCACCCTGCAGCCTTTATCCCCTCCTGTCTCTGATGGACAGCGCTAGACCGAGATCTGTACGCTTGCAGTGCGAACACTGCAAGTGCGTTCAATGTATTGCGTACGCTCCGTTCAGCTGATCTTCCGAACGCGCCGTCACTTCCGGGTTCAGAGAAGTGACGGCGCATACGCAATACATTGAACGCGCTTGCAGTGTTCGGCACTGCAAGCTTACAGCGCATGCGCGGCGAAGTTCTGACTGCGCAGGCGCAAGATTTCAGTCTAGCGCTGTCATCAGAGACAGGAGGGGCGAGGATAAAGGCTGCAGGGTGGGTTTTGGAGCCGGGAGGGCGTTGATGAAGCAGTGCTCCGACTGAAAGAGCATGCCTCCCGGTGCTCCGAAGCCTCATTTACATATTTATAAAAGTTCTTTTTCTGGAAGAATCGCTGCTTGGCTCTGGCAATTTGAAGGTATGTCTGGGGAGAGGATTACAACACCTACATGCCTATGTATATAAATACATAGGTTGCAAAGTGGTGACAGAGCCTCCTTAACATGAGCTAAGTGAAGTGCTTCCTGGGAGATGAAAGTGCTTGAGGAGCTGCTGCCCACCCGTAAAAAGGGAGGAAAGTCTTCCAGATATATGGGTGCTTCAGACACCTTCCATTCCTTCCTTCCTACTTCTAAATTCTAGAAATATATGGCTCTGTCTCCCTCAAGACAGCAGAGGAGGAAATTGTGGGGGCGTCACCTACTCTATGTGCCTCTGGGGCTGTTTATGAGGGACTATGTAGGGGAGAAAGGAGTTAACATGAGCTAATTACAGTGCTTCCTGTGAGAGCCACGTGTTTGATGAGCTACTGCCCACTCGCAGAAAGGGAAGAAGGTCCTTCAGATAAGGAGAATTCATGAGACGACCCTTTTAAAACAGGTCAAAGTGCCCATAATACCGCCATTGGTGACTACATAATATGGACATACAGCACACAGATAAGACTAAAATACCATTCCATAAAACCAATATAATGTCCTACATCATAAGTACAATGCCCGGACAATTCTACCAGCTCCCTGTAGACACCTGTCCGTGATTTTCTCCAGCGAGACGCGTGGGAAACAGAGATTTTACTGTACGCCGCCAACCGCCTGCCCACAGATCTGCCAATCTATTCATCCTCCCCCACGCTCAACCCCCTTGTTATAGCAGCTACTGTTTCCACCGAAGGTGAGGAGCGATGATTCTTGCTAACAGGATCTAAAGCTCTTGAACAAGTCTCAGAGACTTATTTCTTAAGAAAGCAAACGTCTCGCAGAAGACGTGAGATTTATGGAGCCCAATCAGACGGAAAAGGCTCATAAAGCGAAGGAAAGTTGGATTGACATGAAGCTATTTCGGATCCTTCCAAGAGTCAGATGAAATGTGAGGATTAGGAGCAGGCCCAGTACCTTGGACGGATGTCAAGTGTTCTGCTTCTGAATAATCTAATGGTCTCCAGCTCATGGCCTTTGATGAGAGACTACAACTCCCAGCATGCTGTGACAATTAGAGTTGAAGTTTTGCGGAAGCTGTGGGGTCATTTGGAGACGACTGCCCCCAGAAGATCTAGACGAGGAGTCCTGGGGTTCCACATTCCAAGACCTCTGTGTCTTCCTACGTTCCTTGGTCTACATGGACAGGTTTTCCACTTCCTCCACAATGATTGGAGGAGGCCACCATTGGCTTTTGGGCCCCACAGCTGCTGCTATACCTACCACCCTGGTGGTGACACCCACGGCCCCAAGAAAGAGGACAACCCTATCTCTGTACAGTAATGATTCGGTGTATTACTACTGGGATAGAATAGTTCTTTAAAAGACATCTGTCAGCAGTTTTGTACCTATGACACTGGCTGACCTGTTACATGTGCACTTGGCAGCTGAAGACATCTGTGTTGGTCTCATGTTCATATGTTCCCACATTGCTGAGAAAAAGTATGTTTTAATATATGCAAATACGCCTTTAGGAGCAACGGGGGCATTACCATTACACCTAGAGGCTCTGTTCTCTCTACAACTGCTGCGCCCTCTGCACTTTGATTGACAGGGACAGGTGTGATGATGTTTACACTGCCTGGTCCTGTCAATCAAAGTACAGAGGACGAGGCAGTTGCAGAGAGAGCAGAGCCTCTAGGTGTAATGGTAACGCCCCCATTGCTCCTAGAGGCTCATTTGCATCTAATAAAACATCATTTTTCTCAGCAATGCGGACACATATGAACATCAGGGTTGCCAACCCGAATTTTTCTTTTTTCTGGACAACTTATCCCAAAATCACGGACGGCCAACATTTTTACGGACAAATTGGAAAACCATAATAAAAAGATAAATATTATAAGTAATAAAGGTCTATAGCTCAATATACTGATCAGAACTCATTACCACCATTTACTGTGAGCTGTAAAATGATGATATTTACCACCAAAATAATCTAGTCAGGTACCACCAGCCTCAAAAAAATCACGGACACCTCTATTTTTTTTCACGGACAGAGCAAAAAAGTTACCTATTTTTACGGACTGTCCAGAAATTTCTGGACGGTTGGCAACCCTGATGAACATGGAACCAACACAGATGCCTTCAGCTGCCAAGTGCACATGTAACAGGTCAGCCAGTGTCATAGGTGCAAAACTGACAGATGCCCTTTAATACACACAATGTAGGGTCATAGTTTTAGAAAATGGATCCCTGAGGATAAACAAAGTAAATCCACTTCTCCTGCTTGATATTTTTTCTTTTAATTTACACTCACATAACACCGTTATACAATAAAAAAGGTTCTAGATACTTACACAGCCCATAATGCCACCATATAGTGCCTTTATAACATGCAGCATCCAAATGATATTCACTTATACACAATATTACCACCATATGGTTCACAAATAATGACACTATAGCTGCCCTGCAGACCCATCTGGGGCCTTCTCTAAAATGGGGCTTTGGGTGCAAAGCAAACTTACAATTTTTTTCTCACATAATGCTTACACATAGTGCAAGAAAATACTTCCATAATACATCCCATATAATTCCAACATATGGTGCCAAAACTATACTGTCATATGCAACACACAAAATACTATGTTATAGTACATTCATTATATCCATATAATACTCACTTGAAGAGCCTATATGATACCGCCATTTAGTTCTCACATATTATCCCCAAATAATACCATCAATACATCCAGGGCCAGTTTTATAGTAAATGGGGCTCCGGATGACAAGTAAGGTCAGCCCCCTTCCTTTGTTTGTAATTTTTTTTGTAATTTTAATTTACATAATACCGCCATAGATATCATATACAGGCCCCATAATACCGCCATAGATATCATATACAGGCCCCATAATACTGCCATAGATATCATATGCAGGCCCCATAATACTGCCATAGATATCATATACAGGCCCCATAATACCGCGATAGATATCATATAGAGTACCCATAATACCGCCATAGATATCATATACAGTCCCCATAATACCGCCATAGATATCATATAGAGTCCCCATAATACCACCATAGATATCATATACAGTCCCCATAATACCACCATAGATATCATATACAGGCCCCATAATACTGCCATAGATATCATATACAGTCCCCATAATACCGCCATAGATATCATATACAGGCCCCATAATACTGCCATAGATATCATATGGCAGGCCCCATAATACTGCCATAGATATCATATACAGGCCCCAATTAATACCGCCATAGATATCATATACAGTCCCCATAATACGCCATAGATATCATATACAGGCCCCATAATACTGCCATAGATATCATATACAGGCCCCATAATACCGCCATAGATATCATATACAGTCCCCATAATACCGCCATAGATATCATATACAGTCCCCATAATACCGCCATAGATATCATATACAGGCCCCATAATACTGCCATAGATATCATATACAGTCCCCATAATACCGCCATAGATATCATATACAGGCCCCATAATACTGCCATAGATATCATATACAGTCCCCATAATACTGCCATAGATATCATATACAGGCCCCATAATACTGCCATAGATATCATATACAGGCCCCATAATACCGTCATAGATGCCAAAACTATACAGTCATATACATCCCACAAAAAAGCACCATATTGTGTCTTAATTATATGCAGATTCCAAACAATACTTGATTAAACACAAAATATCATCATAGTGTGCCAAAAAATACTACTATACACAGCCCACAAAATACTGTACCATCATGTACAGTAGTGCATTCATTCTAAGCAGTATCCAAATAATACCCCCTTAAAGAGCCTACATAATACCGCCATTTAGTTCGCACATAGCATTTCAAAATAATACCATCCTAAAACATCTAGTAGCTGCTGCACAGACCCATCCAAGGTCCTGGATAACAAGCAAGGTAGACCCCTTTCCCTGCTTGCAACTTTTTTCTGTAATTCCAGGTTATATAATACCGTTATAGAGTGCCAAGGAAACACTACCCTATACAACCCACACAATATCGCCAAAGCAATACTGTCATATACAGCCCAGAAAGAAAGGATCATACAGTGTCTTAATGCTTTGCAGCATCCAAGTATCCAAAAATACTCACTTATATAATACCGCCATAAAGTTTCAATACCGCAATTTCTAAATAATACTACCGTAAATTTGCTAATTAATTCTGGATGGTTTTAAGGTTGCTCCTAGGGTTCAGATCATGAATTGCCCAGTTTGCCACGCCCCAAAATGAGCTCGGGATGTAGACGAGGTATATGATGCGGTATTAATTTGTTTCTAAGAACGCCTATAGCAGAATACCTGGAGAAACAAGGGCCTGTTCTGTAGCACATGAAGAATTCATAGGTTTACAAAAAGTAACACTAACTACTTGTATCTCCTTTCTCTGCAACTGTAACTGACCCATCTTAACCCGGCTATTTAATACCGTCCTGAGGGTTTTATCTCGCTCGTACAATAGGCGAACACTCTGGGGTTTCGTTCTCTCTCTTTTTTTTTTCCCTCCTATTCAGAGCCGCCACCAGCTCAGAGAATGGAAAAATAAATTGATTTTTCCTAACGATGCAGCTCAGACAAGATCAGGTTTTTAGCCGCTGCATACTAACCTCTTCATCAGGACACATTTACCACGCAGGACGCGGAAACACAAAATCCACTTCATTTATCCCGGAACGGTCATTTCCAATGCAAATTAATTGCATGTATTATTTAGAGGCGTTTCCATTCCCTAGGGAAAAAAAAACAACAAAACAGGCAAATCCATGTAATAAAATAATAAATAATCCATCAAATAAATAAAATAATGTTTTTCTAATAATTTTTTATTGTGAAACATTGTAACAAAAGATGAGACAAAGGCCAAATAAAAAAATAAATAAATAAATAAATAAATAAATAAATAAAGTTGCTTTTGCTTTTACTTGAGGTTCCATTATGATTGTTTTTTATATTTTATATTTACATTTTATATTATATATATATTATATTTTATGTTTAGATTTTATATTATAAATATTATATTTTTATTTATGTCATATTATATTTATTATACTTTATATTTACATTTTATCTTATATATTATATTTATATTTTATAAATATATATATATATATTTTATTTTTTATGTTTAGATTTTATATTTATATATATATATATATATATATATATATATATATATGTGTGTATATATATATATATTATATTTTATGTTTATATAATATATTTACATTTTATATTATATTTTATTTTATATTATTAATATTATATATATATTATATTTTATGTTTATATTTATATTTTATATTATATATATTACATTTCATTTTCGATTTTCGATTTATATTTTATATTATATATTATATTTTATGTTTATATTTTTTTATTTATATATTTTTATATTCTCTATTTTATATTAATTGATTAGAATAAAATAATATTTTCAATAGTTTTTATAACGAAAAAAATGTTACAAAATTGAAAGGTATCTAATTTTTTTTTATGCAAACCCAAAAATCAATCTAAACAAAAGACAACACAATCTGGAGAAAAAAAAAACTATACATGGAACCATAAACTGCTGGACTCCCCTATGTCAAATCTGCAAGAGAGCCCCCGTCTGCCATTTGTGATGCTATTCTTCATAGAAAAAAAAAAACTATAACTACTCAGATTTAGAAAAAATTTAACTTTTTTCTCCAAAACAGCGCCCTCTGCTCCACAGGATGTGTCTGGTATTGCAGTTCAACTCTATTTACTTGACTATTGCAAGGAGGGGGGAAAAAATCGTTCCTTTTTCCTAATCTCATGTTGTGCCACGTTTTAAGCCTATTACGTATCCACAGTATAGAAGGAACCTGATCAGTGGGGTCTGATCGCCAGGGACCTCCATGATCACGAGAAGAGGGGTCCTGGGTCTCCCTATATGAATGCAGTTGATCATACACGCTGGAGCTCTGATCATCCTACAGTCCCGTAAATGTGCATGCTCGGCTAAAGACCCAGGATCTCCGCTCTTGTGATCGGAGGTGGTCCCAGCAGTCAGACCCAAACCAATCAGGAACTAACCTCCTATCCACAGTTTAAAACCCTTTAAAAACAGTTTAAGGGCTCATTCACACGACCATATGTATTTTGCGGTCCGCAAAAAAAAAAAAACGGATGACATCCGTGTGCCGTTCTTGTTACATCCATTTTTTGTGGATCCATTGTAACAATCTCTGTCCTTGGACAAGAATAGGACATGTTCTATTTGATTTCTGCGGAACCGACATGCAGACATACGGACGCGGAATGCAGACTGAGTCATTTCCGTTTTCTTAAAGCTCCATTGAAGTGAGTGGTTCCGCATACCGACCTGTAAAAAAAAAAACTGAATGGAAACGGGAAAAAAATATGTTCGTGTGCATGAACCCTAATACTAATGACCAGTATCTGGATAGGTCGAGGTCCGACACCCGGGACCCCTGCCGATCAGTTGCAGCCTCCTTGCAGCTTACCAAGCACAGCACCGTCCAATGTATAGTGGCTGTGCTTGGTATTGCAGCTTGAATGGGACTGAGCTGCACCTAGGCCACGTGATGGATGAAAGTGACGTCAGAAAGAAAGTACAGTCCTATGGTCATGTACAATGGAGCCATGAGCATTTAATGTGCCGCCATATGGTGCACTGTGAAACCGGAGACATGCAGAGGTACAATATGGCACCGAATACGTCTGTGTGTCCCTTATTACACATTGCACCTTATATAGACCCATAACATGGCCGTGTGTACGAGGCCTGCTGATAATAAGTGGGTTATATCCCACATGCATGCTCAGCTCATGTATGCTCGAAGATTGAATGATCTACAGTCGATGGAGTACCCCGCAGGCGTGACGTCATCCGCTGTGCCATGCTCCACGTTGTAAATATCCTCCGCTCGGTCCCCCTGAGGTTACTTTGTTCTCTTCTCTTCCCTCAGAGCATTTCAATCAGTTTTACAAGTAGCAAATGATAAATATTCCCAGCGAGGGACGGAGAGGGGAAGACGGTGAGGAATGTAGAAGGCAGACATGTAAGCAACTCCGCTGCCAAACCACGGCTCAGACACGTGTGTCCTGGAGATAATGTGACCAGGGTGTCACTGCTGGGTCCTGGGCGAGGAGAAGGTCATAATGGAGACAAACCTCCAAAAACTGACCCCCAGTAAGACTGCGTACACATTATAACAGCGCAGTGTGCGGCCCGATACAGCGGTGAAATATCCTCCAACTGCACAGAACAATAGAACAAAATGCCAGAATCTCCAACCACAGATATAACACCACCACACCAACCTCCGAGGTGTCACCAACCACTGACGGAACAGGGTCCATGGTCCTATCTATGTGTCTATCTATCTATCTACAGTATCTATCTAATCTATCTATCTATCTATCTATCTATCTATCTATCTATCTATCTCATATCTATCTATCTGTCTATCTATCTATCTATCTATCTATCTATCTACTATATATCTCATATCTACTATCTATCTATCTATCTAATCTATCTATCTATCTATCTATCTATCTCATATCTATCTATCTATCTATCTCATCTATCTATCTATCTATCTATCTATCTCATATCTATCTATCTAATATCTATCTATCTATCTATCTCATATATAGATATCTGTTATCTATCTATCTATCTATCTATCTATCTATCTATCTATCTATCTATCTATCTATCTCATATCTATCTATCTATCTATCTATCTATCTCATGTATATTATCTATCTATCTATCTATCTATCTATCTATCTATCTATCTATCTATTATATATATATCTAATCTATCTATCTATCTCATATCTATATATCTATCTCATATCTATCTATTTATCTATATATCTATCTATCTATGTAGCTATCTAATCTATCTCATAGCTATCTCGTATCTATTTTATATCTATCTACACGTATCTATCTATCTCATATCTATCTATCTATCTATCTAATATCTATCTTCTATCTATCTATCTAATATCTATCTATCTCATATCTATCTATCTATCTATCTATCTATCTATCTATCTATCTATCTATCTATCCAAACTAGAGGAAAATGATAAAAAGAACACCTTGAAAATGTAATGCGATTGAGCTGAGATTGATGGTGCTTAGTGGATGACCACACAACCAAGGTGGTGCCCCCATTATTTGGGGTTCTGCAGGAGGGTATATGATGAGGCAGGGTCACATTAATACTGGGTGGCAGTGATACAGGTGACGGTCATACAGATGCTGGATGTCCTCCTGGGGTCATTCCAAGCTCTTCCATCTTGGATCCATAGTTCAGACAAGGTGGTTGATGGCTCCTGTACATGGTAGATCCGTCACTCCATCTAGTTCCAGACATTCTTGATGGAGGAGAGATCTGGAGCTGGCCAGAGGAGCTGCTGGAGACCCTGAAGAGCACCTTCTGTAGAGCGGGCCATGTGTGTGGACTGCGTTGTCTTGTTGGAGCCCCACATTTCCTGGAAATTTTGGGAACTGGTTCCACGATGTCGGGACATACAGAAGGCTGGTCAATATTACCTCCATGAATACCAGAAGGGAACAGCCATGATAGCTAATGGTCCCCAATACCATGTCACCTGGTGCTGGTCCTCCACACTATGGATGATGGCAGTAGACGTTCTCCTTCCACCCTGTTACGACAGTGTTCAGTGAGGAGAGCAGGTTCTGCCTTGGTCCTTATGATGAACTCATCAGACTTCACTGGAGGGTTGGAGAGCGTCTACCTCTATCATGTGTAGTGTGGAGACACAGTACCAGCACCAGGTTATATGGCCGACTGAGATGTTGGGACTATGTTCCTTCCTCCTTCCACCCCTGTTCCCATTTGGGTATGGGGATCAGACTCCTACAGTGATCTGAATCCAGGAGGCCGGTCCCACACTAATATAAGTGTAATGTCTACAGTTTGCCAAACGCCCCAGTCCTGGTAAAGTCCCACGACTGTATTTGTTTCCCATCTTGTGACCTGCGCTGAACTGTGAATGGGCTTGTCCTGTGATGACACCTGCCAAGTGTTTGTACAGCTGTAATTAGTGAGCTCCATCACTGAGGGAGGGCGGGCGTGTCCTGCGACTTCCAACTCCTTCTGAAATCCGGAGAACAATTAGAGAATTGTCCGGAGCAGTCAGAGCGGCTGGATCCTGTTATATAGCAAATCTCATATTCTCTGGGGTCCCGCTAACCCACCTTAATGACTGATACCTCGCCTGTAATTTCTCACATACTGAAGTTGTATGGATCGGCCATTCGGGAATGTGAAGCTCCTCCGTATCCAGGGACGTCACGTCCTTTTAGGGTTGCCTCCTGTCCCAACAAAAAATACCGGCTAGTTAAGCCACATGTGGGGCTGTGTGGCATGGCTTAACACAGGGTGTTAAGTCGCTATCATACTGTGGCTCCCAATAATATTAATGCCCCCATTGGTGCCCCCAGTAATAGTAATGCCCCCATTAGTGCCCCCAGTAATAGTAATGCCCCATTAGCGCTCCCCAGAATTAATACTGTCCACATTAGTGTCCCCAGTAATATTAATGCCCCAATTAGTGCCTCCCAGTATTAGTAATGCCCCCATCAGTGCACCCCAGAATTAATGTCCCCATTAGTGCCCCCAGTAAGAGTAAAGGGCCCATTAGTGCCCCCAGTAAAATGGATGCCCCATTAGTGCCCCCCATTAAGAATAATTCCCCCATTAGTGCACTCCAGAATGAATTACCTCCATTAATGCCCCCCAGGAAGAATAATGTCCCCCATTTATACCCCCAGGAAGAATAATACTCCCATTAGTACCCCCCGAAGAATAATGCTTCCCATTAGTGCCCCCCAGGAAGAATAATGCCCCCTGTTAGTGCTCTCAGTTAGGGCTCATGTGCACGAACGTATTCTCTTTCCGTGTCCGTTCCGTTTTTTTTGCGGACCGTATACGGAACCATTACGCAAAAAAAACTGAAGGTACTCTGTGTGCATTCCGTTTCCGTATGTCCGTATTTTCATTTCGCAAAAAAATAGAACATGTCCTATTATTGTCCGCTTTACGGACAATGATAGGACTGTTCTATCAGGAGCCTGCTGTTCTGTTCCGCAAAATATGGTATGCACAGGGACGTCATCCGTATTTTTTGCGGATCCATTTTTGCAGACCGCAAAATACATACGGTCGTGTGCATGAGGCCTTAGAATAATGCCCCCTATTAATGCCCCCAGTTAGAATAATACCCCCATTACTGCCACCAGTTAATATAATGCCCCCATTAGTGCCCCCAGTTAGAATAATGCCCCAATTACTGACTCCAGTTAAACTAATGCCCCCTATTAGTGCCTCCAATTAGAATAGTGCCCCCCATTAGTTCCCCCAGTTAGAATAATGCCCCCATTAGTGCCCCCAGTTAGAATTATGCCCCCATTAGTGCCCCCAGTTAGAATTATGCCCCCAACCGGTGGCAACCATACGTTGAGGTTCCCGGCCTGAGTTATGGACACCACTTCCTCTCCCTGGCTTCCGGGGCCTGAACGTTCCTCTCCCTGGCGCATGCACAGACTCCTGACTCCACCCTATCAGCGCATACCCCTGGGAGCAGAATGGTTCACGCCCCGTTGGTAGCACCTGGAGATAGGTTTTCAATATGTAAATCCCTGAGAACCCCTTTAACATTGTTCCCTCTGATTTACCATACTGTAAGTCATTCAGGACAGGACTCTGCAGGAAACATCTTACAACATGGTAGGTAAGGGGCAGGTTCATGCCTCCCAAGGGGCAATGGAGAAGCAGGACCTTATATTCTGGGCGTGTCCCATTGCAGCAACATATGCTGCTCACCTGTCCTTATGCAGCTGGGTGGAACATAGTATTAAAGGGGGCGTCCCAAAATTAAAACACTATGCTGAGAACAACACCGACCATGAGAAAAAGGGTCCTGGAGCGGTGGTCAGATGAATGGAGATGTGGTGGGCATACTCAAAGACATTAATTTTCATGATTGATGGGGGCTCCCAGCAGTCAGACACCCACCGATCAGGCTTCCCCTTTAAGTTTTAATCTTGGCACGACCCCTTTAATTGAACGCTTATACAGTAATGCCCCTTTAGTCGGTAATGCAAAGACTTTATGCAAATCAAAGCTTTCTGGAAGAGATTGGGTTAAAATCTGCCTGTAAAAAACACTTATGGCGGTGTGTGCGTCACCGTGTCACAATTCTGACAGGCTTGTAATTTCCAGTTGTCGCTCCTTCTCCCCTGCACAATACACTATTATGTATTCCACATTAACATATAACTGCACTGCCGTGTGTCACCGTACGAAAGCGAGCTTGGAAGAGCCTTACCTCTGTCACGATTCTTATGTCACTCGATCCTCCGGTAAGGACAGCTTTCCTTCCAGGATTTAACGCAGGAGGCTTTTCCAGGGTTAGAAAAACATGTCTTTTTTTTCAAAAAGAGCACCACCCCTGCCATCAGGGGGTGTCTGGTATTGCAGCTGAGGTCCATTAAAGTAAATAGGGCTGAGGTGTATTACCGCACACGACCTGCAAGCAAGTGTGGTGCTGTTTTCTAAGCCTGGACAACCCCTTTAAATACCATCCATGCAGAAGGGTGGAGGGGGGGGGGATGAGGAGTGCGTACAACCTCTGCCCAACCTAGCGAGTGGGTGAAGTAGAGGGTAGGCCCGGGATGGGTATAGATATCATAAAGTAAAATAATGGTTGCAGGATACACAAAGCAGTCTGCAATCTGGAGCTTCGAAGGAATTGTCCTAGGGTTGTCCATGTCTGTGTTATAGCGCCACAACTGTTCATGGGTTCTTTAGGGTATTGCAATATTGTCTCATTCACTTCAACAGAGCTGAGCTGCAATACCGCACAGAACCTGTGAACAAGGGTGGTGCTCTTTCTGAAACAATGCAGCCATGTTTTTTCAAAACTCGGACAGCCCCTTTAATACCAGTAGTAACCCATGCATACAACTGCAAGGTCCAGTGACCCATGCTGGGATTTGTAGTACTTGAACAACTGGAGAGCCACCTTCATTTTCTGCCCTTAGATTCTGTATTTTGTATGTCCCTATCCTTCACCCACTCCGTGATTTAGCTGTAGGAAACTCATTTGTTTCTGTTAAATCTCCTCCCAAAGCTTCTCTTTACAGAACCGCGCAAAGTCAATTACATGAGGATGAAAGGAATGAGGGCAGCTGCAGGCAGGGTCAGGGAGGTAAGTCGGTGACCCATATCTGAGAGCCGCAGGTAGGATCTCAGCTTAATTGTACCGTACTTCTGTGCTCTGGATTCTCCACACCTACGTTATGTACCAAGAGCAAGTCTGCCAACAGTAGGCTCACGCTGGGCAGTTGTGGGAAATTAGATGACAAAGGTTCAACCCATTCTTTGTGGTGGTTATGGAACAGGGGAAATCCACCAGGATCCAGGACTAGGGATGCCAGCAATCCAGACCCTGCAGGTCTACCATCATGAATGCAATGGTGGCTGATTTTAGGGTATGACCTAGGGTCTGAATTAACCTTAGTGTTCTGGTCCAGGGTCTGAATTAATCTAAGTGGTCTGATCTGGGGGTCTGTAATAATTTTAGGGTCTGGTCTAGGCTCTGAATTAACTTTAGTGTTCAGGTCCAGTGTCTGAATTAATCTTAGTGGACTGATCTGGGGTCTATAATAATTTTAGTGCCTGGTCTAGGGTCTGAATTAATCTTAGTGGTCTGATCTGGGGGGGTCTTTAATAATTTTAGGGTCTGGTCTAGGGTCTGAATTAACCTTAGTGTTCAGGTCCAGAGTCTGAATTAATCTTAGTGGATTGATCTGGGGGTCTGTAATAATTTTAGTGTCTGGTCTAGGGTCTGAATTAATCTTAGTGGTCTGATCTGGGGGTCTGTAATAATTTTAGTGTCTGGTCTAGGGTCTGAATTAATCTTTGTGGTCTGATCTGGGGGTCTGTAATACTTTTAGGGTCTGGTCTAGGGTTTGAATTAATCCTAGTGGTCTGGTCTGTGATGTGACTTAATTTTAGGGTCTGGTCTAGGGTCTAAATTCATCTTAGAGATCTGGTGGTCTGAATTAGTTTTAGTGGTATGGTCTGGGGTCTGAATTTAAATGGGTTTTGCAGAAAGGGGGATTATTTTTCTTTTAATGATGCACAAAGGGTTAAAAAAAAAGCATTACTTATCTCACAACCATTCCAAAGCTGCTCCAGTCCCTGCTGCTCTCCACTTGTGTAGGAGATGTCCGCTTAGTCAATCACTGGATTAGGTGGGTCACTGCTGTGGCTAGTTATTGACTGAGCAGGCATGTGTAGCCATTTCCATGTGTCGAGCAAGGAACCGAAGAGCAGCTGAGGTGGGAGATTGATGAGGTGAATAGGGTTCCTTTTTAACATTTTCTGCCCCATTAAAAAAAATCATCCTTAAAAAATCCCTTTAATTTTAGCAGTCTAGGGTCTTTCATTTTACTTGTCTGGTCTAGGGTCTGAATTAATCTTTGTGGTCTGATCTGGGGTCTGAGTTAATTTTAGGATCTGGTATGTGGTGTAAATGAATCTTGGTGATCTGGGGTCTGACTTAATTTTAGGGTTTGGTCTATGGTACGAAATAATCTTAGTGTTCTAGTCTAGAGCCTGACTTAATTTTAGGGTCTGGTATGTGGTCTAAATTAATCTTAGTGGTCTGGTCTGGGATCCACATTAGTTTTAGGGTCTGGTACTTGGTTTAAATTAATCACAGTGGTCTGGTGTCTGAATTAGTTTTAGGGTCTGGTCTAGGATGTGAATTAATCTTACTAATTTGGCCTGGGGTCCAATTAGTTTTAGGGTCTGGTATGTGGTCTAAATTAACCTTAGTGGTCTGTTCTGGGGTCTGAATTCATTTTAGGGTCTGGTCTGGGGTCTGAATTAACCTTAGTGGTCTGGGGTCCGAATTAATTTTAGGGTCTGAATATGGTCTGAAGGCTCATTCATTGGGTAAAAGGGATCTTTTAACATGTTAAGAAAATCATCGTCTGCTGGCGGCAGATGGCGCAGTGTAAAAGGCGCTCAGCTGCCGGCAAACAATGAGACAGTATATAATTTATCTTTTTGGTCTAGTTTGGAGTCTGATTTAATTTTAGGGTCTGGTCTAGGGTCTGAATTAATCTTAGTGGTCTGCTTTGTGGTTTGACTTTTTTTCAGGGTCTGGTATGTGATCTGAATTAATAGTGATCTGGTCTTGGGTTTGACTTAATTTCAGGGTCTGGTATGTGGTCGTAATTAATCGTAGCTGTCTGGTCTGGGGTCTGATCTGCGATCTGAATTAATTTAGGGGTCTATTCTGATTTTCCTACTACTAACAAATAATTATAAATCTTTATTTAAATAGTTCTGCAAACTATGCACAGCACTAACAAGACGTCATCGTTACTGTTGGTGTCAAGCTCAAACCTTCACATGATCAGAAGTCCGGGCAAGTGGACCCTTACTGAAACAAGTTGAGTGCACCATATTTCAGCACATTTTATGCCAAAATCTAGTTACACTCACATTAGTAAATGTGGACCACGGCTAATCGTCTTGGAACTGTATGAATAAACTGACAACTAGGTGTAACCATTCTATTTCAAAATCAGAGTTGACTGTGTCAGACTGTGTAGGAACACACCCAGTTACATACCTCCCAACTTTGTAAACCACCAAAGAGGGACAAATTGTGCAGGGCGCTTTTCTGCACTAGGCCACGCCTCTAACTCCGCCCAAAACCTAACTATACACTATAACTAACTGTGTCCCCAAGTAATATGCCCAGCTATGTCCCCAGTAATATGCCCACGTTGTGCCCCCAGTAATATGCCCACATTTTGCCCCCAGTAAAATGCCCAGCTGTGTCCCCAGTAATAAGCCCACATTGTGCCCCCCAGTAATATGCCCACATTGTGCCCCCCAGTAATATGCCCACATTGTGACCTCCAGTAATATGTCCACATTGTGCCCTCCAGTGATATGCCCACATTGTGCCCTTCACAGAAAGTAAAAAAAATCAACACCACATACTTACCTTCTTCCTAGCAGCAGCAGGACATCAGCTGATCTAGTCTGTAGAGGGGGTCGGAGCCTATGCTGACTGGAGGCCAGCCCCTCCCCACACACAGACAAGAGGTGTGGAGAGCCGGCAGGAATGATGAAGCAGAGAGCTGAGGCGAAGGCTCTCTGCTTCATTATGGCACCTGTCTCTGGGTCCTATGGATGCAGGGACAGCTGCCAAAAAGCAGGACATACCTCCCCCGTACTGGGACAGCCACCGGGACTGTCCTGCTGGATCCAGGACGGTTGGGAGGTATGCGATTAACAGAATTAGGTGTCAGTTTATCCATTATTTATTCTAGGAGGACAAAACAGAAAAAATTATCAAGAATTGTTTCATGACAATACAGATAGAACTGAGAACGTCACACCTGTCCATAAGTTGTGTCTGGTATTGCAGCTCATCTCCATCGAAGTTAATGGGACTGAGCTGCAATACCACACACAATCTGTGAGCGGGAGTGGCGCCATATTTGGAAAAAGGCCGCCTTGTTTTTCTAATTTTGCACAACCCCTTTAACATGTTCCCACAGACCGATATCAAACTCTGTCGTGGTCACATATGACTTTGGTCGGACGGGGAAGAGACGGCCATTGTGTAAAAGAAAGGCAATACCGTTTTAATGATGTGAACGTATCGCATGGCGCATAATTCATTGTGTGCTACATTTTCAGTAGGCAAGACGTAGATGAATCCATGGATGGGTAATTAGACAGAGAGACCTTTCTGAGGTAATCGACTACCTTGAAGGAAGCAGAATAAGGTTAACATAATTAATGACAGTAAGACAACGGCGTGCATCAGAACCATGTAACATCTCAAACAAAGCCCATTGTTCCCACATCCAAATGTCATTTGTGAACTGAAGCCTCTCAGGGCTGTTACCCTCTGCGCAGAGAAGGCAGTGCAGAAAAACCCTATTTTTTTCCAATTCGCAGATGCAATTATCGTTAATAATATATAATTTTGATGTTTAAGGCTTTTGTGCTGCGGCAGTCTGCCTACTGATGTGTTACCGTGTTAATCGCTTTGCTGCTACAAAAGTAATGTTCTCGCCATCCGAAATAAGGAGTACCTGCAACCTGCAAGGAATATGGTCATGTGCATGTCTCCTAAGTGACCCCTGAAGGGGTGTGGTTTATGCTGATGTCCACAAAACTGATGTTTCTGAGAGATTCTATGGACAGAGCTATCTCTGTACTGTGACATCACTGTATACATTATCCTGTACTGTGACATCACTGTGTACATTATCCTGTACTGTGACATCACTGTGTACATTACCCTGTACTGTGACATCACTGTGTACATTATCCTGTACTGTGACATCACTGTGTACATTACCCTGTACTGTGACATCCCTGTGTACATTATCCTGTACTGTGACATCACTGTGTACATTACCCTGTACTGTGACATCACTGTGTACATTATCCTCTACTGTGACATCACTGTGTACATTATCCTGTACTGTGACATCACTGTGTACATTATCCTGTACTGTGACAACACTGTGTACATTATCCTCTACTGTGACATCACTGTGTACATTATCCTGTACTGTGACATCACTGTGTACATTATCCTGTACTGTGACATACTGTAACTGTGTGCATTATCCCTGTACTGTGACACCACTGTGTACATTATCGTGTACTGTGACATCACTGTGTACATTATCCTGTACTGTGACACCACTGTGTACATTATCCTGTACTGTGACATCACTGTGTGCATTATCCCTGTACTGTGACATCACTGTGTGCATTATCCATGTACTGTGACTTCATTGTGTGCATTATCCTGTACTGTGACATCACTGTGCACATTATCCTGTACTGTGACACCACTGTGTACATTATCCTGTACTGTGACACCACTGTGTACATTATCCTGTACTGTGACATCACTGTGTACATTATCCCTGTACTGTGACATCACTGTGTACATTATACTTGTACTGTGACATCACTGTGTACATTATACTTGTACTGTGACATCACTGTGTACATTATCCCTGTACTGTGACATCACTGTGTACATTATCCCTGTACTGTGACATCACTGTGTACATTATACTTGTACTGTGGACACCACTGTGTACATTATCCTGTACTGTGACATCACTGTGTACATTATCCCTGTACTGTGACATCACTGTGTACATTATACTTGTACTGTGACATCACTGTGTACATTATCCTGTACTGTGACATCACTGTGTACATTATACTTGTACTGTGACATCACTGTGTACATTATACTTGTACTGTGACATCACTGTGTACATTATCCTGTACTGTGACATCACTGTGTACATTATCCTGTACTGTGACATCACTGTGTACATTATCCTGTACTGTGACATCACTGTGTACATTATCCCTGAAGTGTGCATCACTGTGTACATTATCCTGTACTGTGACATAACTGTGTACATTATCCCTGTACTGTTACATCACTGTGTACATTATACTTGTACTGTGACATCACTGTGTACATTATCCTGTACTGTGACATCACTGTGTGCATTATCCCTGTACTGTGACATCACTGTGTGCATTATCCTGTACTGTGACATCACTGTGTGCATTATCCCTGTACTGTGACATCACTGTGTACATTATCCTGTACTGTGACATCACTGTGTATATTATCCTGTACTGTGATATCACTGTGTACATTATACTGTACTGTGACATCACTGTGTGCATTATCCATGCACTGTGACTTCATTGTGCCGCATTATCCTGTACTGTGACATCACTGTGCACATTACCTGTACTGTGACACCACTGTGTACATTATCCTGTACTGTGACATCACTGTGTACATTATCCCTGGACTGTGACATCACTGTGTACATTATACTGTACTGTGACATCACCGTGTACATTATCCTGTACTGTGACATCACTGTGTACATTATCCTGTACTGTGACATTACTGTGTACATTATCCTGTACTGTGACATAACTGTGTGCATTATCCCTGTACTGTGACATCACTGTGTGCATTATCCCTGTACTGTGACATCACTGTGTACATTATACTTGTACTGTGACATCACTGTGTACATTATCCCTGAAGTGTGACATCACTGTGTACATTATCCTGTACTGTGACATAACTGTGTACATTATCCCTGTACTGTGACATCACTGTGTACATTATACTTGTACTGTGACATCACTGTGTACATTATCCTGTACTGTGACATCACTGTGTACATTATCCTGTACTGTGACATCACAGTGTACATTATCCTGTACTGTGACATCACTGTGTCCATTATCCTGTACTGTGACGTCACTGTGTACATCACTGTGTACATTATCCTGTACTGTGACATCACTATGTACATTATCCTGTACTGTGACATCACTGTGTACATTATCCCGTACTGTGACATCACTGTATACATTATCTTGTACTGTGGCATCACTGTGTACATTATCCTGTACTGTGACATCACTGTGTACATTATCCCTGTACTGTGACATCACTGTGTTTATTATCCCTGTACTGTGACATCACTGTATACATTATCCTGTATGGTGACATCACTGTGTACATTATCCTGTACTGTGACATCACTGTTTACAGTATCTCTGTACTGTGACATCACTGTGCACATTATCCTGTACTGTGACATCACTGTATACATTATCCTGTATGGTGACATCACTGTGTACATTATCCTGCACTGTGACATCACTGTGTACATTATCCTGTACTGTGACATCACTGTATACATTATCCTTCACTGTGACATCACTGTGTACATTATCCTGTATGGTGACATCACTGTGTACATTATGCTGTACTGTGATATCACTGTGCGTATTATCTCTCTCTTGTCCTGACGAGCCTTGGCTTTGCTTTGCAGCTCATCCATTTGCACTTACGTACTCAACAGGAGCAATATGGCCCCTTAAAGGGGTTTTTGTCTTTTTTTTAACTGATCACTTATCCTCAGTTAGTGTTGTACCTCAGCCCCATTCACTTGAAGGGGATGGAGCTTCCCTTATGCCATGTGATAGATGAACGTGACGTCACTGGCCTAGGCTAAGCTGTGATCGGAGGGGGGTCCTGGGTGTTGGACCCCATTGTGCAACTACATTGATCAGCATAAAAAGTCAAAAACCCCTTTAAAGGTGTATTCTAGTGAGATCAAGTGGTCACCTATACACTGGATGGTGTATAACTGTTAGATTAGTTGGGGGTCCCCATTGATCACAAAAAATGAGGGTCATTATGTCCACTGTTTAAGGCCTCTTTCACACTAACGGCAGTCCGGATCCGGCAGGTGAAGGGTGCCGTCGGATCCGGAATGCCGCAGTGACATGTGTGGGGCCGGAACCGCGTTCCGGCCCCACACATGTCACACAGTACCATATACAATACACACACATACACATACACACAAACACATACATACTTACATACTCCAGGCAGGCAGGCAGGCCGCACGTCTTCACGCCCAGGAGGCGCGAACTATGACGATTTCCCCACAGCGCCCTCTGCTGGGCGCTGTAGGGAATCGTCATAGCAGCGCGCCTCCTGGGCATGAAGCCGTGCGGCCTGCCTGCCTGGAGTATGTATGTGTTTGTGTGTATGTATATGTGTGTGTATGTGTGTATGTCTGTCTGTCTGTATGTGGTGACGGATCCGTCCTGAACTCCATTGAAAGTCAATGGAGGGCGGATCCATTTACCATGTTGGTCACACCAAACGGATCCGTCCCCATTGACTTGCATTGGTGGTCATTCCGGATCCGTCTTGGTGCGGATGCCTGGACCGGAGAGAAAACCGCAGCATACTCCGGTCTGAAGACGGAACGGAATGCTTTCACAATGCTTTGACAGTGAATGGGGACAAAACTGAAGCGTTTTTTTCCGGTATTGAGCCCCTATGACGGAACTCAATACCGGAATTTAAAAATGCTAGTTTGAAACTAGCCTACATAGAGGGATGTCCGAGCAGTGTTTATGAAGTACAGTTGAATGGAGCAGCAGTTTGCATGCTCGACCTGCACTTTTCCCTTGTTCTTGTGACCTGGTCTAATAGTTATTCCCCATACAGTGGATAGGAGGGGCAGGGGGGAAATTGGTTATAACCGGAAGACCACTTTAAATCTGGAGTAGAGTGTGATTCGAATAAACAGGGTGCGCTGTCACTTTAATTCCCCCTGACTTGTAGCCTGATATCATGTCATGCAGAATATTCCTGAGACCATTTGCATGATAATTATGTCCAAAAGTAATCCGATCCCTGGAACTTTCTGTCCTTCAGCGGAAAGGAATATGCAGGGGGGGATTTATATCTTGTCCCTTTCAAATGCAAACACTTGTCACTCGGAGGGATGAGAGGTAACAGCGCACGCTGGATCACAAGTGTCTTCTTCCTTAATGGCGGGAGTGAAGCGCCTGTCACTGCGCTGTGAGCTCATACTGACGCGTTTTACTCCTGCAATGGATGAAGATTTATACTGGGGATGATCTTCTATCAGGGATCCTTCTATTGCCCCCCTTATGTTCAATGTATAAACTATGGACGCAGCCTAGGGGGCCCTGGAGAGAGAGAGGGGCCAGCCTTGGTTAAGCCCGTCCTCAGAAGTGGCTTTATGTTGGCACTTCCCTATATGTTGTGCTGCCATACAGTGCACAAATAACCATAGTGTGGCCCCAAAATAACACTGCTGTGTATTCACTAAATAATAATACTTCTATAATACTTGCAGGATAACAGGCCGAACTGGATGGACAGATGTCTTTTTTCGGCCTTATAAACTGTTACTGTTACTATATAGCTGACTAAATTTAAATCATATGGTAGCAGATAAGACATTACCGCCATATGATAGCTGATAAAATAATACCTCTATATGGTAGCAGATAAAATAATACTGCTACGTGATAGCAGATAAAATACTACCGCTATATGGTAGAAGATAAAATAATACCGCTATATGGTAGCAGATAAAATAATACTGCTACGTGATAGCAGATAAAATAATACCGCTATATGGTAGCACTTAAAATAATACTTCTATATGGTAGCAGATGAACTAATACCGCCATACTCCAATCATTGCTAATTACTAATTGCTTCCTGTCGCCTGGGCCAGCACATGCCACCCAGTGACCTTGGAGGTTCTGGGACCCAGCAGGTCCAATCAACCCACCTTGCCCAATTCTAACTTGCCTGCTGAAGAAACTTTCCAGTATACTTGCTTACCATCTCGACAGTGGCCTACATAGAGAAGTAAGGGCCCCATAGCAAGGATCAAATCAGGCCCCCCACACAGGACAGAAGGGTTTCCATCTAAACCCCTTTCAATGACCCTTGGGCCAATTTTCCACTGCCTCATTTGCTAAAAGTTGTTCCTTTATAGAGGGTAGAGTCCTGACCAAGTTTTCACCTCCAGTAGAAGAGAAGATAATCCCTACTAAGATGCGGTGGATCCAGGAGTAAAGGAGATGAGCAGTTCTGGCCCCTTCCACCGCACCTCTCCCATCCTGGTCTCCTGAAGTGACATGCCCGTCCATAGACCAGGCCGGAAACCTGGTATCCTGACTGATGGAGGTGACGTTGCTGGATGTTCAAGATCCGGGTTCCAGATGCCATGTATGAGGAAGCAGATGAACAAGCAGGGGGTGGCGGACTGAGATCAGTAAGGTGCAGAGATCCCACCAAATATGCCTAACCTCTGCCTTTGGTATAAAATAGTCTCCCTGACTCATTCCTTTTCACTGAGTTTGGACGCGGACGTTTCCACCGCACCTAGAACTGGACTTTCTAGATGTGATCTCTGAACCTCGTTTTTTTTTACCAGGACAGAAACTCCAAGAATAACTTTCCCCTGTGAATTTGGAAAAAACAGTTTAACCAATGACCTGCCTCAGGACCCTGCCCACAGCCTCACCTCCTGGACACGGGACTGTCACAGGAAAGGAACGTCTGTGCAGGTGATCCCATAGCCATTCCCTGATGAGCATTGCCACCATCAGCTTGTGATTAAACATGGTGGTAACCTTCTCCTGTATTGTGCTGGAGGAGCATCCAGAGGCGTCTGACGGTGTGCACTGGTGGGGCCTGTCAGAGACGTACTGCTGCTTCCTGGAACTATTCTGTATCAGATGTCGGCAGAGTATCAGCGGGGTGTACGTGACGGTTCATGGAAAGGTAAAAATAATGCACAGGACAGAATCTATCAGGTGATTAGTTATACAGAATTCTATTCACATCTTTCTATCTATCTCATATGTATCTATCTATCTATCTATTTCATATCTATCTATCTATCTATTTCCTATCTATCTATCTATCTATCTATCTATCTATCTATCTATCTATCTATCTATCTATCTATCTATCTCATATCTATCTATCTAATATCTATCTGTCTATCTCATATCTATCTATCTATTTCATATCTATCTATCTATCTATCTATCTCATATCTATCTATCTATCTATCTCATATCTATCTATATATCTATCTATCTCATATCTATCTATCTAATATCTATCTATCTATCTATCTATCTATCTATCTATCTATCTATCTATCTATCATACAAAAAAAAAATCTCAGCAGCACTATGTGGATGGTGAGGTGCAATGCCTGTAGATCTGACAAGGATCAGTTCAATAAAAAACATAAAAATAGTCAGCACTCTCAAAGTAAAATGAAAGAACAGAGGAACTTTATTCACCCATGTGTAGGAAGCGACGTTTCGGCTCGGACTGAGCCTTTCTCAAGCAACAACCGATAGTGTGAATCACATATTTATGCAAACAGTGCAGGTGCTCAAAATCACATTAATCAATTAGTGACATGATTGAATACAAATGCATAATTTCATGATATAAGTGTAAAATTCATATATAATAAACTCAAGTGACATATATCTCATACATAGTTAGTGCCAAAGTTGATATAAAAAGTGACATTCATGATTACCATTGGTGCATAATAATAAAACTCATTGATTACAAAAGTATATTGTGCAGCTGTATATAATTCATATAATATGATCCTACCAGGGGGTGAAATCATGATCCTTGTGAGGACGCCCAGCCTGGTTGGTGTCTGGTATCGTCCACTGCGCATGACATTGCAAATAACAAAATAGCGGAGCGCTGTATGCACACTGCGCATGTCAGACATGCGCAGTACTGCCCAAGAATTCATGCCCTCCATATTGAAACAGGTATAGTGCCCAAACATTAAGTGTATAGCGGTCCCGATGTTATTATATATTCAGACCGCAACATCCAAACACCCCAATGTCAGAATAAGGCACACGCAACCCTTTCCAGTGATAACCGGATCAGTAACTCTCGCTACATACGCGGAGTCATACTTCATGGTTGCCAATGGTACCGGCATGGTGTGAATGATATATGGGAGCAGGGGAGGAGCTACCAGAATTGGGAGACTCCAACCCGCTACATGGGAGAGGATTTTGACCCAGAGTTGCCATGAGCAACCCGGATCGCATATCCACCCCATTCACCATAATTACCACACCAAAATCCAGACCCAAAAGTGGCTAGAGTATATGAGTATATAAACGGGTGCTTTTAATCTGACAGGAGTATATGATCATACTAAAAGAAGCAAAAATATTGAGGGCACATATTATAATAAATGTATCAGTGTACGCAATGGATGTTCCAGAGCCAATCTTCAGTACATCAATATCCCAACATGGATTTCATCCTCCTTCCCACCAGGATCCATTATCTACAGAGACAAGAGAGATGACAATGAATAAATCGTACTTGTACAAATTGTTTTACACATATAATACAGTATAACTATCAATCGTAAAACCACAATACACAACTGGAGGAATCGCAGCTATACCAGCAACTGTTAACACGGGGGCATCTACCATAATACACTCAATTTATGTCAAACATGCGCAGTGTGCATACAGCGCTTCGCTATTTTGTCATTTGCAATGTCATGCGCAGTGGACGATACCAGACACCAACCAGGCTGGGCGTCCTCACATGGATCATGATTTCACCCCCTGGTAGGATCATATTATATGAATTATATACAGCTGCACAATATACTTTTGTAATCAATGAGTTTTATTATTATGCACCAATGGTAATCATGAATGTCACTTTTTATATCAACTTTGGCACTAACTATGTATGAGATATATGTCACTTGAGTTTATTATATATCAATTTTACACTTATATCATGAAATTATGCATTTGTATTCAATCATGTCACTAATTGATTAATGTGATTTTGAGCACCTGCACTGTTTGCATAAATATGTGATTCACACTATCGGTTGTTGCTTGAGAAAGGCTCAGTCCGAGCCGAAACGTCGCGTCCTACACATGGGTGAATAAAGTTCCTCTGTTTTTTCATTTTACTTTGAGAGTGCTGACTATTTTTATGTTTTTTTATCTATCAATCTATTTATCTATTTCATATCTATCTATCTATCTATCTATCTATCTATCTATCTATCTATCTATCTAGTATCTATCTTATATCTACTTATCTATCTATCTATCTATCTATCTATCTATCTATCTTATATCTACTTATCTATCTATCCTCTTAACTAACATACAAGGTTACAGTTTGTTTAGAAAGGATCGTGAAAACCGGAGAGGGGGAGGGGTCTGCCTTTATGTAAAGTCCTGTCTAAAGCCCACAATCCGGGAAGATATAAGTGAGGGACATGAAGATGTGGAGTCACTGTGGGTAGAAATAAATGGAGCCAAAAACAATAATAAAATACTAATAGGAGTTTATTATAAACCACCTAATATATCAGAGGCCACAGAAAATCTACTTCTAAACGAAATAGACGAGGTGGCAAATCATAATAAGGTCGTTATTATGGGGGACTTCAACTACCCAGATATAGACTGGGAAACTGAAACCTGTACATCTCATAAAGGAAACAGGTTCTTGGCAATAACCAAAGACAATTACCTTTCCCAACTGGTTCAGGACCCGACTAGAGGGACGGCCATACTAGACTTAGTATTAACCAATAGACCTGACAGAACAACAGATGTGCAGGTCGGGGGACTCCTGGGAAATAGTGACCATAATATAATAACCTTCAAATTGTCATTCAAAAGAGCGTTTCTTCAGGGAGGAACAAAAATACCAAACTTCAAAAAAGCTAAATTTAGCCAACTAAGAGAGGCCATAGGCCTAACTAACTGGGACAAAGTCCTCAAAAATAAAAATACAGCCACAAAATGGGATATTTTTAAAAGCATCCTAATATCTAATTGTGAGAGGTACATACCTTATGGGAATAAAATAATAAGAAACAAGAAAAAACCAATTTGGATAAACAGAACTATAAAGAAAGCAATAAATGACAAAAAGAAAGCATTTAAATCACTAAAACAGGAAGGTAGCAAAGAAGAGCTAAAAAAATAAGAAAAACTAAATATGTAAAAGACAGATAAAAGCAGCCAAACTAGAGACAGAGAGATTCATTGCCAAAGAGAGTAAAACTAATCCTAAAATGTTCTTTAAAAAATAAAACGTTTAAAGGGCGCCTGTCAGTAGATTTGTACCTATGACACTGGCTGACCTGTTACATGTGCACTTTGCAGCTGAAGACATCTGTGTTGGTCCCATGTTCATATGTGTCCGCATTGCTGAGAAAAATGATGTTTTAATATATGCAAATGAGCCTCTAGGAGCAACGGGGGTGTTACCATTACACCTAGAGGCTCTGCTCTCTCTGCAACTGCCTCGTCCTCTGCACTTTGACTGACTGGTCAGGTAGGTATAATCACATATTCACTGCCTGGTCCTGTCAATCAAAGTGCAGAGGACGTGGCAGTTGCAGAGAGAGCAGAGCCTCTAGGTGTAATGGTAACGCCCCCGTTGCTCCTAGAGGCTCATTTGTATATATTAAAACATCACTTTTGGGAAGTAATTTTTTCCCCTAAAATGAGAAAAATTGGCTTCGACCTCATGAGGGTTCTTTGCCTACCTCTGGATCAACTTGCAGGATAACAGGCTGAACTGGATGGACATATGTCTTTTTTTAGCCTTATAAACTATGTTACTATTAGGGATGAGTGAACCCATTGAAGTTCGGGTTCGGCCGAACTTCAGGTCAAAGTTTGGGTTCGGGACCCGAACTTGACCCAAAATTCACCCCGAACCTGGACCCCATTAAAGACAATGGGGACCCGAACTTCACTTTATTATTTTCCGTTATAACATGTTTATAATGGAAAATAATGGCATTCTTAAGACAGAATGCTAAATGAAATGGCCATTGAGGGGTTAAAAATAATTTAAAAAAAACTCACCTCATCCACTTGATCGCGCAGCCGGTATCCTCTTTTTTTTGCAGGACCTGCAAAAGGACCTGCAATGACGTCACGTGGTGAGCGCGGTGACGTCATTGCAGGTCCTTTTGCAGGTCCTGCAGAAAGAAGAGGATACCGGCTGTACGATCAAGTGGATGAGGTGAGGTTTTTTTTATTATTTTTAACCCCTGATTGGCCATTTTATTTTGCATTCTGTCTTAAGAATGCTATTATTTTCCGTTATAACCATGTTATAACAGAAAATAATAAAATCACCCGAACACCGAACCCGAACTTTAGTGAAAAAGTCCGGGTTCGGGTACCCGAACTGCAAAGTTCACTCATCTCTAGTTACTATGTATCTGTCTGTCTGTCTACCTCTTTAGAGAAATGATAGACAGTCAGATTTGTAACTAGCAGTAAACTCTGAGCCAGTTTATTTCTTTTTTTTTCTCGATTTTGTCCTTTCATTAATGAGGATATAATGAATATTTAGCGCTCGGCTTAAGCGGCTGCCAGTTCGCTCGATGGAATTCGCCCAATTAATCAGGGGGCTCTAAGCTCCACTTACCAAGACCTGTTCCAGTGTAAGAGTATTAGCGGTGGATACTGGACGTATTATAGTCTCGATTACACACATCTTACTCAGCGCCGTGAAAATCTTGGAGCTCTGCTAGTCCAGGAGAAAGGTCACGTCTTCAGAAGAACCCTCTGACATTTTGCAGGTTACACGTTGGTCCAGGCGCAGGTACAGTACGTTTCCTACTGCGCTGGTTATGGTAATTGTCCATGGTTGACCATGCCCCAAATCAGATCAACCCATCGTAGCAGTGAGAATTCAGCTAGATGGTACAGACATGAATTCAATCCTTAAGATTACTTTCCACAATAAAGATTATACCAGACAGGATGCCCTTTGTGTTCCCATGAGCTCAATTGGGGGCAAAGCAGGTAGACGTTTCCTTTCTCCCTTTCCTCATGGGTGGTGTCAACCTACACAGAGCTCTTCCGCGCTACGCTCCTTGAAACCTGTAAAACCACATACAAGGGATCTGTACCCGCTGCGACTGCTACCTCTACACTGCCTATAGCCATACCCTTTCATCTGCACTGCCGTGAAGCCCATAGGGAATGAGAAAAGCTGGATCTATCTGTCCCCTTTCCTTGTGGGTGGTGTCAGCTTGCGTGGAGCTCCTCCTCTCGAGACTTGCTGCAAAGTTGGGAAAATACTGGCGAAGAGTCATACCATTGTAATCCCTATTGGGGAGCACAGACTTGCACTGGGATTCTTGCCTGCTGATGGAGGTGGGTGTAATGCCCTGCACGAGCACCAAGGACAGGGCCTTTTCTTTTGACCTTTGCTATAGAGCAGTGTTCCTCAACTCCAGTCCTCTGGGTCCAGCTGCCGGTCAGGATTTGAGAATATTCCACAGAATGAATATCTGAGGTAAGTCCTGATGCACTGACACTAATTATATCACCTGCTCAGTACTAAGGAAATCCTGATAGGTGGGCCTCTTCCGATGCAGTGCTCTCCTCTACATCTTCTCTTCCGATGCAGTGCTCTCCTCTACACCTTCTATTCCATGCAGTGCTCTCCTCTACACCTTCTATTCCATGCAGCGCTCTCCTCTACACCTTCTATTCCATGCAGCGCTCTCCTCTACACCTTCTATTCCATGCAGTGCTCTCCTCTACACCTTCTCTTCCCATGCAGTGCTCTCCTCTACACCTTCTATTCCATGCAGTGCTCTCCTCTACACCTTCTATTCCATGCAGTGCTCTCCTCTACACCTTCTATTCCATGCAGCGCTATCCTCTACACCTTCCCACTTCCCATGCAGCGCTCTCCTCTACACCTTCTATTCCATGCAGCGCTCTCCTCTACACCTTCTATTCCATGCAGCGCTCTCCTCTACACCTTCTATTCCCATGCAGTGCTCTCCTCTACACCTTCTATTCCCATGCAGTGCTCTCCTCTACACCTTCTCTCGCCATGCAATGCTCTCCTCTACACCTCCTCTTCCCATGCAGTGCTCTCCTCTACATCTTCTCTTCCCATGCAGTGCTCTCCTCTACACCTTCTCTTCCCATGCAGTGCTCTCCTCTACACCTTCTCTTCCCATGCAGTGCTCTCCTCTACACCTTCTCTTCCTATGCAGTGCTCTCCTCTACACCTTCTCTTCCCATGCAGTGCTCTCCTCTACACCTTCTCTTCCCATGCAGTGCTCTCCTCTACACCTTCTCTTCCCATGCAGTGCTCTCCTCTACACCTTCACTTGCCATGCAGTGCTCTCCTCTACACCTTCTCTTCCCATGCAGTGCTCTCCTCTACACCTTCTATTCCCATGCAGTGCTCTCCTCTACACCTTCTCTTCCTATGCAGTGCTCTCCTCTACACCTTCTATTCCCATGCAGTGCTCTCCTCTACACCTTCACTTGCCATGCAGTGCTCTCCTCTACACCTTCACTTGCCATGCAGTGCTCTCCTCTACACCTTCTCTTCCTATGCAGTGCTCAGTCTACACCTTCTATTCCCATGCAGTGCTCTCTACACCTTCTCTTCCCATGCAGTGCTTTCCTCTACACCTTGTCTTCCTATGCAGTGCTCAGTCTACACCTTCTATTCCCATGCAGTGCTCTCCTCTACACCTTCTCTTGCCATGCAGTGCTCTCCTCTACACCTTCTCTTGCCATGCAGTGCTCTCCTCTACACCTTCTCTTCTCTTAGACTTTCTCCACTACTTGGCCCGTTACCGAACAGTGGCCATTTCTCCATTACAATTCCTGGTCACTAATCATCAGGGCAACCTCCAGGTGTATGTGGGCCCTAGGTATAATGGGGCTGGAGTTGATGTCACCATTGGCTTGAAAAGTTTAGTAAATGTTTAGCCAGATGACCACAGGCTCCTGAAGCCCTGGTGATTAAGATGGCCCCTGTAAGTCAATATAGCTACTGCCCTACCCTTAAATAACTGCCTGGGAACATGGGGTGATGTAATATTATATTGGAACTAATTTTACTATAATGCAGATAAAATTTCTTTCTGTAACAAATGTATGTTAAAATACATTGTAAAAGTGAAAAATTATGGTCAATTTAAGTAGACAGAAATATAACTATTGTTTTCATTGGGAAATCATTGATTGGGGGCTTTATTTAAAAATTTTTTGTAATATTTATTCAAGTGAAGGGAGATGAGCTGCAGTGCCAGACTCAGCCAATGAAGAAGGGTGGCGCGGTTTCGGGGGGGGGGGGGGGGGGGATCTAATTTAAGCAACTTATTTTCTACAAAGAAAATTCTAGTAAAGATCTTAGTCCTTTCTTACACCACCAAGAGAAAAAGAAAATCTCCAAAAACATAAATATTTCAAATTTTATTTTATTTTAGAAATAATAAAATAAGACATAATATTAATAAAAAAATTCTGTACAATCCAGGATCTGTGCAGTACATTTTAGGAAGACTTTGATGCAGTAAAAAAAAAAAAGGTTACAACCAGAAAGAAGAGAATTATTTACAATGATTGTCATCTGCCGATCCCAACGTAGAAACAGCCAGCCAAACGTGGAGGAAAAAAAAACAAAAATAAAAAAATAAAGTAAAATCGGCTAAAGATGGTGACCAGGCTGCACCCATGGCCCTTTATCAAGGTGGGCACAACCAGAGTTTAAAGACATTACAGTACATCTTATCACTAGATCCAACAGGAAATAAGAATTTGCGCAAACAAACCCTTTGTCTTTACCGTAAAGGTAGAAATATTTTTGAAAAATGTTTGCATTCCTTAGATAATATTTAATAAATATAATAACTTATCCCTGTTGCAAAAATGTGTCAAGGGGAGAAATTAGCTTAAGTACTAGACGTATTAGTAAGAAATCTTATCCTTGTGTGGTCTTGACTTCCAGATAAAAAAAAAACAAGATCCGTCAAAAAGGTCAAAAACTTGGAATATGACTGTTTAGGCATCTGGTGACCCTACGGCCCTCTCCATGAGAAAAGCTGCAAAAAAAAAAAGTCTAGGGTGCCACTTATGTTAACACTCCAATGTGCAAGCACTAAGAAGACTGTATATGTAAAAATGTCCACATATATACATATAGATATATATATGGCTTCCTTAGTGACCTCACATACAGTGCTCTGGTTAAGACATCGTTCAAAATGTCCCAATTCAAGTATTTCAGGAAGGAAAAGGGGTCTCGTAATAAACGTATAATACAACAGCAACTTCCATATTTAGCTCGATCCAGCTTCACGGTCTACAGCCCCTCATCATGGAGGTGGCAGGGTCACCCGAGCCTTGTGCCGTGCGAAATATAGTGGTGGGGGAAAAAAAAAATTAAAATTTTTTTTTTTAAATGGAAAAACAAAAAAAATACAAAAGACAAAATAAAGAATACATAAAAAAATTAAAAACTAATAATTTAGTCAATATTCATATTGACTAAAATTTGATTTCCCTTTCAGATAATAAAAGTGCAAATTTGCAAGGTAAAGACAAAGGGTTTTTGAAAAAGAAAAGAAAAATCAAAAAGCGACTAAACAGGTTAAAAATTGTCGAATCTACAAAATAAAAAACAAAACACTTTCAAAATGAAAAGACCATGCTTAAATAAATAACATAAGTCCATAACATCGGAGACAGGTTGAGGTTCGTAAATATCTAAATTCTAGGTCTCTTGTTCCCCAGAATCGACTGCACTTTATTTATACCTCTATTGGCATATCGTGTTTTTTTTATTATTCACTTTTTTTTATATATTTCATTTTTTATTTTATTTTTTTAAATATTTTTTTTACATCATATTATTTACATTTGGCTTTAAATACAGAAAATATGGATTAGTGTTATAAAAATTGTACTCTTTCAAAATAACAGAGGGGCGTCTCGTTACCCCCTTTAGGGGGTATATATTTTATGTGCGATCGGACAAGGGATTATCCTAAATAAAACAAATTTGAGGAAAAAAAAAAAAAAGGAAATAATTAAAAAGTGCATAGCAGCCTCTTTCAAGTTCCGGACTGGTTTGCGACTAAGTTTTGTAACATTTAAAAAAAAATAAGACTTAGTTACTTGCATCGGGCACTAAAAACTGTGCTTTTTTTGTAATAAATTCCCCATTTAAAAAAAAAAAAAAAAAAGTTGCATCCCTCCTCTGTGACTGAGACCGCCATTTGTTATAATAATGCACCATGGCTATAGTCAGAACACCTTTCACGTATATTACACATATGATATTTCCAGCGAGTTCATTTGGCTCCGATGTAAGAAAACATAAAAAAATAAAACAAATTCCTTGTCAGCTAGTTGGCCCAATGCTTGCAATCTGGTTTCTATGGGGACGGCTGTTCTTATCACACACTCTATAATTAGTCTAGAGTATTTTAATTAAGATGTGACTGGGAGGGGGGTAGAAATTTTCTAAAATTGTGGATTACATCAGGCCTCGAAAAGCTGGAAATGAATATTTTTGTATTTAGCGGTGGGAGGTAGCAACAAAGGACGTCACAGAGGAGATACGTCTTCGTGCATCGCATGGAATATTCTACTACGGGGTTATGCTGACCCGGTTTAAAAGGTTGGGGGTTACACAAAAAATAAAAAAAAATAATACTCTTTGGTTTTGCTTTGTCTTCCCTTTAAACGATGTGATTAGCAGCAGATAGCATCTCATTAACATCCATGGGGGCTCGAGCCTAGACTTTGTTCCTTCGTAGCTGACCATGGACTGATAGATATCTATAAAATCCAAACCTTATTACATTCTCCAGATTGTACATCAACCCATCATCAATTTGTTTTGGACCTCGTCAGACCAATTTGTTGATAGTTGTCCATTCTGATTAACCATGTCTGGTCAACCAAGACCATATTTTGAGCATAGTACGGGTGTACATAGAGGAGAGTCTCATGCTACCTCCTCAAAACCATTGAGAGGACCTACTACTTGGTTGGACACCCCACGTAGGAGAGATGGGTTTGATGACCATCAGGTTGGTCTTCCAACTCTTATTTACTAATGTCATGGGACTTGTGGAGAGGAAACCAGAACTAAAAAAACAAAAAAAAACATTCAGGCTACCATAAGGAAGGTAGACAGTTTTGACTTGGGCCACTCTTTCCACAAGTATCTACCTCTATGGTACATGCACCCTTATGTACATATAAAAAAATAAAAAAATACATAGAAATGATGGCCTGCTACCAGCCACTGAAGATCAGAGCTAAAGGTGGCCATACACATTCGACAAAGGTCAACCAAATACTCCGACTGGCCAGATCTTCAGCCAAAGGGTTTGAAAATGAAAGGATCGGCCATATTGTTTCAACATGTCCAATCCTTCATTCTCAAAGGAGATAAGCCACCACCGGTGGTGTCTGGTAGAAGTTTACTCCACCCTCTTCATTGAGATAACATGCCCATGTGTACTGGAAGGTCAGGAGGAACCAACGTTGTATGGCCAGCTTTAGAATCCATGTTCTCGATACATTGCTACATCAGGTGTCACCGTTTCATGGCAGATTTTTTTTTTTTGCAAAAGCCAAAGTGGCCTTCACAGGTTGACATCCAAGTGACCCCCAGATCGGGACAAGGATATTTTTAATGGCATATAGATAACAAGACATGGTTTAAAGCTTTCGTCTCTCACACCCTTTTCCATCGCATCTTCGGATGTATTGGCTGACTAGTCGTTGCTGAAATGCAAGTCTTTTTTGGACTCTAAAAAACATCTGGGACTGTATGTGAGAAAGGGAGGGCAGATAAAAACGGTTCCACGTCAATGCAGATTGGAACCAATTCTCTAAACTGGAGAACTTATCTCCAACTTTTTGTGACTATTTTTTTTGCATTCACATAAATCTGGAAGAGGACTCCGAGGGTTAGTGTCTCTCTCCTGTGCAGCCTGAGAGGAGAGGCTGTCCTCCTCAGATGACACTGAGAAAAAAAAAAGTCAATATGGCCCGCACATGGCTCCTCATACCGAAAGAGTCCTCAGCCAAACTCAAGGAATGAATCAAGGATTTCACTTTCCCCGTGTTTACAGTTATCAGAGATTTCTTTACGGGGTCCTCCTGGCCAAAGAATCATTCTTTCCAATGCGTTTATTCAGTTCCAAATAAGGTTCTTTTATTCCAAAATTTTTGATACAAGATCAATCCACCCTCTAGCCTCTCCCCTATCTCTGGAAATGAACTCCCTGCACTTTGCAACCATCCACGTGATGACACACAGCAGCTTTTCTCCTCTTCCCTCTCTATCTGGAGGACATCTAATCAAGCAAAAAAAAAAATAAAAAAAACTCTAGGTGTCCCTGAGGATCCTGCAACAGGTAACACTTAAAATGTAAAACAAAAATAAAATTCAAAAAGTTGAAAAAAAATTTGCTCTATTTCATGGGGCCTAATGGGTTACAGAATATGCTGATTCAATTTCCAAAAAATTGGAATGTCCTCAGCACCAGCACACCTGACTTTGCATTATACTTTTTATTTTTCGTAGTGCCCCCCCCAAGGGAGGTAATTTGTGCCCCTATTCTACTCACAGAGTACCCCTCCCTCTCCATATACGAAGGCTATTACGTAGCAGCAGGCCTTTACACCAAGTCTCCCCATTGCTCCTGAAAAGAAGACCTCCCAGCAACCGGGGGGGGGGGGGGGGGGGTTCGAACACAAGTTTAGCATTTTCTTTGGTATAGGTTTTAGAACTTTTTACACCCCCCTCCCTCCAACCCCCATATAAAAATATACCCTACTCTACCCAGGACCACGTTGTAGAGTCTCTCTAAAGTGAATATATTGTATCTGTGTGTGAACACCGTTCCAATACAAAAAATTTCATTTGGCTTTTTTTTTTTCGGCCAACTCCTTGGTGGCTGTTCTTGCCCCTGAACCCAACACTGAAACATTACAAGCCCCCGCAGTAGAATTGACAGGGTGCGTGTGTGAATAGCAGCAGCTTAGGACGTTAAGGCAGAGATTTGCCTATTGTTATGCCATTAAAAATGGACTTGTTCCCAATATTACAAAGAAAAACAAAAAACTAGAGGTTGAAAACCCAACGAGCTTGTCTGCAAGTTCAAGTTTTGTCAATTTTTTTTTCCAAACCCCCTTCCCCCCCAAAAAAAACATACATAATATATATTTTACATTATGTGCCTTCTGGTTACACTTTAGTGCTTTGTCTCTTTTTTACGTTGTAGGTACCACCAAGAACGACTGGTGGAGCAAGGGGGGAGGGGGTGGCCTTCAAGAGATGGTCCTACAAGAGGTTTATGGGATTTCCTCTAGCTTCCCATTGTGAGGGCGTGCCTAGTAATGTGGAACACCAGTATGCAAGTTCCAGTTTAGATCACCACGGCCTACACCTCTCCCGACATTTGCAACAGTTTGCTTGACAGCATCGAGCACCGTCTCCGTTATCACCTCTGTCCAACAGTATCGACGTCTGAAAACGGCAGTGGGGGCCGCTCATTGGCCATGCACGTTGACCAGCTAAGTTGACCAGCTGAAGCCAGCAGTTTTTTTAGTCATATCTCAGATTCTCTCCTTAGCGGCCTAGGGTCGAGGGAAACTTGGTTGTGGTGGTCCATATCTGGATGCATGTCCGTGCTCATGCTATCCGGTAGACCGTTGTCGCTGCCTTCCTCCTCTTTGCTCGTGAGCGATACTTCGTTCTCGTAGCAAAAAGTATTTGGGTTGGAAAGTATATATTTCTTTTCCGCTAAGTCCCTGGCGCTGCAAACCGGGGTGTTGGGCACTTCGTAGGTTTTGTGGAAGCGGGAATAGTCCACCTTGTAGTAATGTTTTTCTTCGAAAAGGACAGGTTCGTAGCGGTGACCCCAGTAGATTTCATTAGCAAGGTAGGAGCTCCGGCACTGAGTGGTCATGGCCGTAGCTTCCACCATACCTTCCAATATGACCACTATCTCAAAGTCAGAATTGTCCAAGTCTTGTTTACTAAGGTCATACAAAGGACTGTCTTCGTCGATCTCATGGACAATGGTGATGGGAGAAACCAAGAATATCCGGTCTATGCCGCTGTCAAAGCCGACGTTGATGTCTATTTGATCTAAGGGGATGTACTCCCCTTCGGACGTGATGCGGGACTTAAGGAGTTGGGCTCGGACGTGAGCCTCTACGAGGTGACTCTTTCGGAGGTTGCCCACTCTCCACATCAGGCAGAGTTTGCCGTCTCTCATGGCTATGACGGCGGTGTCGCTGAAAACCAAAGTCTCGTTCCTCTTTTTAGGTTTGGCCATTTTAGCCATGACGGCACCGATGATGAAGGCGTCGATGATGCAGCCAACGATGGACTGGAAGACCACCATGAACACCGCCACGGGGCACTCGTCCGTTACGCATCGGAATCCATAGCCAATGGTGGTTTGGGTCTCGATGGAGAAGAGGAAGGCCGCTGTGAAACTCTTCACCTCTGTCACGCAAGATCTATGGTTTTCCGGTGCCCCCAAGTCATTGTGAAGAAGAGCTATCAGCCAGAAGACGCAGCCAAAGAAAAGCCAAGACAGTATGAAAGCCAGGCAGAAGATGACCAGCATCCACCGCCAACGAATGTCCACGCACGTGGTAAAGATATCGGAGAGGTAGCGCTGCCCCTTCTCGCTCACGTTGATGAACTGGACGTTGCAGTGGCCGTCTTTCTTGACGAAGCGGCTTCGGCACTGCTGCCGGGTATGGATTTTGCTCTTTCCGTTCCCATACCCGTTGGCAACGGCCATGGTCGCCAGCTTCATCCCGTTCTCTTCTGAAGACACAACGCTGTAGCGGTTGCTTCGCACGCTGCCCATCACTTCAGTTGAGGACTGCGGTGCTTCTGCTTTAGAAAACAGTCTTAGTTTCTGCAAAACCCTTTGGAGAAACAGTTTTGAAGGCTCAGAGGGAACAATCACGGGGGAAAAAATGGTAAAACGGAGAGATTCCTGTCTCTGAAGGACCTTGGTGCTACCAAGGAAGGTCTTCTGGCATGAGGTGGAGGGGGTGGTTGTCAGCAGGTTCTCATTGTCACGCTGATGTCATGTCCTGCAAGAAAAATAAAGATTTGATGTCAAAGCGCAAGGAAGTGGTAATGTAAGCCTTCCTTCTCCAGGTTCCTTCCTGTCCTATGCAAACAAGTCCATTAATATCATCTCCTGCTGGATCTCCTCCTGAACATACCTCCTCCAAACCTCCTTACAGAACCAAGGAAATCTAAAATAACTATGGCTAATTATCTGCTTCCTTCCACGACGTACAGATGTAGCAGTGCTGAGGTTGTCATTTGGTTCAACATATATAACACATCATAGTCTGCCACCACCACCAACTCCTGGCTCAACATGCATGGTGCCATGAGAAGATCCAGAGGCCTAGTGTCCTCTTATGTGGTACGGGGGCTTTCAGGACCCCTTAGACACCAGAGCTTGGGGGTGCCTGCACCTGCTACAGCGACCCATATCAAATACAACCCTTACTCTGATGGGAGATGCCATAACTTTGGTTGTATAGGGGTTGGTCATGGAGGCTGGGTGGTCATGGTCTTCTCATACCTTCTAGATTATGCCACTCATGTGGTGTTGCCCCGGCAACCGTCCCTGGTGACGCAGCGACTACACCAGATCCTGTGAGAATCATTACCCAGAAGATGACCCCAGGAATGGCCGCCTCCCTCACATGACATCTCTCAGATTCTCACGCACATACTTGGAAGGAAATAAGGAACCTGTCTTCAGTCCAAGGAGTTTCTGTCCTGGCTCCTTGAACTTTCGGATGCCTGGCTGGTTCCAGGTTGGTCTCTTAGGATGTTTATCCCAAGTCATGTCCATGTTTAGATGTTATGTCCTAATAGGTATCTCCGTGTGAAGATGTAGCAGAGCCAAGTTTGTGCTGTTAAAGGGGTTGTAGGATATTAGAAAAAAAAGGGGGGGGGGGTGTTTTTTGTTTTCTTCACAAAAACAGCGCCACCTATGCCCATAGGTTGTATTTGGTATTGCATAAGGCTTAGACACAACATGTAATGTAATAAGGCTAGCTGTAATCCTGGGTGAGGTCACAAAAAAATAAAAAATACATTTGGATAAGTGACAAACTCAGCTCTGCTCCAGCAAAACTATGAACTTTGATTGCATCCAATGGAATTCTCAGTTTTATCTGAAATCAACTTCCAAAGCAATTCTGGCTCTGCTACATCCTTATAGGGTTATCCCAGGGAAGTATATATCACCTATCCACAGGATGGGTTATAAATGTCGGACGATGGTGGGACTAGCAATCCATTTGGGGGAGGGGGGGGGCTTGGGAGTAGAAGGTCCCAGGGGGTAGACCCAAACCAGCCTGAGCCCAGGAGCCATGACACCCACCCGCTGCTGCCCTACACTTGGGTGGACAGATACACAAGTGGTCATCCTTGCCCTGGCAAAGGGCACGTTTTTGGGCAGAAAGATCACTTTCAGGCCCTAAATACTGCAATATTGTCCCTATTTTACCCAGTGCCATTAGCTATTCCTGGTGGTCCCTGAAAGATTCTAACCACCATCATCCGAGTAAAGCTGGCGTGCCAGGCTGAAGATGCCCAGGGTTGCCAACCCACCTGTGTAACCCATGTAAGACAGCAGCCTGATCTCCTCAACCTCCATGGACTGCCTTGGAAAATAACAAATGGGGTGACTTGACTTTGGGCAGCTGTTCACAAGTGTAGCAGAGCTGATCTTGTTCTCTGGCACAACTAGGAGAACGGACAAAAACCTATGGCATGATCTTAAAGTTAAAGACAGGTCCGGCTCTGCTACATCCGTCTACATTATGCATTGCACAACACCGGCCTACACCCAAGATATATATTCATTGATGGGCAAATGGGAATACTTTGTCACTGTCCAAGTGCATGTGACTGATGTAGCAGTGCTGAATTTGTCATTTGGCTTGTTAAGATATAGTAAGTGCACCAGATACAGCATGGTGAGGACTTGCTACACATTGTGATTTCTCTGTGTGTTTATGCAACTGACTAAATCAGCTCTGCTGCATCTGTACATTTCCCCTTGTAGGCCATGGTGGTGATTTCTGTAGGTCTATTCCCAGGCTTATTAGGTGGGAAAATGACATTATTTCCAACCTAGGCTCACATATGTAGTAGTAGTAGAGTTGAGTATGTAATTTGTTCATTTTGGTTTTGGTAGTTTTACATAGGACTGCAGATAAAATGATCTTGACAGATCTGGAAGGTTAACAACAAATTCGGCTCTGCTGCACCTGTACGCATTTATATGTAAATCGGTCATCCATACACTTCCCATCACTGAACATCTTGGGAGCAGGAACAGGAGGGCAGAGCATGCGGTGTAGTGTGATTCACCTCCCAGGCTTTGATCTTTAGCAGACAAACATGACAAACCCCCACAGCTACACCCAGAATAGTAGCACTAGAGCAGGTGGTATAAACATATTCTATAGGGGAGCCCATAAGCAATGGGTTGGGTGAAGTAACAGATGTAGCAGAGCTGATTGTGTTCTCTTCATCCTTGTCTTAGATGTGCCTGCATTCCTGAGCAAATCCACAGTAGTGATTACTGGTGAGCGGGTTTACCTGCAGTCCTATGTAAAATGCATGATTTGACCTTCAGGGACACAGCATTTGTGCACTGTGCTTCTGGTTTATCTGCAGTCCCATGTAAACGCACTATGCCAAATGACAAACTCAGGTCATCTACAGTACACCTGTGTGTGTTGTTCTGCTAAAATAAAAAGTTTATAAAACTGTATATAGAGATGTAGCAGAGCTGAATGTATCATTGATCGCTTTTCTTTTGTGCACCACCATCGGTCTGAGTTTAAACAATGTATCAGGGCTAGCTGCAGTCCTATGTTAAACCAAAGCTTGTCCTGTGTGACCATGAATGATGTTCATTGACAAGCCCAGCTCTGCTACATCTATAGGCATCTTCCTGCTGTAAAGTTGCAAAAACATTCCTAAAATTGTGCAGACGGTGCGGAGTCGGAACTCGTTTAAGATTATTATGGTAGGTTTTCCTTGCAGTCCTATGTAAATCCACAGTTTTTAAATCCTGAAGTTCCGTAGACTTGCAATGAATGAAACTCAGCTCTGCTACATCCACATGAAAAAGTTGCAGAGGGATAAAAACGTGTACACAGATGTAGCAGAACCGAATTTGTCTTTTAAGATAATTAATGTAGGTTTCTCTTGCAACCCTATGTAAATCACAATAACAGTATGACAAACTCAGCACTGCTACATCTGTGACATGAGGTCACTGAAGAACAGAGAAGCTGTGCTGTCTCTAGTCTGTTCTTCTGATGCCCTGCAGTAGGGAAGCAGGGTTTACATCTCCGAATTAAGCGTTGCCCTCCTGCTCACCCAGACGGGCGGAAAATTTTTTCAGATGACCCCCACCTCCCTTTTTCTGGTGTCTATTATGGGCGCGGAGAATGAATGAAAAGTGCAGCACGAAGTAAACCGCTGACTTCCTAAAATAATAAGCATGTGCTCGAATTCCACATTTTGCCAGCCCCCCTCCTATTAATAACATCTTACGCCCTAAATTTAGCTCGGGGCCCGCTCTCGCCCCGTCATGTTTTCCATAGGCGAAGAATTGATCGGTACCAGATACGAATATCCACGTCCTGACCAATCGGAGGCCGCGTACGCGTGGCTGCTTCTTTTTAAGACAAGAAACTAAATACAGATGTAGCAGAGCTGAGTTTGTCACTGAACCGTCTGGTGTAAAGCCTAAAGCCACCTATTAGCACAGTGTGACATTATGGTGAACCGCTGCAGGACATCCATTTTGTGTAGTTGACTGCTGCATGTGACAAACCCAGCTCAACTACATGTGTGTGATGATGAAGTGGAAATTGTTGTCCATAAAACTGCATTATTATAGCAGCTAGATGAAAGAGGCAGATGTAGCAGAGCGGAACCGTAACTCATTAAATACATTGTTAGTTGTGCTAAGTGACACACACAACTCTGTGCATCTGACAAAGTCAACTACATCTAAGTGATCGCTAGGTGCAAACTATGACAAATCCACTATGTATAATAGTGGACACCACATCAGGGGTCGGCAACCTGTGGCCCTGTTCTGAAACTACAACTCCCAGCATGCTCTCACAGTGTCTAAACCGCCACAGGTTAAGAACCACTGTTAAATAATCCCGATTTGCCCCATGGCTGGTATACTGCTCCATACCTGGACTGGCAGGTAACCATTAAAGCATATCATGATGTAGCAGAGCTGAGTGTGTCATTCAGTTCTTAGTTTGTGAAAATTCACAAATGTAAAAAAAACAAAACAGATAATGCATTGTGCCAAATGACTCACTCAACTCAGCTACACCCATACTATGGCTCTCAAGTGACACCCGGACACCCTTGCGCAGTCTGCTTCATGTCTGCAATAAACCCTGGAGAATACATTGCTGCGATTGGTCCCCCCCCTTTCGAGGCTCCTGTTCTAGTGTTTGGACAGGGTTTGCAATCTTCTTAACACAACCTGCCGCTTCACATTTGTTTAAACTACAAAGTCTGGTCCTTCGTCATGTTTGGAAAGTGTCGTCTACATGCAGAGAACACGGAGTGCCAGGGGCAGCAGCGGGTACTCAATGCCAGCAGACTATCCCAAAGCACCTAAAAAACACCGCCCCTACGCACAACCATGGACCTTAAATACGTTGCACTCATTTTTAGCATCTCGATGTAGCAGAGCGGAGTTTGTCACATGAACTAAAGTTCGCTTTCTCATCTGCCATGACTCCTCCTGGTCGTGTTATGGTTTTACCTACAAACCTTTTCATCTGACAGGCAACAAATACAGCTCTGCTGCATCTTTAGATGAACTGCTCATTCACATGCAAGCGATTTCACCTTGTCTGTCATCGAAGCGTATACAGGAGCAACTCTGCTGTACGTCTCGTGTCTGGTGAATGCATCAAAAGTTCTGAAGGATGTAGCAGAGTTGAGTTTGTCATGTAATGTTGCAGTTTACCTGCAGTTTGCAATATAAGCATAACTCATTGGGCTATCATTATGAGATGTGTCACCTCTCTGATGGCTTTGGAAAACTCGGCTCTGCTACATCGGTGTCATGTTATCTAGCCACTGGTTCCAGGTGTGCACCGACTACTGTGCAGGAGGGGGCCGCGCTGAGCAGAACCGATCCCAGGGACCTGGCGAGCCCTGAGAGATGGAGACAATTCCCCAAATGACGCCACGCATCTACACGTTGCTACGCTAGGGCGGCACAGCTACTGTACGCTGCCTCCTCCAGTCAACCCTCTGTAAACACTGCAACCAGATACTGACAAGCTCTGCTGCTCCTGCCATCCATACAACCCCAAAAAATCTAGATATACATGTAGCAGAAACGAGTTTGTCATCTGGCACAACCTATTGTGACACGTAACGTGCTATCCATAAGACAATGTGTGGCCCTCCCGAGTTATCTTAAATCAGTGAGCCATCCTAATGCACCAAATAAAAACAGCTTAATGACACACACAGCTCTGCTACATCAGCATATTAGCTTTGGCTAAAAGCATGCAGTGCCTAAACTTGCAAGTCATCCTGAATGCTTACATGACAGATTTCCAGTAGCAGATGTGAACATTGCTGACAAGCACCTGTGCCACAAGTGCAGCCGTGATGTAGTGTTGGGTTTGTTTGGGTACATGTGGCGCTGTGATGCCAAGGTAAACAGAGATGTTACCGCTCGGCGGCTTCGTCTGGTCACCCTGGAAAAAAGTGCCGCAAGTGGTGACAGGCTGAAGAGTCTGCAAATCAGTTACATGTGTTTGGAATTGTACATGTGTAGCGCTGCTGAGTTTGTTATGCAACTTCTCTGAGCTCTTGTAGTAGGCTTACCTGCAGTCCTATGTAAATCTGCACATTATACGATCAGCTACATCTGCATATGACAAGCGCTTGGACCACCAACCCTCTCACTTGCAGTCTGAACAATATTCTAAGATGTAGCTGAGCTAAAATTGTTAACTGAGTGGGTTTTTTTCCCCTGCAAATTAAAGGATTTTGATCTGATGATCAACTATGGCCAATGAGAAACGTAGCCTTATGACATCTGACAAACTCATTACTGCTACATCTCAAAACCCAGCTTTGCTATATCTGACAAATTCAGCCCTACTACATCTAAACACCCAGTTTTGTTACATCTGACAAACTCAGCCCTGCTACATCTTAAAACCCAGCTTTGCTACATCTGACAAACTCAGCCCTGCTACATCTTAAAACCCAGCTTTGCTACATCTGACAAATTCATTCCTACAGCATCTGAAAAACTCAATTTTGTGACGTCTGACAAATCAGTTTTGTGACACGACAAACTCATCATTACTACATCTGAAAGCCCAGTTTTGTTAGATCTGACAAACTCAGCCTGACTACATCTGAAAACCCAGTTTTGTGACGTGACAAACTCATCTCTACTACATCTGAAAGCCCATTTTTGTTACATCTGACAAACTCAACCCTGCTACACCTGACAAATGAAGCTTAAATCCGCGCTTAGCAACCAATATCATGGTCTAGAGCACCCAGTCCATGTCTACTCCCTCCAACTTGTACCGGCCCTTTAAAAAAAAAAAAAAGCCCCCCAAATAGTTCAGATTCAACGCTGACATCTGTTTGACAATATGCGAAAGACAGCCGGCATCGGAGGACGAGATTACGTAGCCGCACAAGACGCATCTTACTACCATGACATTAGAATGTCACGATGTAGCAGAGCTAAATTTGTCATTGACCTTTGGGCAATGTAACCTGCAGTCCTAAGCAAAAAAAGAGAGAGAGAACACAGTGATATAACTGTGATTTGTGCCAAATGACAAACTCAGGTCTACTACATGACTTAATCCTTGCTGAAATCATACCCTCAGGTTTCATCACCCCATGCGTTTTAACTCTAAGGGTGTCTAAAGACGACGACTGTATACAGCCGCACCAGCGCAGCGCTCCACAGCGCAGCTTTGCGCTTTACGGCGTCAGCTGTCAGGATCGAAACGCGTAACATGATGCAACTTTGATCATTTAAAGCCCCGCCGTCCTATTTTTTTTATTTTTTTGTTCATCGCCTCTAATGGGGGAAGGGGGGCTATTTTGGAGAGGGGAGCGACGGTGACCAATGAATAAAGTATTTGCGGGCGAAAAGCGAGACCCAGCGCAGATGTCAGTAAAACCGGGCGCCCCGATTCGCTTTTAAGAAATTCCAACTACTGTGTCCCGCAGCTGCTGCGAGCACGAACAGATGCTGTGAACAGAGCCCAACTGTTGCTCGGGTGATCGTGTATTTATAGCCGGCAGATCCTGCAGCGGAATTATCTAGAAATTCTCCCCGTCAGGTAGAGAACTAACCAAGATCTCTCAACAGATGTAGCAGAGCCGGGTTTGTCACAATTCCATATCAGTGTCCCTGTGAGATCTCCCATAACCTTACACTTAAAAAAACCCAAAAACAAACACTTCATACCGGCAGGCAACGGAGCTTCTATTCAGCTTCAGCTATAGCAGAGCTGAATTTGTCATGTAAATCTACTCCCAGACATCACCATCCCTGATGGCATATTTGGCTTTGCTACATCAGCCTGCCATACATTCCCAAATAGGGGGCAGATGTAGTTGGGCTGTGTTTGTCATTATCAAAGGACATCGCGTTTTGCATTTGAATTCCACGTAGGTGCAGCAATGTAGTAGCGCTGAGCTTGTCATTTGTCACGTCATGTTTCGCTCTGTACGTCAAATTTGAAGTGCAGAGTTGAATTTGTCATTTGAACGTCATTAGACGAATTCAACCCTGCTACGCCGGCACACAAAACCATTCCTCTTAGGTGCAGATGTAGCAGAGCTGAGTTTGTTCTTGCGGCGTTAAAGCCGAAACGAGCGGTGCCAAACGGGCAAAGTCGGTTCCGTGGTGTGTAGGGGGGGGGTAGGTGACGACTTACCTTGTTGCTCAGGGGAAGTACATTGTAACCCAGGTGATACATAAGATCCAGTGGCGTTGGCGATACGGAGCGCCCATCCAAAAGGTTTCCCAAGCCCCACTAATCCCAGGGATAGCTCACTAGGCGATCATTCACATCCTCTGCCTATCTCTTAACAACCCATGTGCTCTTAAATAGCTCGCCGGCATGCTACACCCATAGGTGCCGCTCGCAACCAATGGAGCGCCAGGGGACGGCCTGAGTGACAGCTGGGGGCGGGGCTTCGCACGGCTCATTGAGGGGAAGTTTGGTGCAAAGAACAGATGGAGGAGAGATGAGGCTGAGAGGCTGCAAAATAATACGGCGTCCACACCGCGCGTTTATACCGATATATGGGCAGATGTAGCAGAGCTGAGTTTGTCATTTGAACTGTTTATGGCTGAGATGAGTTTGCGCGCTGGCGGAGACGTCACGGTGCGCTGGCTGCGGTAACCGTGACATCGCTGTTGCTCTTACATAGGACTGCAAAGTCAGGTTTTGCATAGGACTGCACTGTCCAGTCAGCCCTACAAACCTACTCATGCTGGGCGCTCTTACCTAGGACTGCAAAGCAGAGTGTGTCCTTTGGATTTACATAGGGCTGCGAAGGGATTCAGCTCTGCTACATGTGCTGCATGTAAACAGTAGGGCAGTGCAAGGAACCGATGAAAGTGAGGTAAGTGAGTATCTAACCAATGGGGTTTATCATTCTATACAGATGTAGCAGAGTTGAATTTCTCATTTAGCGCTTTGTTTCCTGCACAATACTCTAACACAGTGGAACAATCACGATATCATGATGAGCTTTGCCAAAGGATCAACTCGTCTCTTGCCAAATCGACAAACTCAACCCTGCTGCATCTGTGTGTGCCTGATAAGGTGTCTATACAGATGTAGCAGAGGTGAACTTGCCATTATCTGCATTGATTGTACTTCAGTGAGTTTTGATAGTACAGACTGTTTACTGTAGACACTGTCAAACTACAGTGAGCAGAACCAAATTACAAACTCAGCTCTGCTACATATGTATAAAAACATTAGTTACCTCACGGTCAGCAGAACATGGAGTGACCAGTAAACACCTCCAGCGCTCTCTGTCCCCGCAGACGCTCCACACTAGCTGCTGTGATTGGAGGTTCTCTGGGGTCTTCGAAGCTTTTGGAGACTCCTCCTGGTTTGCAGTCTGGCCCCCAATAAATCTTATATTTCCAGATTTCACCGACTGTAAGATACCGAATGTCATTCTACTTCTAGATATCACTCAGGTTGCTGATGGTCATGATTATACTACTACATATAGAGATGTAGCAGAGCTGAATCTGTACAGCTTCTCATGTGCACCGTGAAAAACTCTCTGCAGCTGTTTTATCTACAGTTCTACTAAAACTAAAGGTAACACAAAGTGACAGCAGCATTACCAACAGGCACTGCTACATCTGGGCATAGTATAGTAGAGTATTAGTACTGTACTGGATGGAGGAGTAGATAGATAGATAGATAGATAGATAAAAGATAGATAGATATAGATACGGATAGATATAGATAGATAGATAGATAGATAGATAGATATAGATAAAGATAGATAGATAGATAGATAGATAGATAGATAGATAGATAATAGATAAAAGATAGATAGATATAGATACGGATAGATATAGATAGATAGATAGATAGATAGATAGATAGATAGATAGATATAGATAAAGGTAGATAGATAGATAGATAGATAGATAGATAGATAGATAGATAGATAGATATGAGATAGATATGGGATAGATAGATAGATAGATAGATAGATAGATATGAGATAGATAGATAGATAGATAGATAATAGATAGATATAGATAATTAGATAAGATAGATAGATAGATAGATAGATATGAGATAGATAGATAGATAGATAGAGATAGATAGATAGATAGACAGATAGATAGATATGGGATAGATAGATAGATAGATAGATAGATATGAGATAGATAGATAGATAGATATAATAGATAGATAGTAGATATGAGATAGATAGATAGATATGAGATAGATAATAGATATAGATAAGATAGATAGATAGATAGATAGATAGATATGAGATAGATAGATAGATATGAGATAGATAGATAGATATGAGATAGATAATAGATATAGATAGATAGATAATAGATAGATATGAGATAGATAATAGATATAGATAGATAGATAGATAATAGATAGATATAAGATAGATAGATATGAGATAGATAGATAGATAGATAGATAGATAGATAGATAGATAGATAAGATAGATAGATATAAGATAGATAGATAGATAGATATAAGATAGATAGATATAAGATAGATAGATAGATAGATATAAGATAGATAGATAGATAGATAATAGATAGATAGATAGATAGATAGATAGATATAAGATAGATAGATATGAGATAGATAGATAGATAGATGATAGATATTGGCTTAGTAAGCCATTTTTCATATACACAGGTATATTCGGATGTAGCAGAGCTGAGTAGGTTGACATCCTGATATTCTGCAGCTTTACATAGGACTGCAGTTACACCTATGACATGAGTACAAAGTATACAGTGCAGTGATCAGATCAGCTCTGCTACATCTGTGGCTGATGCTCAGCCGCCCCGGGGTACGGTCAGCCTGGTTTTACCCCGCCCATAAGTGCATTATGCCGCGCTGTGCAGGGAGAGGAGAGCGTGATCGATACAAATTCGGTTTTCGGATTTTGTAATTGATCCGATTACACAAGGCGCGCGGCTCGCGGCATTTTCGCTGTGATCTCGTCGCTCGCCAGATCGTCTCCTGACCCAGATTTCTGAGACAAACACAATCCTTTCTGTTCCTTCCCTGCGGCGCTGACCGACCCAAACAATGCGCAATTTTCATTTTATCCGCCCCTGGGAAAGCTGGGTGACCGCAAATATGGCCGCCATTACAGCTACTATAGCAGTGCATACCCAGGCTGCCCAGCGGGGGATGTGCCGTTATAGATCTAAGGAGATTTTTTTATTGGTTCCTGGGAAAGCTGGGTGATGCCCTTCTGGTGTGCCAGTCCGCACTGCTTTTCTAGAATTGTATTCATGAACCAGAAAGCACATAATGAACAATTCTACAGGCTCTACCCATAGAGGAAGGTGTGTGACCTTGGGCTGCAGTTGCAAGGCATGCATGCGCCGTGTCATTCTTCACCGCCACTCTTTAATTTTATTCGTGAATTAGCAGGATCACGATGAAACGTGCTGTAGATCCTGCAGAGCGCTTGACCCTGTGGAGGACAAATAAAAACGCGTTAGCAGGTCGCCGTCACATGACCGCGCTGACCACTGAGAGACAAACATCTGTTGCTGCAGCCTGCGTGCACCTATTAATACCCGCTAATTGGAGGTGTGTGTTTCTTGGCCCTTAATGATAGACTAGCGTGTTTACAACCCTGCGTAGAAGAGATGTAGCAGAGCTGACAGTGTCACTGCACTCCTTACGTGGCGACTAGTGATAATTCATAGAGCTGTATCGGCTATGAGAAATCTATTGTGATATCGCCATGGGGAAAGCCAAGTGACAAACTCAGAGTAGCAACATGTAATGAATTCTGCTGCATATGATGAACACAGCTCTGCTACATACAATGGACAAAGCTCTGCTACATAAGATGGACACAGCTCTGCTACATAAGATGGAAATAGCTTTGCTACATATGAGGGACACAGCTCCCCTACATAACACAAATTCAGCTCTGCTGCATATGAAGGACACAGCTCTGCTACATATGAGGGACACAACTCTCCTACATATTACCAATTCAGCTCTACTGTTCCTATATACAGTATACAAAATAAATCTCCAGGAATATGGAGTAAAAATAGGTCTCCAGGAATGTCTGCTCTTCAGGAGCCTGGAAAGAAATGTGAGAGCAGCAGCAGCACTTAATTGTCACCCAGCTTTCCCAAGTTCTTAGGTCTGCCTTTAGGAGTCTGGAAAAGCCTTGTGGGAGCGGTGATAGCAGCCATACTGTCTGTCACCCATACTGACTGTCTGCCACCCATACTGACTGTCTGCCACCCATACTGAATGTCTGCCACCCATACTGAATGTCTGTCACCCATACTGTCTGCCACCCATACTGAAAGTCTGTCACCCATACTGACTGTCACCCATACTGTCTGTCTGTCACCCATACAGATTGTCTGCCACCCATACTGACTGTCTGCCACCCATACTGACTGTCACCCATACTGATTGTCTGCCACCCATACTGAATGTCACCCATACTGTCTGTCACCTATACTGACTTTCTGCCACCCATACTGACTGTCTGTCACCCATACTGTCTGTCACCCATACTGACTGTCACCTATACTGACTGTCTGTGACCCATACTGTCTGTCTGTCACCCATATTGACTGTCTGTCACCCATACTGACTGTCTGTAACCCATACTGACTGCCACCCATACTGACTGTCTGCCACCCATACTAACTGTCTGTCACCCAAACTGTCTGTCCCCTATACTGACTGTCACCCATACTGACTGTCTGTCACCCATACTGACTGTCTGTCACCCATACTGAATGTCTGTCACCCATACTGACTGACTATCACCCATACTGACTGTCTGCCACCATACCGTCTGTCTGTCACCCATACTGAATGTCTGTCACCCATACTGACTGTCACCCATACTGTCTTTCTGCCACCCATGCTGATTGCCACCGATACTGACTGTCTGTCCGCCATACTGACTGCCTGTCACCCATACTGTTTGTCACCCATACTGACTGTCTGTCATCCATACTGACTGTCACCCATACTGACTGCCTGTCACCCATACTGACTGTCACCCATACTGACTGCCTGCCACCGCATACTGCCTGTCACCCATACTGTCTGTCTGCCACCCATGTTTGTCACCCATACTGACTGTCTGTCACCCATACTCTCGGTCACCCATACTGTCTGTCACCCATACTGTCTGTCTGCCACCCATACTGTCTGTCACCCATACTGTCTGTCACCCATACTGTCTGTCTGTCACCCATACTGACTGTCACCCATACTGACTGTCACCCATACTGACTGTCTGTCACCCACACTGACTGTCTGTCCCCCATCCTGACTGCCACCCATACTGACTGTTTGCCACCCATACTAACTGTCTGTCACCCAAACTGTCTGTCCCCTATACTGACTGTCACCCATACTGACTGTCTGTCACCCATACTGACTGTCTGCCACCCATACCCCTGTCTGCCATACTGACTGTCACCCATACTGTCTGTCACCCATACTGTCATCCATACTGAATGTCTGTCACCCATACTGACTGACTATCACCCATACTGTCTGTCACCCATACTGAATGTCTGTCACCCATACTGACTGTCACCCATACTGTCTGTCTGCCACCCATACTCTCGGTCACCCAAACTGTCTGTCTGTCACCCATACTGACTGTCTGTCCCCCATCCTGACTGCCACCCATACTGACTGTCTGCCACCCATACTAACTGTCTGTCACCCAAACTGTCTGTCCCCTATACTGACTGTCACCCATACTGACTGTCTGTCACCCATACTGACTGTCTGTCACCCATACTGACTGTCTGCCACCCATACCCGTCTGCCATACTGACTGTCACCCATACTGTCTGTCACCCATACTGTCATCCATACTGACTGTCTGTCACCCATACTGAATGTCTGTCACCCATACTGACTGTCACCCATACTGTCTTTCTGCCACCCATGCTGATTGCCACCGATACTGACTGTCTGTCCGCCATACTGACTGCCACCCATACTGACTGCCTGTCACCCATACTGTTTGTCACCCATACTGACTGTCTGTCACCCATACTGACTGTCTGTCACCCATACTGTTTGTCACCCATACTGACTGTCTGTCACCCATACTGACTGTCTGTAACCCATACTGACTGCCTGTCACCCATACTGACTGCCTGTAACCCATACTGTTTGTCACCCATACTGACTGCCTGTCACCCATACTGACTGTCTGTCACCCATTACTCTCGGTCACCCATACTGACTGTCTGTCACCCATACTCTCGGTCACCCATACTGTCTGTCACCCATACTGACTGTCTGTGACCCATACTGACTGTCTGTCACCCATACTGACTGTCTGTCACCCATACTGTTTGTCACCCATACTGACTGTCTGTCACCCATACTGACTGTCTGTAACCCATACTGACTGCCTGTCACCCATACTGTTTGTCACCCATACTGACTGTCACCCATACTGTCTGTCACCCATACTGACTGTCTGTCACCCATACTGTTTGTCACCCATACTGACTGTCTGTCACCCATACTCTCGGTCACCCATACTGTCTGTCACCCATACTGACTGTCTGTGACCCATACTGACTGTCTGTCACCCATACTGTTTGTCACCCATACTGACTGCCTGTCACCCATACTCTCGGTCACCCATACTGACTGCCTGTCACCCATACTCTCGGTCACCCATACTGACTGTCTGTCACCCATACTGACTGTCTGTCACCCATACTGTTTGTCACCCATACTGACTGCCTGTCACCCATACTGACTGTCTGTCACCCATACTGACTGTCTGTCACCCATACTCTCGGTCACCCATACTGACTGTCTGTCACCCATACTCTCGGTCACCCATACTGTCTGCCATCCAGCTTTCCCAGGTCCCTGAATGGTAAACCTACCATGTTATAAAGTCCTCCACCCTCTTTCCCTGGTAAATCCAGGCATGGTTGCTCTTCAGGAGTCTGGAAAAGCCTTGTGGGGGCAGTGACACAAGTCAGAGAGACTGTCACCCAGCTTTCAAAGAGCCCTGATTGGCAAATCATCCTAGTTATGAAGTCATACACCCCCTTCTTTGGCATATCTAGGTGTGCTTGCTCTTCAGGAATCTGGAAAAGCCTTGTGGCATTAGTGAATGCAGCCATATTGGTTGTCACCCAGCTTTCCCGGAGCAGTGTGCTGCCTGTCAGCTCCGGTAGGGGGCGGTGATGAGGCAGCTGCTCAGTGTGACCCACTTACGCTGGTGGCGGGCAGGAAGTGGGTCACGGTCCATGCGTGAGTTTATGGATTTGCAGGTGAGTAAATTATTGGATTTTGAGCCGGCCCCGTCTTCGGAAAAGCTTTACGCGTAATGAAATTGTTAACAGTCCGTACGCGGCTAGGTGATCAAGTATAGGAGAAGGACCCTGAGACATCTCACAGCTGAGGGTCTGCTACAATTGTATCCAGCCTGGACTCTATAAACGGACACATTGTATCAGGGATCTAAGGGACTAGATACAATTGTATCCTCTGTATTAACCCTCCTAGCATTAGGCCTGTACAGGTTTTTATCCACTGACAGCAAGCAGAGATGGCAGAGAACCGAAACCCAAAGTATATTAAAAAGTTGAAGGACGTTCTAGGACAACCCCTTGCCATAGGACGGGTGGACATACCAGTGCGGGGGTGTTCAGGACCCCCTTCCATAAGCCAGACCAGCTGGTTGCCATTGCTTTAAATGAGCGCCATGTAATACCACATCTGTCCTGCAGGGGCTGCTGATACCAGCTGATCACTGGAAGGAGGGAGGTCTTCATATCGGGGTTGTCCAGGATCAGAAAACAATGGCCACTGTCTTTTTGGAAACAGCGCCACAGCTCCAATGATAGCAGCTGCAATCCCACACCCAGCCTGCGCACGAGGGTGGCGCCGGTTTTGCAAAGAAAGCAGCCATGTTTTCCTAATCTTGGCACAGAGAGTCCAGTCAGTCCTTCCAGACAGCACAGCTTTGAGGTGTATGTCTTGCGCTGGGATTCTTTGGCACTCCGCTTCTGTCTGATCTGACTTCTTTCTCAGGGCCTCACACACAGAACCACCAAGAACCGGACCTCACCCGTCTCCCCCTATCCACTGAGGGGTGTGTGCGTTGGACTGCGCTGCCGATCTGATTCCTAGCGTTCGAGGCTGTGACGCACGCATCCTGAGATCCGTCTGCTCGGCTCCTTGGGGGATCGGGGGTCTGTCGCTGGGGTAGGTGGTCCTGTAGACATGTAATATATAGCATCGAAGGGTTAAAGGAGTTCCCCGCTTTGTGCAATCTATGAGAAGTGTTCGACTCCCCTGCAGCTCCCCCACAGGGGAAAGGAAGAACTGCATGTTGCCCAAAGAAATTATTAGACAGTAATGCAGTGGTCTCCAAGCTGCGGCTCTTGCAAAACTACAACCCCCATCCTGCGACAATCAGGACCTGATGGTAGTCATAGTTTTGCAAAAAGTGGAGATCACTGGTGTTATGCATGGACATGCCAGGTCCTCCACCGTCGTTCTAGGAGGTCCCTACTGATGGACCCGCCTGAATTGACTCAAAGCAGATGACCCCTTTTGCCAAACCCCCCACAGACGTCAGGGGGGGAAATACAGGATTTAAAAAATATCCTCTGGATCGGTCATCAGTATCTGAGCGGTGGAGGTCCGACACCGGGGACCCCCGCCGATCAGCTGTGAGCGACACGACCTTCTCTCTGCAAACCTAGCACAGCGCCATACATTGTATAGTGGCTGTGCTTGGTATTGCAGCTCAGTCCCATTCACTTCTATGCAGTTGAGCTGCACCTAGGTCATGTGACTGATGAACGTGACGTCACTCTGCCTAGGAAAATCTGACAGAGGGCGGCGGCGCCACTGGGAGCGCCACTGCCTTCTGAAACAGCTGATCAGTAGGGGTCCCGGGTGTCGGACCCCTACTGATCATATACTGATGACCTATCCTGAGGATAGTATAACAACCTATCCATAAATAAAACAGCACTGCTGAGTTCTCTTAATTCCACAGTCCATGAGGTGGGGCTGCCAGCAGTTTCGGGTCCTAGCCTATGAACTCCTTGCACACAAGTAAGAGAAGAATACTGCAGCACTCCATGTCTTCAAGGATCCAGCAAGCGACTACTTGAGAAAGACTCTGTGAAATCGAAACGTCGCACGTATCTAGATGAATAAACCTGCAGTATCCTTGAAGACGCGGAGTGCTGCGGTATTCTCTTACTTATCCACAGACAGGTCATCAGTATAAAAATCCAGGAAACCTCCTTTAAAGAGGCTCTGTCACTAGGTTGTAACCTATGTATTTAAATACATAGGTTACAAGTCCTAGTGACAACTTTTAAAATCATACCTTTCATGCAGAGTTCTGCGCAGCGGTCGCGTAGAAATCTAAACTTTAAAACATATGCAAATGAGCCATCGGAGCACCGGGGGGCGGCCTCTTTCCTCTGGAGCACCGCTCCCCCGGGCCCGAGGCACGTCCCCTGTCTCTAATCACACCCCCTCCTGTACTTGATAGACAGAGCTAGACTGGTAAGTCTAGCGCTGAACTCTCGCGCATGCGCCCTAAAATTTTCCCGGCGCATGCGCAGTAGCGCTTGCAGTGTCTACACTGCAAGCGCTGTCTTCTCTTCTGTGCACGCGCCGTCACTCCCGGGACTAGCGAAGTGACGGCACGTGCGCAGAAGAGAAGACAGCGCTTGCAGTGTAGACACTGCAAGCGCTACTGCGCATGCGCCGGGAAAATTTTAGGGCGCATGCGCGAGAGTTCAGCGCTAGACTTACCAGTCTAGCTCTGTCTATCAAGTACAGGAGGGGGTGTGATTAGAGACAGGGGACGTGCCTCGGGCCCGGGGGAGCGGTGCTCCAGAGGAAAGAGGCCGCCCCCCGGTGCTCCGATGGCTCATTTGCATATGTTTTAAAGTTTAGATTTCTACGCGACCGCTGCGCAGAACTCTGCATGAAAGGTATGATTTTAAAAGTTGTCACTAGGCCTTGTAACCTATGTATTTAAATACATAGGTTACAACCTAGTGACAGAGCCTCTTTAAGGATGGGTGAATTTCTTGAAATTCGTCTAGTATTTGACTCATTTTGTCTTTCCTTTTGCCCTCTTCCGTTTTCCAGACATTTTATTACGAGGCCTGTAAAAACGTACAGGGTTTGGATTATTAAACAGCACGAGCAAAATTACAAATTACAAGTGTCTTTTTTTTTTAAAGACAGAGGTGCAATTAAATGTCCCGAATCCCCCCCCCCTTCCACAAACGCAGTGTACGAATTTATAATGGTAATAAATGTAATATTTGCAGTGAAACGTGTTTGAACTACGTGCTGTGATGTAGTAATACCGCCCCTCACTACCACTCTGGGGTGACAATGCAGTGTTTGGGCAGTGATTTTAAGGGTCTGTTCACCTAGACGCTGTGACGCAGTGTCATCACTTGTGTGTGATTTGCATTACGGACGTGAAATGCGGTACAATTACTGAACGCTTTTTTAACAGAATAGCATGCGCTTACTAAAACCCAACACATCTTCTCAACTAGACGCTGTGATGCAAGATGCCTGCACTATCACTGTTGTGAAAGAAACTTTTCTCCCTAAAAAAAAAAAAAAAAAAAAAAAGGCTGTTTTGGCAGACATCTGTAGTTTAGAACTCACTGCCAGAAGATGAGCTGAAAGTAGCTGCCAGAAAATACACTTCTCACTCCCTCCTGCCTAACCCAAATATTTCTCTCCCTATAGTCTTATGCTGCCCCTGCCTATCACCTATTCTCCCTTATAATCTTATGCTGCCCCTCCAGATCACCTATTCTCCCTTATAATCCTATGCTGCCCCTCCAGATCACCTATTCTCCCTATTACCTATTCTCTCCTTATAATCATATGGCATCCCTAGGTAGCACCTATTATCTCCCTTGTCTTATGCCATCCCTCCTTCTCACCAATTCTTTCCATATAATTCTATGCTGCCCCTCCAGATCACCTATTCTCTCCCTATACTCTCATGCTGCCCCTCCGTATAACCTATTCTCTCCCAATAATTTTATGCTGCCCCTCCCTATCACCCTTGTTCTCCCGATAATCTTATCCTGCCCCTCCCTATCACCTATTCTCCCCTATAATGTTATGCTGTCCCTCCCTATCACCTATTCACTCCCTATAATCTTATGCTGCCCCTCCAGATCACCTTTTTCTCCCTATAATCTCATGCTGCCCCTGCTTATCACCTATTCTCTCCTATAATGTTATGCTGCCCCTCCAGATCACCTATTTTCTCCCTATAATCTTATGCTGCCCCTGCTTATCACCTATTCTCCCCTTTAATGTTATGCTGCCCCTCCAAATCACCTTTTTCTCCCTATAATCTTATGCTGCCCCTGCTTATCACATATTCTCCCCTATGATCTTATGCTGCCCCTCCAGATCACATATTCTCTCCCAATAATCTTATGCTGTTCCTACAGATCCCCTATTCACTCCCTATAATCTTATGCTGTCCCTCCCTATCACCTTTTTTTCTCCCTATAATCTTATGCTGTCCTCCCTATCACCTATTTCTCTCCCTGTAATCTTATGCTGCCCTGCTTATCACCTATTCTCCCCTTTAATGTTATGCTGCCCCTCCAGATCACTATAATCTATTTTCTCCCTATAATCTTATGCTGTCCCTCCCTATCACCTATTCTCTCCCTATAATTTTATGCTGCCCCTCCAGATCACCTATTTTCTCCCTATAATCTTATGCTGCCCCTGCTTACCACCTATTCTCCCTATAATGTTATGCTGCCCCTCCAGATCACCTTTTCTCCCTATAATCTTATGCTGCCCCTGCTTATCACCTATTCTCTCCCTGTAATTTTATGCTGCCCCTCCAGATCACCTTTTTCTCCCTATAATCTTATGCTGCCCCTCCCTATCACCTATTCTCTCCCTGTAATCTTATGCTGCCCCTCCAGATCACCTTTTTCTCCCTATAATCTTATGCTGCCCCTGCTTATCACCTATTCTCTCCCTATAGCATATTAAGCATACATGCTACAGTTACATTTATTCTCTACAGGAAATTATAGGTTAAAGGAGTTTTCGAGGATTTTGATACTCATCATTATCTAATCGGTGGGGGTCCGACACTAGGAACCCCCATGGCTCAGCTGTTTGAGAAGACACCGGCGCTCCTGTGAGCGATGCGTCCTTCTCCTCATCGTACACTGTATAGCAGCAGTTCTTGTTATCATGCCCAGCCCCATTCACTTCAGAAAGAGGGGGGAGTGGTGCCTTCTAAAACAGCTGATCGGCAGGAGTCCTTTAAATTGTGCCTAAAATTAAATTATATCTAAGCAGATTAATGACATTTATTTGAAGTGTCAGGGCTCTGATTTCCTGATACAGAACTCCAAATCCTCTGCTGTCTGCAGTCACCACCAGGGGGAGCTCACTGAATAAGGGTTTACTCAGCTGTCTGAGCTCAATACTGTCTCTCTACCCGCCGAGCTCCCCCATGTGGTGACTGAAGGTATAAAGAATTTTATCATTAAATGTCCTTACCAGGTTTACTTACCACTTCAGTTTCAAGAGGACCCGTCATAAGGTCCGTGAGGAAAACTCTCCTGCCTGTGTCTTCCTAAATGCCTTATCATGTGACATGTCTGAGACACTGGGCGTCACTCCCTTGCAGGAGCTCGAACAGAAACGTGTGCATCTGTATATGGCGTCACCAGACTGCAGGCATGAAGTAGGACAGCCTCCTGAGGACCCTGCCCGCGCAGAGCGCTGAAGGCAGAAGGAGGAGGAGCTTATAAGTCACGTGACTCTTCATCAGGGAGAAGGTAGGTTAGAGGCCGTGCTCTAGGGGCAGATACTGTGAGGTCAGTGTATGAGGGGCAGATACTGAGGGGTCAGTGTATGAGGGGCTTATACTGTGAGGTCAGTTTATGAGGGCTGATACTGTGAGGTCAGTGTATGAGGGGCTGATACTGTGAGGTCAGTGTATGAGGGGCTGCTGCTGTGGGGTCAGTGTATAAGGGGCTGATACTTGTGGGGTCAGTGTATGAGGGGCTGATACTGAGGGGTCCTGTGTATGAGGGGCTTATACTGTGAGGTCATTGGTATGAGGGGCTGATACTAGTGGGGTCACGTGTTATGAGGGGCTTATACTGTGAGGTCAGTTTATGAGGGCTGATACTGTGAGGTCAGTGTATGAGGGCTGATTACATGTGAGGTCAGTGTATGAGGGGCTGCATACTGGTGAGGCAGTGCTATGAGGGGCTGCTGCTGTGGGGTCAGTGTATAAGGGGCTGATACTGCTGGGGGTCAGTGTATGGAGGGGCTGATACTGGAGGGTCTGTGTTATGAGGGGCTTATACTGTTGAGGTCAGTGTATGAGGGGCCTGATACTGTGGGGTCAGTGTATGAGGGGCTTATCCTGTGAGGTCAGTGTATGAGGGGCCTGATACTGTGGGGGTCAGTGTATGAGGGGCTGATACTTGAGGGGTCTGTGTATGAGGAGCTGATACTGTGAGGTCAGTGTATGAGGGGCTGATACTATGAGGTCAGTGTATCAGAGGCTGATACTGTGGGGACAGTGTATAAGAGGCTGATACTGTGGGGTCAGTGTATGAGGGGCTGATACTGTGGGGGTCAGTGTATGAGGGGGCTGATACTGAGGGGTCAGTGTATGAGGGGTTGATACTGTGAGGTCAGTGTATCAGAGGCTGATACTGTGGGGTCTGTGTATGAGGGGCTGATACTATGAGGTCAGTGTATGAGGGGCTTGATACTGTGGGGACAGTGTAATAAGAGGCTGATACTGTGGGTCAGTGTATGAGGGGCTGATACTGTGGGGTCAGTGTATGAGGGGCTGATACTGAGGGGTCAGTGTATGAGGGGTTGATACTGTGAGGTCAGTGTATCAGAGGCTGATACTGTGGGGTCAGTGTATGAGGGGCTGATACCGTGGGGTCAGTGTATGAGGGGCTGATACTGAGGGGTCAGTGTATGAGGGGCTGATGAGGTCAGTGTATGAGGCTGATACTATGAGGTCAGTGTATCAGAGGCTGATACTGTGGGGTCAGTGTATGAGGGGCTGATACTGAGGGGTCAGTGTATGAGGGCTGATACTGAGGGGTCAGTGTATGAGGGGCTGATACTGTGAGGTCAGTGTATGAGGGGCTGATACTATGAGGTCAGTGTATCAGAGGCTGATACCTGTGGGGTCAGTGTATGAGGGGCTGATACCGTGGGGTCAGTGTATGAGGGGCTTGATACTGAGGGGTCAGTGTATGAGGGCTGATACTATGAGGTCAGTGTATCAGAGGCTGATACGTGGGGTCAGTGTATGAGGGGCTGATACTGAGGGGTCAGTGTATGAGGGGCTGATGCTGTGAGGTCAGTGTAATGAGGGGCTGATACTGGGGGTCAGTGTATGAGGGGCTGATACTGAGGGGTCAGTGTATGAGGGGCTGATACTGTGAGGTCAGTGTATGAGGGCTGAATACTGAGGGGTCAGGGTATGAGGGGCTGATACTGAGGGGTCAGTGTATGAGGGGCTGATACTGTGGGGTCAGTGTATGAGGGGCTGATACTGTGAGGTCAGTGTATGAGGGGCTGATACTATGAGGTCAGTGTATCAGAGGCTGATACTGTGGGGTCAGTGTATGAGGGGCTGATACTGAGGGGTCAGTGTATGAGGGGCTGATGCTGTGAGGTCAGTGTATGAGGGGCTGATACTGAGGGGTCAGTGTATGAGGGGCTGATACTGAGGGGTCAGTGTATGAGGGGCTGATACTGTGAGGTCAGTGTATGAGGGGCTGATACTGAGGGGTCAGGGTATGAGGGGCTGATACTGAGGGGTCAGTGTATGAGGGGCTGATACTGTGGGGTTCAGTGTATGAGGGGCTGATACTGTGAGGTCAGTGTATGAGGGGCTGATACTGTGAGGTCAGTGTATGAGGGGCTGAGACTGAGGGGTCAGTGTATGAGGGGCTGATACTGGTGAGGTCAGTGTATGAGGGGCTGAGACTGAGGGTCAGTGTATGAGGGGCTGATACTGTGAGGTCAGTGTATGAGGGGCTGATACTGAGGGGTCAGTGTATGAGGGGCTGATACTGAGGGGTCAGTGTATGAGGGGCTGATACTGTGAGGTCAGTGTATGAGGGGCTGATTACTGAGGGGTCAGTGTATGAGGGGCTGATACTGTGAGGTCAGTGTATGAGGGGCTGATACTGAGGGGTCAGTGTATGAGGGGCTGATACTGTGAGGTCAGTGTATGAGGAGTTGATACTGTGGGGTCAGTGTATGAGGGGCTGATACTGAGGGGTCAGTGTATGAGGGGCTGATACTGTGAGGTCAGTGTATGAGGAGTTGATACTGTGGGGTCAGTGTATGAGGGGCTGATACTGTGAGGTCAGTGTATGAGGGGCTGATACTGTGAGGTCAGTGTATGAGGAGTTGATACTGTGGGGTCAGTGTATGAGGGGCTGTTGGCACAGGGACAGTGTATGTGGGGGGATTCGCTGCTGGGGGCACAGTATTATGGGGGATCTCCGGGAATAATTCATGCGACCAATGGTTTTAGAAGGGAAAAATGCAAAAACACTCTGACCGGACGACGTGCCTCTCATTATTTTACGCCTTTTGGCGACATTTTACACGTTACTCAGCAGATCTCAGTCATGTATGTCCTGCGGTAAGCGCCGGTCTGTGGTGTAAATGTCAGGAGGAGGAGACCCTCACGTGTCCGTCTACAAAACTGTCATGTTAGGAGGCGGCAGCTGAACAGTGACAACGTATAACGGTGGCTACAACACAGGACAGATGGCGGATCTGACGGGTCAGTGTACGGAGTTTCCTGGGTGTTACATTATACCTGCACTGATACATTGTAACAAATTATCAGGAAGCAATGGACTGTAAAGCAGTAGACATTTTAGCGTTATGTCTGCTGTGGTTTTCGGCCTCTGCGATTCTGGTCCCCATCTGGTAACACCATCATGCCCCGCTGCAACCAATCACTGGCCTCAGCAGTGACATAATGGGGACTGGAAGTGTAGCTCGGGCAGCAGCTAGACGGGCTGGGGGGACTCTGCAAGGTCCTGGTAGGTTGTCGGACATTTCTAGCCGTGTGACGTCGCATTGTCTTGCTGGAAGATCCCATCCCCCCCAGGGAAGACAATCAGCATGTATGGGTGTACGTGATCTGCAAGGTTGGACTCATACCCTGATCAGTTGAGAGTACCTTCTACAGTACATGGATGAGTGGCCCAGAGAATGCCACCAAAACCTTCCCCAGACCATAACTCTGCCCCCACCAGCTTGTGTTCTTCCAGCAATGGCTGCACGGTGTCTGTTCTCCGATGTTTCTCACCTGACACACCGACGTCCATCCGTCCGATGAAACAGAAAACGTGTCTCACCGGAGAAGACGACCCTCTGCCAATCCGTGGAGGTCCAATTCCAATTGTGCCAAGAAAATTGAAGCCTTTTCTGCCAATGCAGAGGAGCAGTGACCGTCCGTGTACTTAAGAGCCCCATACTCTGTAAGGTTTACCTGGTTCATTTAGGCGATGAGCTGCTCCACTCTAGGATGTCCTCTGTCCTTGCACATCTTCATACCCGACGTTCACCTCTCACATCAATGGCACGTGGCGCTCCGCAGTTTCCACGTCACTTATTCACAATGCTGCCATTTGTCCACTCACCGTACACTTTCTCCACAGCACGAGAACAGTTCACACTGCGCAGTATCAGAAATACCGCCACCGAAAGCCAGTAATTGTCCCTATTTACAACTCTGATAAATCATCCCTTTTTATGACAGCGATGAGAGATATGTGTGCAGACAGCCTATCACGCACCTTATATACCCACCGAGCCAACTCAGCGCACTTTATATACCTACTGAACCAGCTCAGCACACTTTATATACCCACCGAGCCAGCTCAGCACACCTTATATACCCACCGAGCCAGCTCAGCACACAATATATACCCACTGAGCCAGCTCAGCACACCTTATATACCCACCGAGCCAACTCAGCACACTTTATATACCCACCGAGCCAGCTCAGCACATCTTATATACCCACCGAGCCAGCTCAGCACACCTTATATACCCAGGAGCCAGCTCAGCACACCTTATATACCCACCGAGCCAGCTCAGCACACCTTATATACCCAGGAGCCAGCTCAGCACGCCTTATATACCCACCAAGCCAGCTCAGCACGCCTTATATACCCAGGAGCCAGCTCAGCACGCCTTATATACCCAGGAGCTAGCTCAGCACACCTTATATACCCACCGAGCCCACTCATCCGCAGCTTGCCAGAATCACAGTTCTAAAATAGTTTTGTGACGACAAGTCGCAGACAAGTCGCACATGTTTTTGCGCCGCACGATATATCTCCGACTCGGAGTCATGTAGCCGAACCCTTATGCTGTTTCGTTAGAAGAGTGATACATTGTTGCGATACCAAAGTGTCTGCTGCAGCCCTCCCCCCTATAGAGGTTATCCATAGGTTCCCCTATAGGCTCCAGTCCATACGTCCGCACGTTTACCCTGCCCGTGTCTCCGGATGTAGCGTGCGATGTAGCGGCTAATAATTATCGAGCATCCTTATGTAATGCCGTGTGTGAGCGCTCTTGTCACGGCTCAGACCTTGTTGTGACAGCTTTTCATTGATTTGTCTGCTGCTGTATTTAGATGTAGAAGAACCGGTCTGGTGCCATCTGACTGTGAAGAATATCGCCTCGCCAAAAAAGAGCAAACAGCGCAGAACTGAAGATCCAGACATGGGAGGTATGAAGCCACGGGCCAGGCTGGTGGCTCCACCGGAGGGACGCGACTATGTCCTGACTAGATAAGGTGCAATCTATTTTAGTTCCTGTAAATCCTGATGGTACAGATGTTGTAGAGGTGGTCAGCACTTACTTTCTGACTGCATGTTCAATCATATTCCAGAGGTTAGTAGAAAACGCCATTGTGGCCAAGTCAGGAGGACTCAGAGAACCTCACTTGCCTAAGGTCCAGCTATCAGGAGAAGCTAAGGTCCAGCAATCAGGAGAACCTAAGGTCCGGCTATCAGGAGAACCTAAGGTCCGGCTATCAGGAGAACCTAAGGTCCGGCTATCAGGAGAACCTAAGGTCTGGCTATCAGGAGAACCTAAGGTCCGGCTGTCAGGAGAACCTGAGGTCCGGCTGTCAGGAGAACCTAAGGTCCAGCTATCAGGAGAACCTAAGGTCCAGCTATCAGGAGAACCTAAGGTCCAGCTATCAGGAGAACCTAAGGTCCAGCTATCAGGAGAACCTAAGGTCCAGCTGTCAGGAGAACCTAAGGTCCAGCTGTCAGGAGAACCTAAGGTCCAGCTGTCAGGAGAACCTAAGGTCCAGCAATCAGGAGAACCTAAGGTCCAGCTAGCAGGAGAACCTAAGGTCCAGCTAGCAGGAGACCATAGAGGTTCTTCTTGGTTTCTTTAATGGTATGACCCTGGTCATCTGTCTAGAAATAATCTGCACCCTGAGGGGGGAATATTTCTTTCTACTGAGGTCAGGATGGATTCTCAGGAACACCACAAGCAAAGAGGCAGAAGTCCAGGAGAACCTTTCAAGACCTTTAGATGAAGACAGCTACATAACTACAGCGGTTATTTGGCTGACAGCTATTCCTCCCCCATATACATGTATGTTCAGCTCGCCCGAGCATGTTTTCAATGAAGAGAGAGGCACGAGTTGCTGCCGATCCTTCTATAGGTGTCAGGGGAAAGTTTAGACATCCCATACACAGTGTATGGTTGATCAGTCATGCTGGAATTATGTGTATGACGACCTTTACACGATTTACCATATTTCTCGCCCTATAAGACGCACGTATTTAGATGTAGAAGAACCAGTCTGGTGCCATCTGACTGTGAAGAATATCGCCTCGCCAAAAAAGAGCAAACAGCGCAGAACTGAAGATCCAGACATGGGAGGTACGAAGCCACGGGCCAGGCTGGTGGCTCCACCAGAGGGACGCGACTATGTCCTGACTAGATAAGGTGCAATCTATTTTAGTTCCTGTAAATCCTGATGGTACAGATGTTGTAGAGGTGGTCAGCACTTTCTGACTGCATGTTCAATCATATTCCAGAGGTTAGTAGAAAACGCCATTGTGGCCAAGTCAGGAGGACTCAGAGAACCTCACTTGCCTAAGGTCCAGCTATCAGGAGAACCTAAGGTCCAGCTATCAGGAGAACCTAAGGTCCAGCAATCAGGAGAACCTAAGGTCCGGCTATCAGGAGAACCTAAGGCCCGGCTATCAGGAGAACCTAAGGCCCGGCTATCAAGAGAACCTAAGGTCCGGCTATCAGGAGAACCTAAGGTCCGGCTATCAGGAGAACCTAAGGTCCGGCTATCAGGAGAACCTAAGGTCCGGCTATCAGGAGAACCTAAGTTCCGGCTATCAGGAGAACCTATGGTCCGGCTGTCAGGAGAACCTAAGGTCCAGCTGTCAGGAGAACCTAAGGTCCAGCTGTCAGGAGAACCTAACGTCCAGCTGTCAGGAGAACCTAAGGTCCCGCTGTCAGGAGAACCTAAGGTCCAGCTATCAGGAGAACCTAAGGTCCAGCTATCAGGAGAACCTAAGGTCCAGCTATCAGGAAAACCTAAGGTCCAGCTGTCAGGAGAACCTAAGGTCCAGCTGTCAGGAGAACCTAAGGTCCAGCTGTCAGGAGAACCTAAGGTCCAGCTGTCAGGAGAACCTAAGATCCAGCTGTCAGGAGAACCTAAGGTCCAGCAGTCAGGAGAACCTAAGGTCCAGCTAGCAGGAGAACCTAAGGTCCAGCTAGCAGGAGACCATAGAGGTTCTTTTTGGTTTCTTTAATGGTATGACCCTGGTCATCTGTCTAGAAATAATCTGCACCCTGAGGGGGGAATTTTTCTTTCTACTGAGGTCAGGATGGATTCTCAGGAACACCACAAGCAAAGAGGCAGAAGTCCAGGAGAACCTTTCAAGACCTTTAGATGAAGACAGCTACATAACTACAGCGGTTATTTGGCTGACAGCTATTCCTCCCCCATATACATGTATGTTCAGCTCGCCCGAGCATGTTTTCAATGAAGAGAGAGGCACGAGTTGCTGCCGATCCTTCTATAGGTGTCAGGGGAAAGTTTAGACATCCCATACACAGTGTATAGTTGATCAGTCCTGCTGGAATTATGTGTATGACGACCTTTACACGATTTACCATATTTCTCGCCCTATAAGACGCACGTATTTAGATGTAGAAGAACCAGTCTGGTGCCATCTGACTGTGAAGAATATCGCCTCGCCAAAAAAGAGCAAACAGCGCAGAACTGAAGATCCAGACATGGGAGGTACGAAGCCACGGGCTAGGCTGGTGGCTCCACCAGAGGGACGCGACTATGTCCTGACTAGATAAGGTGCAATCTATTTTAGTTCCTGTAAATCCTGATGGTACAGATGTTGTAGAGGTGGTCAGCACTTACTTTCTGACTGCATGTTCAATCATATTCCAGAGGTTAGTAGAAAACGCCATTGTGGCCAAGTCAGGAGGACTCAGAGAACCTCACTTGCCTAAGGTCCAGCTATCAGGAGAACCTAAGGTCCAGCAATCAGGAGAACCTAAGTTCCGGCTATCAGGAGAACCTAAGGTCCGGCTATCAGGAGAACCTAAGGTCCGGCTATCAGGAGAACCTAAGGTCCGGCTATCAGGAGAACCTAAGGTCCAGCAGTCAGGAGAACCTAAGGTCCAGCAATCAGGAGAACCTAAGGTCCAGCTAGCAGGAGAACCTAAGGTCCAGCTAGCAGGAGACCATAGAGGTTCTTCTTGGTTTCTTTAATGGTATGACCCTGGTCATCTGTCTAGAAATAATCTGCACCCTGAGGGGGGAATATTTCTTTCTACTGAGGTCAGGATGGATTCTCAGGAACACCACAAGCAAAGAGGCAGAAGTCCAGGAGAACCTTTCAAGACCTTTAGATGAAGACAGCTACATAACTACAGCGGTTATTTGGCTGACAGCTATTCCTCCCCCATATACATGTATGTTCAGCTCGCCCGAGCATGTTTTCATGAAGAGAGAGGCACGAGTTGCTGCCGATCCTTCTATAGGTGTCAGGGGAAAGTTTAGACATCCCATACACAGTGTATGGTTGATCAGTCCTGCTGGAATTATGTGTATGACGACCTTTACAAGATTTACCATATTTCTTGCCCTGTAAGACGCACGTATTTAGATGTAGAAGAACCAGTCTGGTGCCATCTGACTGTGAAGAATATCGCCTCGCCAAAAAAGAGCAAACAGCGCAGAACTGAAGATCCAGACATGGGAGGTACGAAGCCACGGGCTAGGCTGGTGGCTCCACCAGAGGGACGCGACTATGTCCTGACTAGATAAGGTGCAATCTATTTTAGTTCCTGTAAATCCTGATGGTACAGATGTTGTAGAGGTGGTCAGCACTTACTTTCTGACTGCATGTTCAATCATATTCCAGAGGTTAGTAGAAAACGCATTGTGGCCAAGTCAGGAGGACTCAGAGAACCTCACTTGCCTAAGGTCCAGCTATCAGGAGAACCTAAGGTCCAGCAATCAGGAGAACCTAAGGTCCGGCTATCAGGAGAACCTAAGGTCCGGCTATCAGGAGAACCTAAGGTCCGGCTATCAGGAGAACCTAAGGTCTGGCTATCAGGAGAACCTGAGGTCCGGCTGTCAGGAGAACCTGAGGTCCGGCTGTCAGGAGAACCTAAGGTCCAGCTATCAGGAGAACCTAAGGTCCAGCTATCAGGAGAACCTAAGGTCCAGCTATCAGGAGAACCTAAGGTCCAGCTGTCAGGAGAACCTAAGGTCCAGCTGTCAGGAGAACCTAAGGTCCAGCTGTCAGGAGAATCTAAGGTCCAGCTGTCAGGAGAACCTAAGGTCCAGCTATCAGGAGAACCTAAGGTCCAGCTAGCAGGAGAACCTAAGGTCCAGCTAGCAGGAGACCATAGAGGTTCTTCTTGGTTTCTTTAATGGTATGACCCTGGTCATCTGTCTAGAAATAATCTGCACCCTGAGGGGGGAATATTTCTTTCTACTAAGGTCAGGATGGATTCTCAGGAACACCACAAGCAAAGAGGCAGAAGTCCAGGAGAACCTTTCAAGACCTTTAGATGAAGACAGCTACATAACTACAGCGGTTATTTGGCTGACAGCTATTCCTCCCCCATATACATGTATGTTCAGCTCGCCCGAGCATGTTTTCAATGAAGAGAGAGGCACGAGTTGCTGCCGATCCTTCTATAGGTGTCAGGGGAAAGTTTAGACATCCCATACACAGTGTATGGTTGATCAGTCCTGCTGGAATTATGTGTATGACGACCTTTACACGATTTACCATATTTCTCGCCTTATAAGACGCACGTATTTAGATGTAGAAGAACCAGTCTGGTGCCATCTGACTGTGAAGAATATCGCCTCGCCAAAAAAGAGCAAACAGCGCAGAACTGAAGATCCAGACATGGGAGGTACGAAGCCACGGGCCAGGCTGGTGGCTCCACCGGAGGGACGCGACTATGTCCTGACTAGATAAGGTGCAATCTATTTTAGTTCCTGTAAATCCTGATGGTACAGGTGTTGTAGAGGTGGTCAGCACTTACTTTCTGACTGCATGTTCAATCATATTCCAGAGGTTAGTAGAAAACGCCATTGTGGCCAAGTCAGGAGGACTCAGAGAACCTCACTTGCCTAAGGTCCAGCTATCAGGAGAACCTAAAGTCCAGCTATCAGGAGAACCTAAGGTCCAGCAATCAGGAGAACCTAAGGTCCGGCTATCAGGAGAACCTAAGGCCCGGCTATCAGGAGAACCTAAGGCCCGGCTATCAGGAGAACCTAAGGCCAGGCTATCAGGAGAACCTAAGGCCAGGCTATCAGGAGAACCTAAGGTCCGGCTATCAGGAGAACCTAAGGTCCGGCTATCAGGAGAACCTAAGGTCCGGCTATCAGGAGAACCTAAGGTCCGGCTATCAGGAGAACCTAAGGTCCGGCTGTCAGGAGAACCTAAGGTCCAGCTGTCAGGAGAACCTAACGTCCAGCTGTCAGGAGAACCTAAGGTCCCGCTGTCAGGAGAACCTAAGGTCCAGCTATCGGGAGAACCTAAGGTCCAGCTATCAGGAAAACCTAAGGTCCAGCTGTCAGGAAAACCTAAGGTCCAGCTGTCAGGAGAACCTAAGGTCCAGCTGTCAGGAGAACCTAAGGTCCAGCTGTCAGGAGAACCTAAGGTCCAGCTGTCAGGAGAACCTAAGGTCCAGCAGTCAGGAGAACCTAAGGTCCAGCAATCAGGAGAACCTAAGGTACAGCGAGCAGGAGAACCTAAGGTCCAGCTAGCAGGAGACCATAGAGGTTCTTTTTGGTTTCTTTAATGGTATGACCCTGGTCATCTGTCTAGAAATAATCTGCACCCTGAGGGGGGAATATTTCTTTCTACTGAGGTCAGGATGGATTCTCAGGAACACCACAAGCAAAGAGGCAGAAGTCCAGGAGAACCTTTCAAGACCTTTAGATGAAGACAGCTACATAACTACAGCGGTTATTTGGCTGACAGCTATTCCTCCCCCATATACATGTATGTTCAGCTCGCCCGAGCATGTTTTCAATGAAGAGAGAGGCACGAGTTGCTGCCGATCCTTCTATAGGTGTCAGGGGAAAGTTTAGACATCCCATACACAGTGTATGGTTGATCAGTCCTGCTGGAATTATATGTATGACGACCTTTACACGATTTACCATATTTCTCGCCCTATAAGACGCACATATTTAGATGTAGAAGAACCAGTCTGGTGCCATCTGACTGTGAAGAATATCGCCTTGCCAAAAAAGAGCAAACAGCTCAGAACTGAAGATCCAGACATGGGAGGTACGAAGCCACGGGCCAGGCTGGTGGCTCCACCGGAGGGACGCGACTATGTCCTGACTAGATAAGGTGCAATCTATTTTAGTTCCTGTAAATCCTGATGGTACAGATGTTGTAGAGGTGGTCAGCACTTACTTTCTGACTGCATGTTTAATCATATTCCAGAGGTTAGTAGAAAACGCCATTGTGGCCAAGTCAGGAGGACTCAGAGAACCTCACTTGCCTAAGGTCCAGCTATCAGGAGAACCTAAGGTCCAGCTATCAGGAGAACCTAAGGTCCAGCAATCAGGAGAACCTAAGGTCCGGCTATCAGGAGAACCTAAGGCCCAGCTATCAGGAGAACCTAAGGTCCGGCTATCAGGAGAACCTAAGGTCCGGCTATCAGGAGAACCTAAGGTCCGGCTATCAGGAGAACCTAATGTCCGGCTATCAGGAGAACCTAAGGTCCGGCTATCAGGAGAACCTAAGGTCCGGCTATCAGGAGAACCTAAGGTCCAGCTATCAGGAGAACCTAAGGTCCAGCTATCAGGAGAACCTAAGGTCCAGCTATCAGGAGAACCTAAGGTCCAGCTATCAGGAGAACCTAAGGTCCAGCTGTCAGGAGAACCTAAGGTCCAGCTGTCAGGAGAGCCTAGGGTCCAGCTGTCAGGAGAACCTAAGGTCAAGCAATCAGGAGAACCTAAGGTCCAGCTAGCAGGAGAACCTAAGGTCCAGCTAGCAGGAGAACCTAAGGTCCAGCTAGCAGGAGACCATAGAGGTTCTTTTTGGTTTCTTTAATGGTATGACCCTGGTCATCTGTCTAGAAATAATCTGCACCCTGAGGGGGGAATATTTCTTTCTACTGAGGTCAGGATGGATTCTCAGGAACACCACAAGCAAAGAGGCAGAAGTCCAGGAGAACCTTTCAAGACCTTTAGATGAAGACAGCTACATAACTACAGCGGTTATTTGGCTGACAGCTATTCCTCCCCCATATACATGTATGTTCAGCTCGCCCGAGCATGTTTTCAATGAAGAGAGAGGCACGAGTTGCTGCCGATCCTTCTATAGGTGTCAGGGGAAAGTTTAGACATCCCATACACAGTGTATGGTTGATCAGTCCTGCTGGAATTATGTGTATGACGACCTTTACACCATTTACCATATTTCTCGCCCTATAAGACGCACCTAGGTTTTAGAGGAGGACAATAAGAAAAAAATATTTTTCATTAGATCTCAGGTCAGACCACCAATCAGACCCCTAATGTTACTCAGACCTCAGTTGAGAGCCCCAATTAGACCCCCAGTGTTAGTAAGACCCTATTAAGACCTCAGATCCGACCCCAATGTGAATGACCCCCAATCAGACCTCAGATAAGCCCATGCCTCTTATCAGTCCCCATATGAGCTTCCATGCCTCTCTTCACCCCCATATGAGCCCCCTTGTCTCTCATCAGCCCCCATGTCTGTAATTAGCCCTCATATCATCCCCATGCCTCACTTCAGCCCCCATATTTAGTCCCCATGCCTCTATTCAGCCCCCATGTCTCTTATTAGCCTTCATATCATCCCCATGCCTCACTTCAGCCCCCATGCATCTTATTAGCCCCCATTATGAGCCCAGCATGCCTCAGTTAAAATAAAAAAGCCACTTCTCCTGCTCCTGGACGCCACCGCTCCTCCGCTCGCACTCTGTCTTCTTCCTGCTGGGGCTGTGCCGTGACCCGACGAACGGAGGACCAGGAAGCGGTGAGTACAGAGCCTTCACTGCTTCCCGGTCCTCCGGTGCTAATAAGTGCTTCCATAATAGAAGCGCTCATTAGTATTCACCCCATAAGACGCAGGGGCATTTTCCCCCATTTTTTGGGGGAAAAAAGTGTGTCTTATGGGGCGAAAAATACAGTAGATATTTTGCTGGTTTCTAGGAACTTGATGCATCCCTGAGGCTTGAGGCACTACATGTCTCCTTCTTTACAGATATCACTAGTTTCTGTAGGAAGAGCTTAGCGTGTACGTCCTCCTTTGTTATCGAGTTTAATACGGTGGAATTATGGTTCTTTCCGAGCCATCAGGCATGCGAAGACAAAACAGTAATTAGTCCCCTGCCAGGACTCTCTTGTAGAAAGGCATTGAAGGATATGTTAGATTCTTCTTCTCTGTCTTTTTGAGGACATTTAAACATATTTTAAAGGCTATGTACACCTTTAGGGGCAATTTATTTTTATTATTGCGTTCCACTAATTTTGAGCTAAAAATTATTTTTTAAATTGGTCTTTATTAAAAATTTGGAGCCCTTTTTTTTTCTGTACAGAGCTGAGATGCTCTATTAGCAGCCTCTGAATTTTCTCTCTCTTCCATCAGCCAGCTTACTCGGCGGCTTATTATCTCTGATCTCTGACCTTATAAACACTCATTACAGCTCGGTTCTTATCCAGCAGAGGGTCTCAAAACCGCAGAAAAACGCTTCACTTTTATTTCCATTCATTGTCAATGGGGACAAAACTGAACAATCCAGAACGGAGTCCTCCAAAAATCATTCCGTTCCGGTTTGTTGTGTTCCCTTGCCGGACACAAAATTGCTGTAAGTGGGAAACTGAACAAGCCGGATTCGGCCCCAAAAACCATATAAGGCTACTTACTCGATATTAAGATCCATCATAGGGTCTCAGTACCGGAAAAAAGGCTTCTGTTTTGTCCCCATTCATTGTCAATGGGGACAAAACGTAACTGAGCAGAACAGAATACTCCAAAATACCTTCCGTTCTCATACCAGAGAACAGCATGCTGCAAATTTCTTTCCGTCATGGGATGTGGAGCAAGACGGATCCGTCATGACCCACAATGCAAGTCAGTGGGACTTTCTCTGGCACAGTAGAAAACGGATCCGTCCCATTGACTTTCAGTGGAGTTAATGACGGATCCGTCCCACCAATGTTAAAGATAATACAACCGGATCCGTTCATAACGCTGATGTGAGAGTAGCCTTAGTGTTCATGACCTCTTAAGGCCCTATTACATGGAGCGAATGTCGTACAGATTCTCGCACATGCGAGCAAAAGTGAACTACAGTAGAATCGTGTGATGTAATAAGTATGAACGATTCAAAGACGAGTGACAAATCGCTCGGTTATGGTCCATAACATGCTAAAAAATGATCGCTCCTCGTTATAGATCCATTCGTACAGTATGGAGTAGTCTACTCGCTGACGATCTCATACACTCCTTATGGCCAAGCATCTGTCCACCATCTTTATATGTGATAACAAGGAATGATTTAAAAGCGAATGAGTAACGACCGCAAGTACGAGCGATTATCTGTGTGTACAGTGTACGAGTCGCAACACCTTTGATCGTTTACCGTTTTCTGAATATCAATTGCTTGTGTTATAATATCTTTAGTAATTTAGAGATAAGGTGTATTAGATGACAGGCACAAAGTGAAAGTACCAGTCACACAGCTAGAAAAAAATTAACCCTGTGTGACAGAACGGCTCAATATTTTTAATAAAGACCAATTGAAAAAAAATTTTTTTTTTAGGCCCAAATTGATTAATCATAAAACAAATTGCCTCCGAAGGTGTACATAGCCTTTAACCTCTGCATATCCTTGATCTGGGGAAATTGGCCCCTGATAGGGAGCCGTAGGGTCAGTTTTTAGTATGTGGCCCTTGACTCGTTACCCCAGTAATGGAGGAGGCACTGTTTAGCAGAACAGTACTTTACTCCAGTTGGAACAACAAGCGTTACAGTTACAAACAGAGGCACTGCGCTTGACGATTCCTATGGTTGGCATGCAGCTTGGTGTTTACAGTCTCTATTAGCCACATTGCTTAGTGGTTACCATTAACGGCACACAACTTGGCGCTACATTCATCTCTGACACCTGACTTGGAAGTGGTCTGTAACCACATGCAAAGATCCACAGGACCTTCTGCACAAAGAGGGGTCCCTCCCAGACAGAAGTGAATGCAGCAGTCCAGTAGATGCTTGAAGCTATCTATAACCATCAGGATACACAAGACCATCCTCTCATTTGTCACAGAGCGGTCAACCTTGTAGGGGTTGTCTCCTTTAGGTCATCTCCATAGAGACCTCTCTGTGTGTAACCACTAAGCACGATTCTTAGGACCTCTGGCTTTGTAGAGATGAGCACTAGTAGGGCGTAACTCCTCTCTGTAGATCTTTGAATGTCTACAGCAGTGTCAGCCCCAGTTCTGGTACCTGACACCTCTTACTCTGTACCTCACAATACAAACTTCACTGCTCAAAGACCACAAGCCGTGCAAAAACTCCTTGCTTTATACCCCTTGCCACCTTACATGGAGCCCGTGTGAAAAACACTCCTGCGTCCACACATGACCATAGATCACACCAGCCACTGGTGCAAAACATACCATCTTTACAACACAGCCTAGTTGTCCATCCTTATGTACAGCGATGAATGCTACCGCCATTGGAGTCACATCCTCAATGTGCAGCTACAGACACTGATTATTTGGCACATAAGTCTGGCCTCAGAGGTTGGCCAGTCAGGTAAGGTCCACAGATCGAGCAGCTGAGGTGGTGCCCTTGACAGTAGACCATAACCATATAAACCATAACCCTACTTGGATCTGTGGAGTGGTGACAGTTCCCCTATTCTACTTATAATCATCATATCTAACTGTGGTTTACACTGTTACAATGTATTACAATTTTTTGTAACATGTATCGGAGGTTTGGTTTTGGAGGTGTCTTGAAACGATCAGGATCATTTTGATGTAGCATGCAAATGTCAAAGTGGAGATAACCCCAACGAGATAACCCCTATGAAGATGACCCAATGGAGATAACCCCAACGAGATAACCCTATGAAGATGACCCAATGGAGATAACTCCAACGAGATAACCCCTATGAAGATGACCCAATGGAGATAACTCCAACGAGATAACCCCTATGAAGATGACCCAATGGAGAACCCCTATAGAGATAATCCCCTCTCTCCATTAGTAATGTTGTGACTTGTAAGGACTAAGAAACTTGAGCAGGAGAGAAATGAGGAGGGAAACCATTACAAAGCCAGTCCTAAAGCGACACGCAGAGAACATGAGGGTGGTCAACCAAGAATACAAAACATCAAGGTGAACATCACTTCAGGAAGACCCTAAGGGCAAATACCAAGGAGATGCACGGCTAGCTTTTGCTGGTTTTCAAGTGGTAATAAATCCACCTTAAAGACCAAAGATCAGACAGAAAGACTCATATTTCTGAAGGTTGTAAAACTTGAGAGTAGGGAAGCTGATGGTTGACCCAGAGTGATAATTATTAATTATCTGTAGGGTTAAAAGGGTATTCCCATCTTGGACAATGGGGACATATTGCTAGGATATGCCCCCATTATCTTATAGGTGCGGGTCCCACTGGGACCCGCACCTATATCGAAGACAGAGCCCCCAAAGTGAAGGAGGGCGCACTGCGTATGCGCAGCCGCCGTCCATTCGTTTTTATGGGGCCGCCTAAAATAGTCGAGTGCTACATAGAAATGAATTGGAGCGGTGGTCGTGCATGCGTGGTGCTCTCCCATTCATTTCTATGAGGTGGTGGTGGTGGCCGAACACCGGGAAACCTGGGGTTCTCTAGGCACAGCGCACCCTGCTCCGTTCTCAATATAGGTGTGTGGGACCCACACCTATAAGACAATGGGGGCATATCCTAGCGATATGCCCCCATTGTACAAGATGAGAATACCCCTTTAAGGCTATTTTCACATTAGCATCAAGGCTTCCATCTACGTTCGAATCCAATTTTTCACAAATGGGCAGTTTTAATGGGCTTCAGTAAATTGGACGACAAGTGTAGCTCCAGCAGAAGAGCCCATGGAGGCTCCTGATGTGAGCACACAACTAACGCTCATCACAAGCAGTCCATCAACCAAGAATTGGCACATCTCGATCATCGCAGGAGAAATGTTCAAGCATATTCTTCCTAGACATAACACATTATAACTGAATAGTTTGGACAAGTCAAAACGACAGCTTGTGCTATCTCCTATGATCTGTAATGATATGTCCAGGTCAAAAGCATTCCTTGCTCCTGCCCGGACAATGGAGTTCAGTACCCTCAGGCAACTTTGTTGGAAAATTGGTTCTCAGATGTCTTATTGAGGTCATTACGGATAGAAGCCACGGCAGTACAAAGAGATGACGGATAACTTTACGAGGGTATGTGATGGTCATTTTTCAAGCACAGGCTTGACTTCTTGGGACAAGATGGATCTTGAGGAAGCCTAAAAGGTTCTACACAGTCTTCTGTGGAATTTTTTGAAGTGAAGGATAAACATTCCTTAGGTCTCTAGATGGGGCGTCCTTGGATCTCATATGGCCACTTTACTCTTCTTCATAATCCATTAATGACTTACAAGCTTACAGTCTCCTCACCGTCCTTCTATTTCTTTGTCCTCCTTAAACAGGTTTACTTTTGTCATTGTCTACTCACTTGTCTTACCTATAAATTAAAGTGTTATTGCTCTTATACAGAGCTCCTGGGATCCATGTGATCCCAATGACCTAACCCTTTAATTTCTGGGGAGCATTGTCTGTAGCCAAACTTCCAGAGACTCCTTATTTTTGGACAAAATGATTTGTCCCTGAATGTAAGATGTGGACAATTTATTATCTCTTATTTTAGAAGAAGATAGCAAAACGATCTGGATGACCCTGTAACCATTCACACCCCTCTCCAGAAGATCAGGACCTATGGTGATGGAGACCATGCTTCTTTGTTCCCCAACGCGGGTCTTGGTTGTATTGTTGATAGTAGTGTACGGTGGCTCAGGATGGACATGACACATTTCACAGGTTCATAGCAGAAAATCCATAGTTGTAAAGGGGGAAATGACTGCATCCAGCCCTGAGAAGTGTCAGTTTGCCGTAACCACAATCGGTTAATGTTGCAATCAGCAAACTCCTTAACCAAAAACTTGCCTGTACTGGTTTCTGTTGCTGTAGCTTACGGTATAGTTTGCATTTACACTGACGAGCAAAAGGGTAACAATTAGAGATGAGCAAACGTGCTCGAAACGAGCACTGTACCGCTCGGCTCCCCTGCGCTCGCATGGGCGCAGGCAGCCACTTCCGTCCTCCTGAGGAGGACGGAAGCGGCTGCCGGCGCCCATGCGAGCGCAGGGGAGCCGAGCGGTACAGTGCTCGTTTCGAGCACGTTCGCTCATCTCTAGTAACAATGTTCTGAACTTTTGACTTTCAGGCTCCATATCTCATCATCCACTCCAGCTTCCAACATGAGACTCCCATCATTTTATAGACCATCATCTTGGCTATCTCATACATAAACTGGACTTGTAACTATTTAGCATATGATTCATTCAGCAGATTCTTGTCATACAACTGCATTGTTACTGTTTTGCCCCTGGTGGTGGAACAATCTTTTTCTTCTTGTAGACCACAAATTACAACCTGTTCTCACATTCCCTAATTGCTCAGTGTGTTATTGGGTTGATTCCCAGGAGCAACCATGAAGATTTCCCAAGAAAAGAGAAACAGCACCATCCAGCTCATCGCTAGCAGCATCTCGGACAAGAAAATTGACAAACTGCATCATGTGAGCACCATGACAGTTGGAGGAACATGTAATGAAGTCCGTCCATCCATTCCAAAGCCAAGAGGTGGACGTCCAGGCAAAATGTCGGCGTCAACAAGTCGGTCTTATCACAAGGTCTATCAGTTCTGGCGCGACAAACCTGGCATTGGAGGTGGCTCGTATGCTAATACTGATCACAGATGTCCATGAAAGCACCGTGTGCAACACGCATTACACAAGTCTGGAATGCTGGCCCGAAAAACCTTGAAGAAGCCTGGACTTCAATATCATCATTAAACGCATCGGCTCAAGTTTGCAAAAAAGTACGAACAGTGGACAGTAGAAGATTGGAAACGGGTGATTTGGAGCGATGAGACGAAAGCCAATAGACCGGGCTCTGATGGGTGCAAATGGGTCTGGAAGAAACCAAGGAAAAGGGGGCTAATGGATCGAGAAATTGAAGGAACTGTCAAGTTCGGTGAAGAAAGCCTGATGATATGAGGTTGTTTCACAGCCAAAGGTGTTTGATACTTGACCAGGATGGATGGTGGTCTCAATGCTGACCTACATGTGAGTATCCTACAAGACGAGTTACTTCGTACACTTGAGTACTATGGGTATGAAAAGGACGACATAGCGTTCCAGCAGGACAAAGAATCTAAGCATACGTTGAGATTGACGAAGAAATGGTTTAGTGACAATGAAGCAGAGATGCTGGATCGGCAGCAGTCCACAGTCCTCAGACCTCAACCCAATCAAACACTTCTGGGTAGAGTTGAAGAAAAAGCTGTATTCATACCCAAGTGAGTCGACCAGTAAGCACCAACATTGGGAACGTGTGGAAGAGACCTGGGAACAGATTTAGGTCAAGACATGCTTGAATCTGATCGAGAGCATGCCCAGAAGGATTCAGGCCGTGCTGAAAGCCAAAGGTTTATTTACAAAATACTAACAAAACAACAATACAGTTACGTGAGAAGAATCTGCATAACGAATCATGTGCTAAATAACTGCAAGTGCAGTTTCTGTATGAGATAGCCAAGATGATTGTCTATAAGATGATGGGAGTCTCACGCTCGAAGCTGGAGTGGAGGGTGAGATATGGAGCCTGAAAGTCAAAAGTTCAAAACATTGTTACCCTTTTACTCATCAGTGTACTGGCGTGGTACCTTTGCAACTGTTAATTTATTTACCATTCATTATGTACTTCCATCCTACGCCACAACCCTGTATAATGATTATAATCACTTATGTAATACTATACATGGAAATTTACAAGCTCATACTGTAACACGTTGTATCTTCAATTTCATATTGAAATTTTTGGAGGGTATAATGTCTTATTCCATTACAGGCCTTTTTAGGAGACATTCTCCTGTACAAGCTTTACTTGAATATTGTTCTTCATAGAGACACCATATGATGGTACTTGGAGTGAACCATTTGGCTCAATAATTTAAACCTCTGTTGGCTGTTTATTTGCTTCATGAAGGCAAAATGAAGCAATTCTCTAGGCATTCTCCATTAAAAATCGCCTACCGTTTGGCTTGTTCAGAGTCTAATTTCTTCACCTAGTCGCTAGGGCTCCCTTCTGTCAGAGTTTGAGTTAGTGGCAGGGATGAGAAGGAGATTGTGCATAGCAGATCAGAGTTTGGAGAGGGAGTAAAGCATCCAAGGAGGCCAGCTCACATTGGCTAATGATAGGTTTGCAGAGGCAAGACATTATCCTGAATACACAACATGTATTTCTATGGGGGCATGTCACTACAAACTGCAGGGGGAAGATAATCACATACTCTTCAGCACCAGTGCCAAGTGAGAAGAGACACTGTACCTTATGAGCTGTGGAAGGAGAAATCCAGGAATGAAGCTATGCTAATACATGAGAGCTAGAGAAGACAACAGCATCCTGGACACATGTATTTCTAGGGGGGGCAGGTCAAACTGTAGGGGGAAGAGAATCACATACTCTTCAGCATCAGTGCCAAGTGAGAATAGACACTGTACCTTATGAGCTGTGGAAGGAGAAATCCAGGAATGAAGCTATGCTAATACATGAGAGCTAGAGAGGACAACAGCATCCTGAACACACATGTATTTCTAGGGAGGTAGGTCAAACTGTAGGGGGAAGAGAATCACATACTCTTCAACACCAGTGCCAAGTGAGAAGAGACACTGTACCTCATGAGCTGTGGAAGGAGAAATCCAGGAATGAAGCTATGCTAATACATGAGAGCTAGTGAAGACAACAGCATCCTGGACACACATGTATTTCTAGGGGGGGGGCAGGTCAAACTGTAGGGGGAAGAGAATCACATACTCTTCAGCACCAGTGCCAAGTGAGAAGAGACACTGTACCTCATGAGCTGTGGAAGGAGAAATCCAGGAATGAAGCTATGCTAATACATGAGAGCTAGAGAAGACAACACCATCCTGGACACACATGTATTTCTAGGGGGGCAGGTGAAACTGTAGGGGGAAGAGAATCACATACTCTTCAGCATCAGTGGCTGTCAGTACAAGTGAGAAGTGAATCAGTGGCCATCAGTACAAGTGAGAAGCAATGCTTCATGAGCTGTGAAAGGAGAAATCCATCCAGGAACAAAGCTTTACTGATACAGGAGAGCTAGAGAAGACAGCAGCATCCTGTACACACTGTATGCACTATGTATTACTAGCGGAGACGGATCACTACAAACTGCAAGGAAAGGAGACTCACATACTCTTCAGCATCAGTCGCTGGCAGTGCACGTTAGAAGAGATGCAAGGACGACACTGCATTTCATGGCAAAGAAGAAGAAGGAGGAGTGGAGCGGTGCCCCAACAGGAGAGGTAAGTATTTTGTTTCACTGGCGCTGGGCACATGGCTAGGAGGGGGGAAATGGTGGCACTGGGGGGCAAGCTGGGGGCTACTTGATGGCACTGGGGGGCAAGCTGGTGGCACTGGGGGGGAAGCTACTGGCACTGCGGGCACCTGGTGGCACTGGAGGGCAAGCTGTGGCACTGGGGGGCAAGCTTGTGGCACTTGGGGGCACCTGATGGCACTGGGGGGAAGCTGGTGGCACTGGGGGGGCACCTGCAGGCACTAGGGAGCAAGCTGGTGACAATGGGCGGTACCTGGAGGCACTGAGGGGCAAGCTGGTGGCACTGGAGGGGCACCTGGAGGCACTGGGGGGGCTGATGGCACAGGGGCCTGATTGTATAGGGGAGCTGATGGCATGGGTGGGGTCTGATGACTTTTTATAAAGGTAAACGTTATTTTAATTAGTTATTTCCTATTAGAGTACTCGATTAATCGTTGGATTAATCAATAGATTACTCGATTAATAAACTAATCATTTGCTGCAGCCCTAATGTAGACCAGCAATAGAGATGAGTTATTGATTGACTTCTTGATCCATTGATTTACCCAACCCACCAAGCTGCGGCATCCCATTCATCTCTATGGGATCCCCGCTACTCAGGGATCGGGCTGCGAAGGCTGTCGTGCGACAACTGTCGCCGTGTAGCCCTAGCCTTATGGAATGTAAATATGCCCCAACCGAGTATGACCCTCACACAAAAGATATATAATTAGCTTGATAAGTCTATTGCAGCCAACGCCATGTGCAAAGAGTTATCTCCCAAGGAAGAGAACCATCTCACTAGCGCCACCTATTGGAAGCGGCTCCCTATGAATCAAGTTCTGATTTTCCAACAAGCCTTAGGATTTGACAAGGCCAAGCCGGATATCCATCCGTAGAGAGCTATTTCTGGGTGCTTGGCTAATATTCCCTTGTCAAATCAGAAAGGCTTGTTGAAAAGTCAGATCTTGACTCGTAGGGAGCCACTTCCAATAGTTGGGGTTGGTGAGATGGTTCTCTTTCTCGGGAGATACTTCTTTGCATATTGTTTTCCCATGGAGCATTGGCAATAAGTCTCCATACCATGGACCATTTCTAATAAGTCTCCATACCATGGACCATTTCCAATAAGTCTCCATACCATGGACCATTTCCAATAAGTCTCCATACCATGGACCATTTCCAATAAGTCTCCATACCATGGACCATTTCCAATAAGTCTCCATACCATGGACCATTTCCAATAAGTCTCCATACCATGGACCATTTCCCAAAAGTCTCCATACCATGGACCATTTCCAATAAGTCTCCATACCATGGACCATTTCCAATAAGTCTCCATACCATGGACCATTTCCAATAAGTCTCCATACCATGGACCATTTCCAATAAGTCTCCATACCATGGACCATTTCCAATAAGTCTCCATACCATGGACCATTTCCCAAAGTCTCCTTACCATGGACCATTTCCAATAAGTCTCCATACCATGGACCATTTCCCAAAAGTCTCCTACCATGGACCATTTCCAATAAGTCTCCATACCATGGACCATTTCCCAAAGTCTCCATACCATGGACCATTTCCAATAAGTCTCCATACCATGGACCATTTCCAATAAGTCTCCATACCATGGACCATTTCCAAAAGTCTCCATACCATGGACCATTTCCAATAAGTCTCCATACCATGGACCATTTCCAATAAGGTCTCCATACCATGGACCATTTCCAATAAGTCTCCATACCATGGACCATTTCCCAAAAGTCTCCTTACCATGGACCATTTCCAATAAGTCTCCATACCATGGACCATTTCCAATTCTCCATACCATGGACCATTTCCATAAGTCTCCATACCATGGACCATTTCCAATAAGTCTCCATACCATGGACCATTTCCCAAAAGTCTCCATACCATGGACCATTTCCAATAAGTTCCCATACCATGGACCATTTCCCAAAAGTCTCCATACCATGGACCATTTCCAATAAGTCTCCATACCATGGACATTTCCAATAAGTCTCCATACCATGGACCATTTCCAATAAGTCTCCATACCATGACCATTTCCAATAAGTCTCCATACCATGGACCATTTCCAATAAGTCTCCATACCATGGACCATTTCCCAAAAGTCTCCTTACCATGGACCATTTCCAATAAGTCTCCATACCATGGACCATTTCCAAAAAGGTCTCCATACCATGGACCATTTCCAATAAGTCTCCATACCATGGACCATTTCCCAAAAGTCTCCTTACCATGGACCATTTCCAATAAGTCTCCATACCATGGACCATTTCCAAAAAGGTCTCCATACCATGGACCATTTCCAATAAGTCTCCATACCATGGACCATTTCCAATACGTCTCCTTACCATGGACCATTTCCAATAAGTCTCCATACCATGGACCATTTCCAAAAAGGTCTCCATACCATGGACCATTTCCAGTAAGTCTCCATACCATGGACCATTTCCAATAAGTCTCCATACCATGGACCATTTCCAGTAAGTCTCCATACCATGGACCATTTCCAGTAAGTCTCCATACAGGACTGGTCACCCTTCCTAAGCTACAATTAAACAGTAAATACCCAAGCCTGAGATGAAAGGTTCAACCCAGGAGATGTAAATCCCGCACTAGATAACATATATATATATATATATATATTATATATAGGGGGCACGAGCATACATTTAGACAGCCATCATTTCATTACAAACCTTTGGACGTGGAGCGCTCAAATAACTGAGGGTTTGTTGTACCCTCGACACACATTTCACTACACACAGCTTTGTCAGGAGGCCTCATGTCCCCCGGACTTGCGGACTATATATGTTATCTGGTGCAGGTTTACATCTCTTGGGTTAAACCTTTGATCTCAGGCTATTGTATTTACTATTTAACCCTTTCCTAACCTCCGCCATATTATTACAGTGCAGCGGGAAATGACTTCTCTCACCTCTGCAGTGGAACCAAAAACCGTTCACTGCGCCTAATCACGTGTTGACCGGTGGAAGATGGCTGCTCTGCTTGGCAGGAAGCCATCTTGGTAGAGGGCGAAGGGAAGTTTTAACTCCCCCTGCAGCTCTGATCGCTGCAATTGGTAGTGCAGATCCTCCAATGGCAACTCTAGCATGGTAAAAACCAGTCGGGGAGCTTCAGGAGAGCACAGGTGGGAGGTTGATAGCTAAAGCAGTCAGCACCAGTCTCCCCCGAGGTCAGCCGTGTTTGGTGTCCCCTACCAGTGCTGGTACAACACTCCAGCCAATGGCTGCGCTACAGCAGCAGAGGGAACGGGAAGAAAGGTTTTGCACACCCCCATTCTAGCTGGTGGCTGCGCTCAGAGAGGTTCTGTGCTGTTGGTTGGCTTGCTGAGACTTGTGGTACACCCACTCCACTGCAATCTTCAGTTATCCTGTGAAAGAAGACATCGCTGGGACTGCTGCAGTGATCACATTGTTTGTTCATCTGCAGCAGTTCCAGATCCCTAATCCACCCCCCTAAGTCCCAATTCGTAATGTCCTAAGTCGCAAAACAATCTGTGAGCGCTTTTTTGTTACTGTTTGAGGGTTTTTTTGTCTTTTTTTTCCCTGTGTGCGAGCTGTAACCGTCTAGCGCTGATCAGTCCATACGTGAGTCATCAGCATCTGTGCTCGTTTTCTTTGCGCAGGAGCTTTATATGTAATCCTTGCTCACTTTTGCACTTTAAAAAAAAATAGTAGTGATAGGTTTTTAAAAAAATATATATATAGGTCTCTCTCTCTCTTTCTATAGACAGTGGGGAAAAAAGGATTTAGTCAGCCACCAATTGTGCTCCCACTTAAAAAGATGAGAGAGGCCTGTAATTGACATCATAGGTAGACCTCAACTATGAGAGACAAAATGAGGAAACAAATCCAGAAAATCACATTGTCTTTTTTTTTTTTTTTCTCATATATCCCGTATGTAAGTCCATCTGTCCCTGGGGCTGAATCTTTTTTTACAGTTTTTATAGCTATCTTTATTTCTTCAATAGTTAACTCTTCGTCTAGCATTCCCTTCTGTTCTTCGTTTAATTTTGGGAGATCTATTTCCTGTAGGTATGTTTCTATTTCTTTTCTGGATTTCTTTAGGTTTGTTAGATATTCTTTTTCATAGTAAGCCACTAACTCCTCCTTTATTTCGCCCTGATCCCCAGTAATCCCCCCCCCTTGTTTTCTAATGGAGTTAATGTATTTCTGTTCTCTTTGATTCTGTAATATCCCCATTAATCTTTTGTTGAAGATCCCTGTTTCTCTATGTGATTAATCCCCATAAATTCCATTTTATGCCTACTTTTCTCAACAAAAGATTTTTATAGACCTCTTGAGCTTTATTCCACCTCTCTCTATTTTCCCACTTGCCTCTTTAATAAATCCTGCTCAGAAATTTCACTTCTCTATTTATCTCCAATTCTTTTTGCATAAACTCTTTTTTTTCCGGATTATTCTTGAGCACATATTCCTCTAATAAAGGCCTTCATGGCCTCCCAGACTATTTTATCATCCGGTAGTGCCCCAGTTAAAGTTTAACATTTCTTTTATTTCTAATTTGATTTGGTTATCTTGATTTTAGGACCTCAAACCAATATGGATTTAAAATTAAAATTCCCCCTTGTTCTTTTATTCCCTATTCTTAACTCCACAGTCAACATAGAGTGGTCGGATAAATTCCTGGGCCAGTATTTTATTTTACCAATATACTCAGGCATCATTTGTAGGACATATCTATCCTCGTTTATAGAGAAAAGACTCTAGGAAATTTCGCCAATATCATACAACCTAATTCTTTACAACCCTATCTTTGGTTATCCATCTTTTTTTTTCTATTTTCCCCCATATTGTCTATCTTTTCTAAAACGCAATTAAAATCCAGTGGGCATGGAAACAAATCCAGAAAATCACATTGTCTGATGCAGATCTCCTCTAGAGCAGTGATGTTTTGGGGCTGTCGCTGGGCAACACAGACTTTCAACTCCCTCCAAGGTTTTCTATGGGGTTGAGATCTGGAGACTGGCGAGGCCACTCCAGGACCTTGAAATGCTTCTTAAAGGGGTTGTCCGAGTTATTTTTTTGTTCTTTATATGTTTCTAACTTGTCAGGTATAACAACTTTCCCATATACTTTGTGTTTCTAAAGCTGCTGGTTTCTCAGAGTTGACTGAGGGTCACATGACCTGTGATGTCACCTTATCTCCCTGGTCTGTGATGTTTCGTGTACAAGCCTCAGAGTTCAGATAACAGTCTGTACACGAGACGTCACTGGCCACGCCCCCTTTCTTTGCCGCTCCTGCTATCTGCTTTCTCCCTGGTTTCCTTCAGATAAAACATTAACCCCTTCAGCCAGAACACACTGAGGGCTCAAGGCTTTACAACAAATAGTAGCTGCAGCAGTGAGAGGAGACAAATGCTGGGCAAGGAGCTATAGAGGAATTGTACAAGAACAGGTAGGGAGAATTTCCTGTGTGTATCAGCAGTGTCATTGTAAAGCTGGGACTTGTAGTCCTACACAAACAACATGCTGCTGAGTATTCCAGCAGGCAGACATGTCACTCAGCACTTGTATTCACTGCCTTTGCAGAGAAGGGGGAGGGGCTGAGATTGTTGTTATTGCATGTAAACAAAGGCCAGAAGAGAACCAGGGAAATGAGGAAATATAGATTTTTTTTGCCTAAAACTTGCTGAACTTAGTTATATATTGCTACCCATCAGATTTGCAGAGCTATATTTTTTTTTTCATAACGTGGACAACCCCTTTAAGAAGCCAATCCTTCGTTGCCCTGGCGGTGTGTTTGGGATCATTGTCATGCTGAAAGACCCAGCCAAGTTTCATCTTCAATGCCCTTGCTGATGGAAGGAGGTTTGCACTCAAAATCTCACGATACATGGCACCTTTCAATCTTTCATGTACACGGATCAGTCGTCCTGGTCCCTTTGCAGAGAAACAGCCCCAAAGCATGATGTGGCCGCCCCCATACTTCACAGTAGGTATGGTGTTCTTTGGATGCAACTCAGCATTCACTCTCCTCCAAACACGACAAGTTGTGTTTCTACCAAACAGTTCTACTTTGGTTTCATCTGACCATATGACATTCTCCCAATACTCTTCTGGAACATCCAAATGCTCTCCAGATGGGAGAGATGGGTCTGGATATGTACCGGCTTAAGCAGGGGGACACGGCTGGCACTGTAGGATCTGAGTCCCTGGCGGCATAGTGTGTTACTGATGGTAGCCTTTGTTACGTTGGTCCCAGTTTTCTGCAGGGCATTCACTAGGTCCCCCCGTGTGGTTCTGGGATTTTTGCTCACAGTTCTTGTGATCATTTTGACCCCACGGGGTGAGATCTTGCGTGAAGCTCCTGATCGAGGGAGATTATCAGTGGTCTTGTATGTCTTCCATTTTCTAATTATTGCTCTCACAGTTGATTTCTTCAGACCAAGCTGCTTGTCTATTGCAGATTCAGCCTTCCCAGCCTGGTGCAGGTCTACAATTTTGTTTCTGGTGTCCTTCGACAACTCTTTGGTCTTCACCATAGTGGAGTTTGGAGTGTGACTGTTTGAGGTTGTGGACAGGTGTCTTTTATACTGATAACAAGTTCAAACAGGAGCCATTACTACAGGTAATGAGTGGAGGACAGAGGAGCCTCTTAAAGAAGAAGTTACAGGTCTGTGAGAGGCAGAAATCTTACTTGTTTGTAGGTGACCAAATACTTATTTTCCACCATAATTTGCAAATAAATTCTTTAAAAATCAGACAATGTGATTTTCTCAATTTGTTTTCTCATTTTGTCTCTCATAGTTGAGGTCTACCTATGATGTCAATTACAGGCCTCTCTCATCTTTTTAAGTGGGAGAACTTGCACAATTGGTGGCTGACTCAATACTTTTTTCCCCACTGTATATGTATAGGTTCATTTTTAGCTAGCATTTAGATTTTTTTTGCTGCAGTAAATTTATATACTGCAATTTTTGCAAACACGCACGTATGCCCCATCTGCCTGCATGAGTCCTGCACCCGCTGAGAGACGATCAGTACCGTATATTTGACTGATCATATCTGTGCTCAGTTTTCAGCTTTTTTTTTTAAAGTAGGGAAAACTTTTTTCTTTTTTTTGTTACTAAATTTTATTTTTTAAACTAAAGCAGTCTTTACAAACCAGAAATACGTCTATATTAGGCTTTGGTTCTTTGGGCCAAAATCTACGACTTTTTCTCCCTCACGTCATGTCTAAACATGGCATGGGAAGGGGACAGGCCGGCGTCGAAAATGGTCTAAATGTAAGACTGCAATAGTATAGCAGACTACATGCAAACATTTCCCATCCCCCTTGTTTGTACATTAAAAATTTTAAAATGTGTTAATTAGTTTTAAGAATAGTATTGTGGACTTTGTGTGTGTAAAATATACAAAAATACATTTTTTTCCCTTTTTGCTTTTTTTTCCGTTTTCTTTAAAAATTAAAAAAATGTATAAATGTTTGGTCTTTTTTAAAAATATTTTGTAACAGAAAAAATACACTTTTTCATAGTTTCCACAGTTCCACAGTTAAATATTTTTTTTCTAAATATTATATCTGTCATCTAATGTCACAAAAGAAAGGTCTAAGAAGGTGTCCCGTGAAAAATAATATCAAATACTGTAGATGTAGGTTGGCTTCGAAATTAATTAGTTATTTGAAGTTAGATACGTCCTTTGCTGAAACTGAAAAATTGGCCTGGTAAGGAAGGGGGTAAACACTCCAGTAATGAAGTGGTTAAACAGCCATATTTTAAGCATTTTAAAAAAAATTATTTAAAACATTTACCGTGTTTTTGATTATGTAATTATATGATATACCCCCTAACCATAGGATATAATATGCCTTTCTTTTTGCACCTCAATAAATGAGATTATTGAAAAGTTAAAGGGGTTATCCCACGAATAATGTAAAAAATGAAAATCAGACATCCTATAGTACATGACAATCTCCTTCCAACACAGCTAGAACCAGTCCTGTACCTCACATGGATCCAGAGATCTCCACATTCATTGCTCTGCTAGATTTATATCAAGCAAACAGCTCAAGGGGAGTGTCTTTTCTGCTGCAGCTAAGGAGGCGTGTCTCAGCTCTCCCTATCACAGCTCAGGGGGCGTGTCTCAGCTCTGCCTATCACAGCTCAGGAGGCAGTTAAAAGTTGAAACTGAGCATGTGCGGCCTGCTCAGTGAATAGGTCAAAGAAATAAGAAATTAAGTGGTCCTATAGAGATACATTTTATTGAATAACTCAGTAGCTATTCAAAATTTTTAATGACATGCAATTACAAAAGTATTCAGATCCAGGTGCTGGTTTGAAAACTGTAGAATATTTTTCGTGGGACAACCCCTTTAATTTCAGTAATTCAATTCACAAACTGAAACTCATATTCTACAGATTCATTACACGGATCTATTTCAAGCGTTTATTTCTTTTAATGTTGATGGTTATGGCTTACTGCTAATGAGAACCCAAAAGTCAGTATCTCAGAAAAATAGAATAATCTAAAAAAAATCAATCTTGTAGACTGATGGTGTCCCACTCTAATCAGCTAATCAATACAAAATACCTGCAAAGGTTCCCTAAGCCTTTAAATGGTCCTTCAGTCTGATTCAGTAGGCTACACAATCATGGGGACTGTTGTCCAGAAGACAATCATTGACACCCTCTACAGGGTGAAGAAGCCACCAAAGGTCATTGCTAAGGAAACTGGTGCAGTAGCTATGTTTGGGGTGTCCCATGGACACTGTTGAGGTGTCATCACCTGTTGCTGCTCTCTGGAAGAGATGGTAAGGCGTGGTACACCCCACTTGAAATTAAGTCCAGAGAGTCAGGGTCTTCAGTGAACCAGTGTGCTTCTTTATTGGAGGAATTCAAGTGCAAAACAATACAGTCAAAGGCACTGGGCTGGCTTCTCCAGTCTCCTCCCAGGCAGAAGAAGGGTTCATGCTGAGGAAAGGTCTGAGCTAGCTGTTCCTATCTCTCTCTCTGAGAAGACTGGTACCCTGGACAAAGACTGGTGGCCCAGGGTCTGTGGCAGAATATCCCCTTCTCAGCGGCTTTTTTTGCTTACCCATGTGGTCTGGCATGAGTCTTTTCTAAGCACTGATTCCTAAATTCAGAACTCTAGGGGCTCTGACTGCTTTCCTTTTATACAGTTTCTAGCTAAACTAGAACCTTCTAGTGGGAAGGGTGGAGTGGAGAAACTCAACCCAAACAAATACAATGTTACAATTCTGGTCTCCCGTAGACTTGCATTAGAGCTTCAGTAATACTCAATTGCAATGACACATACGTTTTTCCAGACAAAAACAAGTCTTTAGACATAATAACAGAGCTAAACCAGACATCCAAAAGGTTAGTCTGTCTGGTTTTGGTGGTAAACAAGTCTGTCTTTTTCCCTCCAAAACATTTTCTCCCAACTCCTATGGTAACTGTGGAAAATAACTAGCTTCTCATTGTTAGCTAGAAAGTCCCTAAAGTCTCTCAGTATTCATTAACCATTTCCACTGTGCTGTGTCACAACAAACATATCATATGCAGTTACACAGTATTAAGCATTACAGGTTAGTGCAAGTTAACCCTTCAAAGTGAAATAAAGTAAAGGAGTTGATGTCTTTGCATAGGGGAAACAGGGGCAAATGTCCAGACTTCAAAGTACCCCTGCTCCAGGGCACTACACTGGCTGTTCACATAGTGTTGTATCCAAGCATATTAATGGAGAGTTCAGTGAAAGGAAAAAATGTGGTAGAAAAAGGTTCACAAGCAACAGGGATAAGTGTAGCCCTGAAATGATTTCATTTGGAAATCAAGGTCCCAGAGTCTAAAGGAATAGTGGAGAGGCCTCAATCCAAGCTGCTTGAGGTCCAGTGTGAAGCTTCCACAATCAGTGATGGTTTGGGGAGCCATGTCATCTGCTGGTGTAGGTCCACTGTGTTATATCAAGTCCAAAGTCAGCGCAGCCATCTACCTGGACATTTTTGAGCACTTCATGCTTCCCTCTGCTCGTAAGCTTTATGCAGATGTTGATTTCATTTTCCAGCAGGACTTGGCACCTGTCCACACTGCCAAAAGTACCAATACCCGATTTAATAACCATGGTATCACCGAGTTTGATTGGCCAGCAAACTCTCCTGACCTAAACACCATAGAGAATCTATGAGAGACACCAGAGCCAACAATGTAGTCAAGTTGAAGGCCGCTATCAAATCAACCTGGGCTTCCATAACACCTCAGCAGTGTCACAGGCTGATCGCCTCCATACCACGCCACATTAACCCCCTAACTGTTTTGCCTGAGTCCAGCTCGGGCATTGTGAAAAGTAGCTAACTGGAGGGGGGAGGGCTGCTTTAGATGGTGATATCTCCTCAATGGTAGCATCTAGAAACTTGCAACTGGTCTTGTCTGAAAGCTGATAGTCCAGGCTTTCATACAAAATGACAGCTAAAGTCCAAGCAACAGAGAATGTCGGTTAATATAAAGAGCACTTTCTAGAAGGATCAACCCTATTAACCATCTAACTGTTCTGCCCGAGTCCAGCTCGGTCAGTGTGAAAAGTAGCTAACTGGAGGGGGGAGGGCTGCTTTAGATGGTGATATCTCCTCAATGGTAGCATCTAGAAACTTGCAACTGGTCTTGTCTGAAAGCTGACAGTCCAGGCTTTCATACAAGACCATAATAATAGTCCACGCAACAGAGGAGAAATCACTGTTAGAAATCAAGTCGGGAATAATCGCAAGTAGAACCTGTTTTTACTTTCGCTTTCAGCTGCATTCACAGCATCCCGATTTCTATCAGTGATATCTTTCTCTGCCCTGAACATATTGCTGTCATTGTCTGAAAGCTTGGAATGTCTGCTTTCAAACAAGAACAGTTGCATGTTTCTAGCTGATACCATTCAGGAGGTAGCAGCATCTAAATCAGACCTCCTCCCTCCAGTTAGCTACTTTTCCCACTGCTGGAGCTCCACTCTGGAAAAACGGGGTTAATGCGGAAGGAACCCCGACCAAGTATTGAGTGCATATACTGTACATACTTTTCAGTAAGACAACATTTCTGTATTAAAAATCATTTTTTTAAAAATTGGTCTTATACAATATTCTAATTTTCGGAGATCCTGCCTTTTAGGTTGTCGTTCGCTGTAAGCCATAATCCTCAACATTAAAAGAAACAACACAGGTCAATCTGTGTAATGAATCTATAGAATATAGGAGCTTCACTTTTGGAATTGAATTACTGAAATAAATGAACATTTTTCGATGATATTCTAATTTATTGATTTGCAAAATTCAAGTATTTTTCCAAATATCCCTGTGTTCCTAGAGGGAAGGTGTAGGATGACTATGTGCGTGTTAGCAGTCTTTGAGACTAATTGTGTAGGTGAACATACTCTCTAAGAAGTACTATATAATAAGGTAGTGTGCAAGCTGAGGATGTCTGTAGGATTATCAATTAGCTAATTGCATGTTATGCTAACCCAGTGAAGGCAATGCAGATTACAGTCATTATAGCACTGATAGATCCGAGGGGTAGAATTACCCAACCCCGTGCCCTGCCTTTCCTGACCTTTCTGAACACGGTTACTATGATTGGCCAAGTGCTATTATTTCTGTATTTGCTCCCTTACTGGATTACACTGACTGCTACTATTATTGTACATTAGAATGGCACTTATTAAAGGGGTATTCCAGCCCAAGAAATGCAGCATCATGGAAAGAGCAGCCAACTTTTCTTGGCATCTCCTTCTTCTGGAAACTGGGGGCTCGGACTTAAGATATTTACACCATATCCTATGGATATGATATAAATCCTATCCCGTGGATGTAACATAAATGTAGTTGGCTGGAATACCCCTTTAACTTTAGTCGACACAGAGCCCACCTCATACATTTTCTATGAAAGGGACCCAGCTTAGTCTTAACATTAATACCTAAAAATGTGTAGTTCCTTCCTCAAGTCACCAAGATCCCTATGATAGCTCGGCAAGACATGGACTCTGAAGTTGGTATTTTTAGCAGTATGGTTGTAGCATTAACCTGCTGAAAGAGGCTTCTGCCATTAGGAGGCACCACTGCCATGGGGCGGCCTACTGGTTAGAAAGGTGGTCACATCCACATGATGCCAGGACCCAAGGTTTCCAGCAGAACATTGCTAGAGCATCACACTGCTTCTAATGCCATCTCTTCCCATAGTCCATCCTGATGCCATCTCTTCCCCAGCACATGCACGAACTGTACATAAGTTGTAACCTGATTCATCAGACCACATCGCCTTTTTCCATTGCTCTTGTCACAGTGTAGTTCACTGTGTCACGGGTTGCCGTACATACTCACTTAGTAGCTCTCTGTTGTTCTGACTGAGGTCGATTCCATGTAGGCTCGTTGCCAGGGGCAACAGCAGCCTGTGTGTGAACTGCTTCTTGTGTATGCATGCTCCCCTCCCTGTCTCGGTTCTGGTGGGGTTAATAGTCTGGTCTGGTTGTGTCTGCTAGATGTCCGATGACCTTGTTATCCTGCTCTTTATATACCTGTGAGCTGTGGGTTTGGGGGTCAGTCTGTCTCCAGCTTTGCTACCTGACCTGGGATATTCCATCTGTGTGGTCACCTAGTGAGACATAAAGGTCACTTAGTCCTGTTCTAGGTATTGTGGTGCAGCTGTCTGTTCGTCCATGTACTAACACTGCATGGGGTCCAGGCATCTGCTTGTCTGTCTGTGACCACCATGCATCCGTTCCGCATGGGGTCCAGGCATCTGCTTGTCTGCCTGTTTTGTCAGCTCTGCCTGTGACCGCCATGTGTTGTTCCACATGGGGTCCAGGCATCTGCTTGTCTGCCTGTGACCGCCATGCATCTGTTCCGCTTGGGGTCCAGGCATCTGCTTGTGTTCTGGATCCCAATTGTGTTGTCTGAACTGTGTCTTGTGTGGTTATGTTTCATGTGCCTGGGTTCCAGTCTTCATATTTGTGTGGACTGCTGGTACTTGCACCGTCAGTCTCTTGCCAAGTGCACAGGGACCATCCTGGAGGTGTGACCGGGGCTCACTGAGTCTCTGCCCTCTGGGTTTGGCCCCAACTCAAACTGGTGCACGTGGTCCAGTGGTATTACCTGCCACTAGTCCTTTACCTGCTGGTCCAGTTTCCAATTATGTCCTGATTCTCTGTGAATAAAGAATGTATGTTGGTCTTTGCCTTTTGTGATTGCTTGCCTTGTGTTTGTTTGCCTGAGATATGTTGTAGGGGTCGGTAGGACCCTCTCTAGAACATGACAATTCTGATGCATCCATACCCATTGTAAGCTTTTTGGGTGGTGGACAAGGCATGTACACGCCAACTCTTTGCTGGTATCAGCTGGCTTTCACTCCCTTTTTGTGTCTCGATTTTCACGACCTTCCATTGCTGTTAATCAGTGGTAATGGCCTTTATGAAGAAATTAATATGGGAAAGGACAAGGATAATGAGTCTCAAGACTTGTCTGTCACCCCAGGGAACTCTGAAATTATCCTGTGCCAAGGAATATATGGCAGCTAAGCAATAGATATGTAAGCTGGTGTTGAAGGGTGGTTCAAATATTATTCCTGCGTGGGGTGAGCCCAGCTGTGCATGTCCATCACGGGCAGGAAAAGATTCATGGAGACTGCAAATCGAAACCAAATGCTCTTCTCACTCAATCTACATTTGATCTGTCAGGACATGGACATATCCTTTGAGGACTGTGATAAAGGGACATAAGTGCAATCACACCCATCAAGTGTCCACACTTTCCTTCTAAGCCGATACATGGGGATCAATATGTAATGTGTGCTAATATATCTTGTCACTGAGGTCTTCAGATAAGTCCACTTTCACATCTACGGAACAGAGAATGCCAGGAATCACGTTGCATGCAGAGTTTTTTGTCCGGGCGAATCCCAGCATATTTGCAAGTCAACTATTTGCATATAGTCAATGGGGTCCAATGGGCAGGTGGCACTACCCGGCAGTGCCGGATCTGGAGAATTCGGGCAGATTGTTCTTGGTCAGAACAATCTGGGCTGTAGCTGTGAAACTACAGTAACCCATGTCCGAAGCACAGGCTACGAGTCGTTCAATGGGTTTACTGCTTAAAGGGGTTTTCTGGAATTTTCATGTTGATGACCTATCCTCAGGATAGGTCATCAGTTTGAGATCAGCGGGGGTCTGACTCCCAGCACCACCGATTGGCTGTTTGCCGGTCAACACAGCTTCAGTGAGCACCATGGCCTCCTTGCTTTCACTGGACCATTTGACCTATGGCCTATGCACACACAAAGATCTGTGGCCTCTTCATAGAGCTGATCAGCATGGGTGCTGGGAGTTGAAAGCTATAGCACCCACCTGTGTGTCTTTGTTAGGGAATGGTATAATTGGTATAATTTAGAGCTGTATGCACCCACACCCACTCTTGTTGAGTATGCTTCATGGATAAGACTTTTCTCGTAGTCGTTCCCAATGTTTAAAAACGTCAGACTTTGGTGGATTCTGAAGAAACAACAGAATGTTCTATAAATATTTCTTAGGTAAAAGCCACAGGTCCTAGATTGGAGTAATTACCCCCAAAGCCTCCATGGGAGACCAGAAAATGAGAGAAGAGGTGGCTGCAGTGTTGTGATACTGATGAGACAAGAGGCGGTGGTGGGGGACTCACCTTGATAGGATGTATTGGGAAGTACACCTCTCGTATAGGCTTGAATGGAACCCAATGGTGGGGGAGCAGGCTGTGTCCTGGGTGTGCAAGTCATCGGGTCTAGTGGAAGCAAGTAGAGCATGCAAGAAGAACGCCATGCTGAAAGCACGATGGGGAAAAAATAGCGTACAGTCATTATTTCTCAGTATGGAGGAATACCAACAATGATATGAAGGTTGCTCCCCATATGAGAAGTTAAAAGGGGTTTTACCAAGCTTTAAAGGGAACCTGTCATCAACTTTATGCTGCCCATACTAACGGCAGCATAAAGTAGAGACAGGTGAGTTGATTTCAGCGGTCTGTCATTTAAAAGTTAAAAGTAAGTGGTTGCCGAGAACCAACATCACAATCATCGTAGACTGGGCCTGGAAAAGAGTCATGGCCACCTCAGAAGAGTCATGGCTATTAATGAATTCCTGCTCTCCCCGCCCACCTGCTGGTGACTGACAGTCTTTTACCTAGTTTTCTCCCTTTCTCTCTAGGAGAGAACTGCCAATCAGCAGCAGATAGACAGGGAGAGCAGGAGATTATGAATAACCATGACTCTTCTCAGGTAGATTTGACTCTTTTCAAGGCCTGTGCTGCAATGATTATGAAGCTGGTTCTTGGCAACCACTTACTTTTAGCTCATGAGTGACACACCACTGAAATCAGCATTTCTGTCACTAATTTATGCTGCCCTCAGTGAGGTCAGCATGAAGTTGATGACAGGTTCCCTTTAAAGTTATCCCGTATCCATTCGGCTATCTGTAGCACTTATACAGAGAATGAATGGAGTGGCAGGGCACATGCCCGACCAGCCTCTCCATCCAGATGGGGGAAATCCGTTATGTCTCATCTTGTGGTTAGGTGATAACTTAATGTAAGCACGAATGTTCTTCTGAGCTCATTGGTGGTCAGTCCAGGAACTAACTTGCTTGGGTCTTCAGATCAGCCATGCATGGCCTTCTTCAAAAGTAATGTTAACAACCGCCTATTGTTAAATACTACACTGGTCTCAGAGACAGCTTGGTCCAAACATGTCGCCAAGTAATTTTTTATCATTAATAAATGGATTTCATCACCCTTCAGGCCTCCGGAAATTCCCACCATTGGTTTCAAGACAATCCACAAGTGTTTTGGACAAAAAAGCAGCGGTGTGTCGCCTCTATTGCTCCGTGGCTCTCCTCAACATCACTTTTGAAGCAGCTCATACATGGCCGATCTGAAGGCCCAAGTGACCATTTCCTGGATTTACCACCAGTTAGCATTCTGGTTGAAGATCGCAGAAGTTAGAGGAACATTCTTGGTTAAATTACAAGGCAACTTATCCAAGTTCTAATACCCTAAACCTTTATACCACCCTGGTGTGCCTCTGTAATACACCAGGGGGCACATGTCTCTGCCATTTCCGCCCCACCCACCCCGACTGTGCCTTCGGGACATGGCTCTTTTTCTCTTAGAGTGTGAGAATCTTAGTATCACTACCTGTTAGAAGGAAGGAGGTCCAGTGTCAGATGGAAAGGTGTAGTGAGTGGTTGATGCTCTCACCATTAAAGTTTTGGGAAGGTATGGAAGCTGAGCTGAAAGATATCTCAGTACAGTAGTCCCTCAAGTTACAATATTAATTGGTTCCAGGATGACCATTGGATGTTGAAACCATTGTAAGTTGAGTAATCGGTTCCAAGCCCCAAAATATCATCCAAGATAAGAGAAAAGGAAGATTTAAGAAAAAAAAGCAGATAACTAAGACAGATAAGACAAGTCCTTACATATAACAGTCAGGAACAACTGATAAATAGAAACTAATACAGATATTTACCAGAGAAGTGACCTTGATTGGTTGGATCTGAGTCTGAGACATTGTATGACGAGTCTGGTTTCAGCTTACGATGGGTCAGAAAAGACTAATGTATGTTGAAAATATTGTATCCTGAGGCCATTGTATCTTGAGGGATCACTGTATTTGTTCTCCTGCATGTGGCCTTCAGAGCTAAGGTCCAAGTAGGTTCCCAGAAGAGTCATTTATGGCCACACTCTGGTGGAAGAATCTCTTTAAATCTGACATTGTTTTTATTATAGAAGAAAATCCCAAGCTCCAGCACACAGACGGTATAAATTGTATTAACCAATCTAATAACGAGAACAAGCAAATCTTGCCTGGAGGGAAACTGTGACACAACGCACATCCACTGGACCGAGGACCAAGCACAGACTGAGCAGAGATAGCCAGCGAAGGGGAGATACCAGGAAATTCTAGTTTGATATTTCAGGTTCTGGAGCTGATAAGAAGGTTAGGTTTTCTGGAATTGTTGATACTTTACTTTCATTCATTCTGGATTACAGACATTTAATTGTAGTAACCAGAGCCGAGTTGTTTGGGTATCAGATTCGGCTTCTTGGATTTCCAAGGAGAAATCAGAGCTGGATCCCAGGACCATGGTACTCAGCTCTGAAAACAGATACTCGAGTGGTTTTTCCACTTGTGCCAGGACAAGGTGGACTTTTATTTATATATCCAACTCCTTTTTAACCCTTTCTACCCCGAAGGTTTTTTCGGTTTTGCGTTTTCATTTTGCACTCCCTGCCTTGATACAGCCATAACTGTTTTATTTTTCTGTTCACATAGCTGTATGAGGGCTTGCAAAAAAAACCCCGCAATTCCGCCACAGTTTTACGGGTTTTTTATTTACGGCGTTCGATGTGCATTAAAACTGACCAGTTACTTTCATTCTACTGGTCAGTACGAATCCGCCGATACCTAATATGTATAGTTATTCTTGCGTTTTGATAAAAAATTATAAAGTTGAACATTTTTAATTTTTTAATTTTTTTTTTTGTCATATTTTGACCCCTATAACTTTTTGGTATTTATGTGTACGGAGCTGTATGGGAGCTCATTTTTTGCAGGGTGATCTGAACTTTTTATGGATACCATTCTGGGGTGTGTGACTTTTTGATTGCTTTTTATTTATTTTTTTTTTTTTAAAGCGACAAAAAATGGTGAATTGGCCATTTTGACGCTTTTTTCGGTTTCGCTGTTTTCCGTATGGGAAATAATTTTTTATATTCTTATAATATGGGCGTTTTCGGACACAGCAATACGCATAATGTGTATTTTTTATTTATTTTTTTAATACTTTTATTTTTATTTTCAGGAAAGGGGGTGATTTGAACTTTTATGTTTTTTTTGTTTTTTTTTTTAAACTTGATTGCTTATATCATAGACTCCAATGCATTAGAATTGGAGGCTATGATGATTTTACTGCTTTCCTATGGAGCCCTATTACAGGCAAGGGCTCCATAGGAAAGCCTATGCAGCAGCCTCCTGTCATTTACTATGACAGGGGCTGCTACAGGCACGCTCCGGCTCCTCCGATCGCCACACGGGGGAGCCAGGGCAACACCGGAGCCGGAGCAAACCCCGGTGTTTGCCGCCTTTGGGTGCCGCTGTCAGGCTTGACCGCGGCACCCGAGGGGTTAAATGTCCGCAATCGGCATTACTGCCGGTCGCGGACATTAGCCGCGGGTGTCTGCTAGTGGGAAAAGCAGGTCACCCGCGACTATCACGCCCGCTCCGTGTAGGAGCAGGCGCCATCTTTAAAGCCCCGGTCGGGAAGAGGTTAAAGGGTGCAAGTTGTCAGGAACATGACGTCAATTTCGTCCTCCAGAATTTTACTCCAAAAAATTAGTTAATTACTTAAAGAGCACCTGTCAGCAGAATCAACCCTATTAAACTAGGCACACTGCCTGTTGTTGAGTTGATCTTGCAGATTGAAATGACTTGAGAAAATCAGTTTCAGCCTTCCAAAGAAACAAGATGTAGGCTTCAGTGCACCAAGCACCTTAACTCTTCCGCTTTCCAGTGCTGGCTCGCCCTCTCAGTGCACTGAGGCCCTAAGTTGCATGAAAAACAGAAGCCTGTAAGCTGTAACTGATTTTCATAACACAGGTCTCATTTTAATTAACAAGATCAATCCTACCAGACACTGTGTCCAGTTTAACCCCCTAACTGTTTTGCCAAAGTCCAGCTCCAGCAATGGGAAAAGTATCTAACTGGAGGGGGAAGGGCTGATTTAGATGCTGCTACCTCCTGAAGGGTAGCAGTTAGAAACATGCAACTAATCTTGTTTGAAAGAAGACATTCCAAGCTTTCAGACAATACCAATGACAGTAATATGTTCAGGACAGAGAAAGATATCACTGATAGAATTTGGGATGCAGCTGAAAGTGAAAGTAAAAACAGGTTTTACTTGCGATTATTCCAGACTTGATTTCTAACAGTGATTTCTCCTCTGTTGCTTGGACTTTATTTTGGTCTTGTATGAAAGCTTGGACTGTCCGCTTTCAGACAAGACAGTTGCAAGTTTCTAGATGCTACCAGTGAGGAGATAACACCATCTAAAGCAGACCACCCCTCCTCCAGTTAGCTACTTTTCACACTGCCCGAGCTGGATTCGGGCAGAACAGTTAGGTGATTAATAGGGTTGATCCTTCTAGAAAGTGCTCTTTATATTAACCGACATTCTGAATTCTTACTCTGGCCTATAAGGCATATACTTACCATCATGAAGGACTGCACTCAAACCTGGTCACGTGATTCGCCTCTCCTCAAAAATCCAGCATCCACCAATGTCACGTCCATCGGTCTAAATAGGATGTTTCCAGTATAAGTACCGGATAGCGACATCATTTTCGAAGTAGTGAGTCGGCACTCCGGTTTCTTGTCGCGGTGCACGTGTCAGGAGAGAGGCTCCGGTGATCAGGTACATTAAAGGCCGGCACTCGCTGAATATGCAGTTTAGATATTTATTGTCACATATTATTCGTGTGAATAATATGTGACAATAAATATCTAAACTGCATATTCAGTGAGTGCCGATCTTTAATGTACCTGATCATTTTCGAAGGGCGGAGCAGTGGACCGGGTCACAACTCTTCTTCATTCTTTGGTGCCAGGAGGTGGAGTGGATTGGACAAGTTATTGGAGAAGATATGGCAATGGCTGAGATGAAAGCACTATGAATGGTGGCTTTGGTGAGGACATGAGTATAGGAAGCTGAGCAGACCAGAAGAAAACAATAACGGAGCTCAGAGAGAACACGCAAAAAGCTGGAAATCAGGGTGGAAAGGTATATGGAGAAGTTGGGGCCACATGCAGTAAGTATTAGCAAGTTTGAGGAGGTATATATTGGGGTCAGAAACCCCTTTAACCCCCTAACTGTTTTGCCAGAGTGGAGCTCCAGCAGTGGGAAAAGTAGCTAACTGGGGGGAGGGCTGCTTTAGATGCTGCTACCTCCTGAATGGTATCAGCTAGAAACATGCAACTGATCTTGTTTGAAAGCAGACATTCCAAGCTTTCAGACAATACCAAAATTGCAATATGTTTAGCACAGAGAAAGATATCACTGATAGAAACCGGGATGCTGTGAATGCAGCTGAAAATGAAAGTAAAAACAGACTTGATTTCTAACAGTGATTTCTCCTCTGTTGCTTGGACTTTATTTTGGTCTTGTATGAAAGCCTGGACTGTCAGCTTTCAGACAAGACCAGTTGCATGTTTCTAGCTGCTACCATTGAGGAGATATCACCATCTAAAGCAGCCCTCCCCCCTCCAGTTAGCTACTTTTCGCACTGCCCGAGCTGGACTCACAAGAACACACAAAAAGCTGGAAAACAGGGTGGAAAGGTATATGGAGAAGTTGGGTCTACATGCAGTAAGTATTAGCAAGTTTTAGGAAGTATATATTGGGGTCGGAAACCCATATAAAGAGGTTTTCTCTCAATATTTTTTCTCACTTCATTGATCCGGACATATAGCATACCGTATACAGGTCCTGTGCACACGTGTATGTTTTCATGGTTACAGACTACAAATAAACCTCGTGTGTCATCTGACTCTGTAGTCCTAAATTACTTTTATCCACCTTTGTTACTGTTTACAGCCTATGTTTCTTTTGACAAAAACTTTAATATATGTGACTGGTTATCTTGGGTACAAAAAAAAAAGTGATTTCTACAATTTTGTTCATTTTCAGACCCCATGATATTCAGTTGTAAACTTTCCTCATATTGACGTGTCCCTCCCAGTAATACATGTTGGATGTGTGATTTGTGTGTCCAGGGTATTGCTGTCTTCACTAGCTCTAATGTGTCAGCAAAGCTTTGGTCCAGGATTAATTCTACAGTTATGAAGGATTTTCATTCCGTTGTGCTGACAGTCATTGATGCAGTCTGCTTTCTGTCTACACGTATAAATATCCTACCTGATTGATTCTGCCCCTACCAACTGCCCTGTAGGTGTTTTCCTCCATATATACAGCCTTTACAAGCTGTCCTCCATGATGCTTTTTCCCTCTCCATACTCTGATCTGCTCCGTACAACCTCCTCCCCCTCCCTGCTGCTGTCTCTACCATTGAGAGAAGGGAGGGAGAGAGCAGAAAAACAGGAGGAGCCCTGTAATGGATTTATGTCGGATTCATCAGCTAGGTGAAGGACTTGCACAGACTCTGCGGAAGCAAAATGGTAGGAAATTGTTAAAGACTTTTTAGAAAGTTGCATAACTTGCATTTGGGAAGCAAAAAATGAGAAGAGGAGCTGTGAGAGCATGTTTATGTACCTTTTCTGAAGAAGCTGACATGTCAATAGAAGCAGTCTCATATAATATGATGACCCAAGGGTCTATTTATATACATATCCCATGTTCAGGTATCTCCCTTGTGCTGACAGTCATTGATGCAGTGTGCTTTCAGTCTACAGGTATAAATATCCTACCTGATTGATTCTGCCCCTACAAATTGCCCTGTAGGTGTTTTCCTCCCTATCTACAGCCTTTACAAGCTGTCCTCCATGATGCTTTCCCCTTTCCATACTCTGATCTGCTCCGTACAACCTCCTCCCCCTTCCTGCTGCTGTCCCTAACATTGAGAGTGCTCTGATGGATTTATGTCAGATTCATCAGCTAGGTGAAGGACTTGCATAGACTCTGCAGAAGCAAAATGGTAGGAAATTGTTAAAGAAGACTTTTTTTGCACAATTTGCATTTTGGAAGCAAGTAAAGAGAAGAGGAGCTGTAAGAGCTTTTTTATGTACCCTGTCTGAAGAAGCTGACATGACAATGGAAGTAGTCTCATATAATCTGATGACCCAAGGGTCTATTTATGTACATATTCCATGTCCAGGTATCTCCCTTGTGCTGACAGTCATTGATGCAGTCTGCTTTCAGTCTACAGGTATAAATATCCTACATGATTGATTCTGCCCCTACAAATTGCCCTGTAGGTGTTTTCCTCCCTATCTACAGCCTTTACAAGCTGTCCTCCATGATGCTTTCCCCTCTCCATATTCTGATCTGCTCCGTACAACCTCCTCCCCCTCCCTGCTGCTGTCTCTAACATTGAGAGTGCTCTGATGTATTTATGTCAGATTCATCAGCTAGGTGAAGGACTTGCACAGACTCTGCGGAAGCAAAATGGTAGGAAATTGTTAAAGAAGACTTTTTAGAAAGTTGCACAATTTGCATTTGGGAAGCAAGTGAAGAGAAGAGGAGCTGTGAGAACTTTTTTATGTACCTTGTCTGAAGAAGGTGACATGACAATGGAAGTAGTCTCGGATAATCTGATGACCCAAGGGTCTATTTATGTACATATCCCATGTCCAGGTATCTGACCACTAACTCCTATTCCTTGGGGCAGGGATGCCCAACCTGTGGCCCTCCAGCTGTTTCAAAACTACAACTCCCAGCATGCCTGGACATCCTACATGAGGGAAGTTGATAGTTTTACAACAGCTGGAGGGCCGCAGGTTGAGCATCCCTGCCTTAGGAGATATAACAAATGCCCTTACATGAGTCTTTATTCATATTTATTCAAAAACAGACGTGGTAGATTCGCAAAGCTGCCTCCAGCAGAGGAGGCAGCTCCTGAAATCACATGCGGCGGCTCCACAGCACAAAGTCTAGAAGAAGCATAGCTATCCAGGGAGGAACCCATTTCTTACCTGCCATTCGTTCCTGGGTTAGTAAAGCAAATATATAATACTCAATTGTGAAGCATGTTCTAGGCGTGGGAGACGTCTGCAATCTGAGAAGGGAATTATATGAGAAGCAATGGCGTTTAAAAGATCTTGTCCTGCACCGTGATGTGAGTGTGCAGCATTATTCTGGATCTTCATGAGTAGGAGTGAAATAACTCGCTTACACATGGTTGCTTAGTGATGAATAGCAGCAAATTGCAGCCCCCTCCTGCACAAATGTGTATAGGGTTAAGAACAAAAAAAGACTATTGTCTTGGTGCCCGTTCAGATGTTGCTGCAGCTTTGGTCTTTTTTTTTTTTTTCCAAGAGTTTTCAGACAGAAAGACATGTTTTTCTAGCCAAGATAACTTTTTCCATTAGCGCAGCAGTAAGCAGTAAGGCATCTGTCAGCAGTTTTGTACCTATGACACTGGTTGACCTGTTACATGTGCACTTGGCAGCTGAAGACATCTGTGTTGGTCCCATGTTCATATGTGTCCACATTGCTGAGAAAAATGATGTTTTAATATATGCAAATGAGCCTCTAGGAGCAACGGGGGCGTTACCATTACACCTAGAGGCTCTGCTCTCTCTGCAACTGCTGCGCCCCCTGCACTTTGGGCGATGCGTGATTGCTTTTACACTGCCTGGCCCTGTCAATCAAAGTGCAGAGGGAGCAACAGTTGCAAAGCGAATAGAGCCTCTAGGAGTAACAGCAACGCCCCCGTTGCTCATAGAGGCTCATTTGCATATAATAAAACATCATTTTTCTCAGCAATGCTGAATATGGGACCAACACAGATGCCTTAAGCGGCCAAGCACACATGGGCTCCAACTCCCAGCATGCCCACACAGCCTACATCAGGGCATGATGGGAGTTTTAGTTTTACAACAGTTGGAGGGCCGCAGGTTGAGCATCCCTGGTGTAAAGCAATCAGCACTACAGCCGTCCTCAGTGGGGCCCTAGGCAGTTGGCTACTCTGCCCACAATTTTGCAACCTTGTCTGTTTTCACTCCAACTATGTCATTGTGTGGTTAGTAACCAAAGCACGTGTTCATGGATGTACCTGCCTGCACAGTATTCACATGCGCTCCAGAGCTGCTCTTCCTTTGTCAACCATTTAGGGCTATGTATAATTATTTTTATGGTCAGTTTTGTCTCAAAATACTTCGGCTATCTCTCCCGATCCCTACATACACATGAATGCTCAGTCAGAAGCTAATCTTTCTGAGAACAAAAGGATCAGGCATGTTGAAATCATCAGGTTTGGCCAGCTTTTATCTAAGGCTACTTTCAAGCCTACGCTTTCTCTTTCCGCTATTGAGGTCCATCATAGGATCTCAGTAGCGGGGGAAAAACGCTTCCGTTTTGTCCCCATTCATTGTCAATGGGGACAAAACTGAACGGAACGGACCAGAATGCATTCCGTTCCATTTGGTTGCATCCGCATCGTGGACAGAATAATGCTGCAAACAGCTTTTTTCTGTCCGCGATGTGGTGCGGAGCAAGACACAAAAGAAAACGGACCCCCCCCACACACATTGACTTAGAGTGGTTTAAGTGCCGGATTCGTCTTTGCTATTTTAGAGATAATACAACCGGATCCGTTCAGAACGTGACGGAAGTGTTTTTGCTGATCCATGACGGATACAGCAAAAACGCTGGTGTGAAAGTAGCCTAATGCGTATGACCCACTTAAAGGAAATATTTCCCCTCCAAAATCAGTGTCACTGTAGCATGCAGCATACTGCCATGTACCGTAGGTTTCATGACACGTAACCATACCTTTCTTGTAAAAATCGGATCCTCTAATCCAGACAAATGCTTATTTTTATACAAATATAGTTTTCAGTGCACCATGGGTGGGGCCTCTGTGTTCAGTGCCCCATGGGTTGCTCAGTTCACCAAGGGTGGGGCTTCTCTGCTCAGTGCACGATGGGTGGGGCCTCTCTGCTTAGTGCACAATGGGTGGGGCCACCGTGTTCAGTGTACTATCGGCGAGGCCTCTCTGCTCAGTGCACAATGGGTGGGGCCTCTGCTCGGTGCACCTGGCCTCCCATTCTTCATTGCTACTATCTCCTAAATCTGAGGGGCTGTCAATCTAATGAGGGGGTAGTTGGTGGCATTACTGGAGGAGCAATGTTGCATCAAACAGAGCAGAACCGCCCAAGGTGCATAAAAATATAAAGAAGCATTTATCAGGATTACAGGACCAGATTTTCACAAGAAAGGGATTGTTATGTTCTGGGACACTTAGCCCCGAAGGGGCAAATCATGTGATATTTTTATAGAGCATGTGGTTACGGACGCGGCAATACCCAATATGTCTACCATTTTTATTTTTGTTAAGTTTTACACATTAGATGCATTTTTGAACAGAATAAAATCTTTTTTTTTGTGTTGCCATTTTCAGAGAGCCAATTTTTTTACATTTTTTGAGCGATTGTCTTATGTAGGGTCTAATTTTTTGCGGGACAAGATGACGGTTTGATTGGTACCATTTTGGGTAAAATACGCCTTTTTGATCGCCTGCTATTACACTTTTTGTGAGGCAAGAGGGGAAAAAAGTGGCTGTTTTGGCATTTTTTATTAATTTATTTTTTTACAGCATTCACCTGGGTGGCCATCTCATGTAATATTTTTATAGAGCAGGTTGTTACGGACGCGGCGATACCCAATATGTCTAAGATTTTTATTTTTGGAAAGTTTTAAACATTAGATGCATTTTGAACAGAATAAAATCTTTTTTTTTGTGTTGCCATTTTCTGAGAGCCATATTTTTTTAAATTTTTTGGGCAATTGTCTCAGGTAGAGTTTCATTTTTGTGGGACAAGATGACGGTTTGATTGGTACCATTTTGGGGTAAATACGCCTTTTTGATCGCTTGGTATTACACTTTTTGTGAGGCAAAGTGATCAGAAAAGGGCTTTTTTTGCACTGTTTTTATTTTTTACAGCGTTTACCTAGCGGGGTGGGTCATGTGATATTTTTATAGAGCCAGTCGGTCGATACGGACGCGGCGATACATAATATGTCTACTTTTCTTTTTTCCTTTATTTTTTACAATTTTTGTTACTTTATTTTGGGAAAATGCCTTTTTTTTTTCTTGAAATTTTTATTTTTTTGTTAAACTTTATTTTTTTAACTTCTTTTTTTTACTTCATTTTTGTTCCAGTCTGGGACTTTAACGTTTGGGGGTCTGATCCCCTGCACAATGCATTACAATACTTCTGTATTGTAATGCATTGGCTGTAAGTGTATTACAATTGTAATACACTTACAGCCTGCTGCCTGTGAGATCCAGGGGGCTGGATCTCACAGGCTTCCGTAGAAGGCAGCCCGATGCCTAAGGAAGGCATCGGCTGCCTTCTCTGCCATTGGGTCCCCGTCACAGCAGCGTGGGGACCCGATGGGGATCGCAACCTGACAGGATACCCGCACGTACCGCGGTCAGCGCTGACCGCGGCAGTGCGAGGGTTAATGCACCGGCATCGGTGTTTTCACCGATGCCAGTGCATACAACAGGGGTCCGGCTATCGGCCACTGCCGGACCCCTGTAGCTGATCGGACGGGCGCATGTATGGCGCTGGTATCCTAAGGGTTGAAGGGGTTATCCCATGACTAATGTAAACAATGAAAACCAGACATCATATAGTACATGACAATCTCTTTCTAACAAAGCTAGGACCAGCCCTGTACCTCACATGGATCCAGAGATCTCCACATTCATTGCTCTGCTAGATTTATATCAAGCTGACAGCTCAAGGGGAGTGTCTTTTCTGCTGCAGCTAAGGGGGCGTGTCCATGCTCTCCCTATCACAGTTCAGGGGGCGTGTCCATGCTCTCCCTATCACAGCTCAGGAGGCAGTTGAAGGATGAAACTGAGCATGTGCGGCCATCTCAGTTAGCAGGTCAAAGAAATAAGAAAAAAAACAAACAGCAGGTGGCGCTGTACAAATACAGTGCCTTGTGAAAGTATTCGGCCCCCTGGAACTTTTCCACCTTTTGCCACATTTCAGGCTTCAAACAAAAACATACAACATTTTAAATTTTTGGTGAAGAATCAACAACAACTGGGTCACAATTGTGAAGTGGAATTTATTGCATCATTTAAACTTTTTTTGTAATAATAAAACTGAAAAGTGGAGCATGCAAAATTATTCGGCCCTCTTGCATTAATACTTTGTTGCGCCACCTTTTGCTGCGATTACAGCTGCGGTCTCTTGGGGTATGTCTCTATCAGTTTTGCACATCTAGAGACTGAAATTCTTGCCCATTCTTCCTTGCAAAACAGCTGGAGCTCTTTGAGGTTGGATGGAGACGTTTGTGAACAGCAGTTTTCAGCTCTTTCCACATATTCTCAATTGGATTCAGGTCTGGACTTTGACTTGGCCATTCTAAGACCTGGATACCTTTATTTTTGAACCATTCCATTGTAGATTTTGCTTTATGTTTGGGATCATTGTCTTGTTGGAAGATAAATCTTCATCCTAGTCTCAGGTCTTTTGCAGACTCCAGCAGGTTTTCATCCAGAATGGTCCTGTATTTGGCTCCATCCATCTTCCCATCAATTTTAACCATCTTCCCTGTCCCTGCTGATGAAAAGCAGGCCCAAACCATGATGCTGCCACCACCATGTTTGACAGTGGGGATAGTGTGTTCAGGGTGATGAGCTGTGTTGCTTTTACGCCAAACATATCGTTTTGCATTGTTTCCAAAAAGTTCGATTTTGGTTTCATCTGACCAGAGCACCTTCTTCCACATGTTTGGTGTCTCCCAGGAGGCTTGTGGCAACCAGACTTTTTATGGATATCTTTGAGAAATGGCTTTCTTCTTGCCACTCTTCCATAAAGGCCAGATTTGTGAAGTGTTGGACTGATTGTTGTCCTGTGGACAGACTCTCCCACCTCAGCTGTAGATCTCTGCAGTTCATCCAGAGTGATCATGGGCCTCTTGGCTGCATCTCTGATCAGTCTTCTCCTTGTTTCAGATGAAAGTTTAGAGGGACGGCCGGGTCTTGGTAGATTTGCAGTGGTCTGATACTCCTTCCATTTCAATATCATCGCTTGCACAGTGCTCCTTGGGATGTTTAAACTTCTCCACAACAGTATCACGGACCTTCCTGGTGTGTTCCTTGGTCTTCATGATGCAGAACCCTGAGACTATCACAGAGCAGGTGCATTTATACGGAGACTTGATTACACACAGGTGGATTCTATTTCTCTTCATCAGTCATTTAGGACAACATTGGATCATTCAGAGATCCTCAATCAACTTCTGGAGTGAGTTTTCTGAACTGAAAGTAAATGGGCCTAATAATTTTGCTCGCCCCACTTTTCAGTTTTATTATTACAAAAAAAGGTTAAATGATCCAATAAATTTCGTTGCACTTGACAATTGTGACCCACTTGTTGTTGATTCTTCACCAAAAATGTAAAATATATCTTTTTGTTTGAAGCCTGAAATGTGGCAAAAGGTTGAAAAGTTCCAGGGGGCCGAATACTTTCGCAAGGCACTGTACATTTTATTGAATAACTCAGTGGCTATGCTAATGTTTTAATTATATGCAATTACAAAAGTATTCAGATCCTGGTGCTTGTTTGAAAACTGTACAATATTTTTAGTGGGACATCCCCTTTAAAAAAGCAGGGTGACAACCAATATAGCTGAAAGTACTGTTAGAGTCCTGCGTGATAAGATATATGGAAGCCAGAGGAGTATCATGGTATGGAGGAAGTGGTCTGTGTCACATGTGGCAATATCAGGAAACGCACTTCTAGTCGGTTAGCCCAGACGATCACCCTGCTGTCACTGCCGTAGCATGCCTGAGCGCCAGAGGACATTTTTATCCTCCTTAAAGGAATCAGGAACTGAAACTTTCCTTGGTTCCGATAATAAGTCTTCCCAGAAAGTAATTTCTTAAGAACATCTCATGACATTTATCAAAATTTTCGACATTGAACTGAGTGTTGCATAGAGCACAAAGGATTTTACCTCAGGTACTTGACCCTTAGATGGTGGCCTTTGGTATACAAAACAGAGTTGTCCACTAACCACTTTCCTTATGGTTTTTTTCCCATTTATTGGGACTTAAGTGCATATTGCATGTTACTCTTCACAGAAGTCTGGGTATTATACATATGTTAGAACTTCTGTCCCCTCAGTGTATTCCTATGTGATGCAGCTTCAGCCTGTGAAGCTTCATCTCATAGGATACACTGGAGATTCTGCACACAGCACTCACATAGTACAGATAGGCAGTGTGAGTCATGGGAGTTTTATAAGGCTGGGTTCACATTTTGTTTTTGCCATTCATTTAACTGCACCAGAAACTCAAATCTACACTGGCCAGGGGCTGGCTGTACATGTGACCTATAACTTTCACCAGTTTCTGGCGTAAGTTATAGCAGGGGCGTTGCTGGGGTCTTCTCATAGCCCAATATATGACCCCCTGCACACTGCCATGTACTGTATTTGCTACACATCAGCACATACCTGTCACATCCATGGCCTCCAGGTGACGTCTCCTCCGATGTAGATCTTCTATGTCATCACCTTCTCCATTCAGCTGCACCTCGTCTCTGTAGTAACTTCCTCACTTTTCTATCATCATCCCCCAACCTGGAGTCCCTACGGTGTCATCCTGTTGCTCGCTGTGCTCCCCAATACCCCCAAATACTACCCTGAAAGAATATTCCTGCTATACAATAGTCCCACCCCACCCCCATAGTAATAGTGCTCCTCAAAGTCCCACCAATAGTAATTCCCTTCTAGAAAGCCCTCATTAGTTTTACTGCCCCCTACAGTGCCCCCAACAGTGATAATGCTCCACAAGATTGCCTCCACTAGTAGAGTCCACCAGTATTAATAATGCCCTCATAGAGCTGCCAGTAGAAATAAGCCCCTATTGTTCCCCCAGTGGTAATAAAGCTCTTCACAGACTCCTCAGTTGTGATAAGGCCCCTCATAGTGCTCTTAGTAGAAATAAAGCAAATCTATAAGATCGTCCTATAGAGCCCCCAGTAGTAATAAGAATGCCTATGATGTAACCTGGATTTAAAATGCCCCCACAGTGCCCCCAGTATTTATATTGCCCCCTCTTGTTATAATGGTCTCCCCTGCAGTGCCCCTCGTAGTTATATTCCTCCCTTTAGTTGTATCCCTCTGGCAGCCAGGACATTCGGGGCCTGGGACAAAACATCAGGGGCCCAGGCCCCGAATGTTTTAACCTAGCAACGCCCCTGAGTTATAGTAAATCCAGCAGGATGCGTTAGGCTCCACTAAGCCATTTAAAAAAGTTTTGAGAAACTCAAAAAGTCACAAATTATGGCACAAATATGACGTAACGCCATAATTAGCAGCATAAAGACAATGATAAATGCCCCTCTATATCTTCAGCAGCTCTCTATACATGGGTGGCATACAGAGGAACAAGGACTACAGAGCGGGGTGGGGAGTGTCGTGAAAACACGCTAAAGGGATTTGGTAATGGACTGGCAACATGTCTACACAGGAGAGCGAGGTGTGGACTGGGGGTCAGCCTGAGATCACATGACATAGCTGCCCATAATGAATGGCTGCAAAATGTATTGGTGAAACGGAGAAAAAAAATATATCAGGGGTCAGTACAGAGATCTCTCCCATCATCTATTTATCCCCAGGACTGTGACTGTGACGAGGGGACATCCTCTGCGTCTGGAGGAAAGAAGGTTTGTTCACAAACATAGAAGAGGATTCTTTACGGTAAGAGCAGTGAGACTATGGAACTCTCTGCCTGAGGAGGTGGTGATGGTAAGTTCACTAAAAGAGTTCAAGAGAGGCCTGGATGTATTTCTGGAGGGTAATAATATTACAGGTTATAGTTACTAGAGAAGGGTCGTTGATCCAGGGAGTAATTCTGATGCCTGATTGGAGTCGGGAAGGAATTTTTTTCCCTAAAGTGAGGAAAATTGGCTTCTACCTCACAGGGTTTTTTTTGCCTTCCTCTGGATCAACTTGTAGGAAAACAGGCCGAACTGGATGGACAGATGTCTTTTTTCGGCCTTACAAACTATGTTACTATGAGTGCTTCCTTGGGTATTCCCATCTAAGACATTGGGGGCATATCGCTAGGATATGGCCCCAATGTCTGATAGGTGCGGGTCCCAGACTATACCTAGGATGGAGCTTGCATTGTCCCGTATGCGCGGCCGCCCTCCATTCGTTCTATGAGAGCACCAGAAATAGCGAGCAGTGGCTGTGCTTGCGTGGTGCACCTCCCATTCATTTCAATAGGGCAATTTTCGGCACTCCCATAGGAATGAATTGAAGGCGGCCGCGCATGCTTGGTGCACCTTCTGGGACATTTTGGGCTTCCGTTCTAAACATACAGTATGTGCGGGTCCCAGATGTGGGACCCACATCTATCAGCCATTGGGGGCATATCCTAGCGATATGCGCCCATTGTCTCAGGTGAGAATACCCCTTTAACTCTGTGTTGGTGCAGCGAAATTGGAGTTCTGTATCAGAACTCAGAAATCAATTAGCACAGGATATCTGACCTAAAAACGTCATCATAAAAGGCAGAGATTTACAAACCTTTCATCCTTTTTGGTGCTAATTTTTGAATGCTGACACAAAGATTTTTGTATGATAATGGAAAATAGAAGAACTTGTGCCAATTTCCAACCTTTTCTAAATCGGTAATTGGTCCAATTCTGTTCCTGTTAGTTGGCACGGGAGGCACAGGACCAGTGACTGACAGTCCCTCGAGGGCTAAACTACTGTAAATTACTTAGGTTATCATCAGCCTCTCAACGTTCTGCCAGATCCACTGTACCCCAGATACCAACAAAGTAGACAGAAGTCATTGACTTACAGCAGGGTTTGTCAAGGTGTCTGTGGTTTTGATCCGAATATGGCTGCATGCTGAGCTTTTGCTCTAGTCAAGGAAGAGGTCATCACACATACACTACTCACAAAAAGTTAGGGATATTTGGCTTTCGGGTGAAATTTATGGCAAACGTAAAAAGTTCCCGCTCCTGTGATATTATATCATGAAAGTAGGGCATTTAAGTAGAAGCAGCAATGGTGATTTCCTCATCTGAAACAAAAGCCAACACCGGTGCTGGGTATACCGCCACAAAAATGTCCGTGTCTCAGTAACGTGTCATGTGGCCTTGAGCATCAATTACAGCTTGACAACGACGTCTCCTGTGTTCACAAGTCGACCTATTATCTGCTGAGGCATGGCATCCCACTCTTCTTGTAGGGTGGCTCTCAGGTCATTAAGGTTCTGGGGTACAGAGTTACGAGCCTCTACATGGAGACTCAGCTGATCCCATAGGTTTTCCATGGGATTCATGTCTGGAGAAAGTGCAGGTCACTCCATTTGAGGTCCCCCAGTCTCCAGCAGCCGTTCGCTTATGATGTGACCTCGATGAGCTGGTGCATTGTCCTCCATGAAGATGAAATTAGGCCTGTGTTGTTCATGCAGAGGCACAATGACTTGATTAATGATGTTCTTCAAGTAGTATGGGCTTGTCACTGGACCATTCATAAAGTGTAGGGCAGTTCTGTACTGACTAGACACACCTGCCCACACTGTAACACCTCCACCACCAAAGGCTCATCTGGTGACCACAGTGGCTGATGCATAGCGATTTCCTTCACGTCTCCAACATTGTTGGCGGCCATCATTTCTGCTCAGCGTGAATTGACTTTTTCTTCAGGGAACAGCACTGAGGCCCACTGGTCCCTCTTCCAGGGTAGATGCTTGCTGACCCATGCAAGACGATGACGCCTGTGATCAGGTACCCTTGTGGGTCGTCTAGCATGCAGACTACGCTGATGTAAATGGTTTTGAATGGTCTGATGTGACTCTTGGGTGCCTCTCACCTCCTGTACATGTGCTTGAAGTTGTGTGGCATTCAACATCCAGTTCCGCAGGGCATTGTTCACAATGAAGCGGTCATCAGTGTGGGATGTGGCGAAAGGAAGTCCACTTCTATGCCTTTCTGTGACTCTTCCAGTCTCTCTGATAAAACCTGCTGATGACTCTGTAACACTGTAAGCTAAGTGGCTACTTCCGTCTGAGAATATCTTGCTCAAAGACTTTCAATGGCGAGGTACTGTTCATCAATTGTTAGGTGTTGTCTTGGTCTCATGATGTCAAAACGTGAACAGCATGATGAGGAGGACTGTTTAAATACCAATTCTAATTGTACCAGGAAATTTATTGGTCGATTCATGGATCAAACACCTGTTGTGAATTTTGCTGTTAAGCTCCCTGTTAGAGAACAGCAAGTTGTGCAGAAAATACTGAATCATTGAACTCTTGGACATGTGCATTCAAAAGTTTAGAGAAGGTCACATTAAGTTCTCCTGTAAAAGTTAAAGTGCATTTTAGGTCCTGAAATTTCACCCGCAAGCCAAATATCCATACCTTTTTGTGAGTAGCGTATGTGAATAGTAACCTCATCTATTGACAAGGATGGAATCCATTTTGCATCTTGCACAGTTGATCCATACCGGGTGCATATATTTAAAAACCTCCGTACGTTTTCCTGCCACTTTTCGAGTGGGCCTGAAATTCAATAGCCTCCAGTCATCGCGCCGTGTCAGCAAGATTACCAGTTTCCTAACATGTGCCTTCCAAAATTAAGGCGCTTGTAAATGGATGTGACCCTCATAGTTGGAGAATATTTTCCAACATCTGCCTTCCAAATATAGAGCCGTCCGATATAGATGGGAAAAGACAGAATTCTTTGTCGAAAACCCAAGGATTGCCGGCTGTTCGGAGAGAAATATTTCTGCCGTCATTAAAGCCAATCTGTCAGCTGAATATGCAGAGCACAATACCTACCACTAATCCCCATAAAAAACGGAGAACAACACAGGACCAAAGTCATGTTAAAATAATTTTTATTAATCCATAAATAAAAGCCACATATGATTAAAATAAAACCACTGCGGCTGAACATTCACAGACAAAAACTGGATGGACACTCTGGCTATGGATGGCCATTCGATGAATGGGTTAAATACAGAACACAAGTTCTTTATAAAGGTAAGTACCTCCAACATATACACCCGAACAAAATCCAGAGAGCCAACCGTACTTGGGTGTATAATTAGGTATATTAGAGAATGTGCACTATAAATAGTGACCATTGACCTATTTTATTAATGATCCAACTGTCTTTCATAGAGACGGTACAATGGTGGTGGTAAGTTCACCGTATCTACTGAATATGCCAAAATCAGCTTGAGGTTCGTTTGTGGTTGATGTCTGTTCAGTTCAGGTGGATGACAGTGTATTGGCCTTAGTTTTCATATACCATCTAAATATATTGGCCTTAGTCTGCAATTCTTCTGCCAGAAAGGCCATTCTCTGTGGTCAGCCCTTTTTAGCATTATTTTCTTCTAATTTCAAATTCCCTGGTGTTCTAGAGCTGAGAAACTGTTAACTTTCAATTCTCTGGTGGTCTGCAGTTGTAAAAGGGTTAACTATAAATGTATTGGTGGTCTAGAATTCTGGGAGGGTTTAACTGTAAATTTTCTTCTGGTCTAGACTGCTGAGAGGGTTAACTGTAAATTCCCTGGTGGTCAAGAATTGAGAAAGGGTTCACTTGAAATTCCCTGGTTGGCTAGAGATCTTAGAGAGTTAACTGTAAAATCCCTGGTGGCTTACAGTTCAGAAAGGGTTAACTGTAATTTCCCTGATGGTCTGGAGTTCTGAAAGAGTTAACTGTAAATTTGGGCTGGTCTACATATCTAAGAGGATTACAGTAACTGTACATTTCCTGGTGTTCTAGAATAGAGAAAGGGTTAATTGTTGGCTAGAGATATAAGTGGGTTAACTGTAAAATCCCTGGTGGTCTATAGCTGTGAAAGGGTTCATTGTAAAATCACTGGTGGTCTAGAGTTTTGATAGGGTTAACTGTAAATTCTCTGGTGGTTTAGAGTTGAGAAAAGGTTGTAAACCTCATGCTGGTCTAGAGTTCTGAAAGGGTTTAACTGTAAATTTTCTTCTGGTCTAGAGTGCTGAGAGGGTTAACTGTAAATTCCCTGGTGGTCTAGAATTGAGAAAGGGTTCACTGTAAATTCCCTGGTTGGCTGAAGATCTTAGAAAGTTAACTGGAAAATCCCTGGTGGCCTACAGTTCAGAAAGGGTTAACTGTAATTTCTCTGATGGCCTGGAGTTTGGAGAGGGTTAACTGTAATTTTTGTGGTGGTCTAGATATCCGAGAAGATTAACTGTACATTTCCTGGTGTTCTAAAATAGAGAAATGGTTAATTGTAAATTCTCTGGTTGGCTAGAGAATCCCCGGTGGTTTATTGTTGTAAAAAGGGTTAATTGTAAAATCCCTGGTGGTTTAGAGTTTTGAAAGGGTTAACTGTAGAATCACTGGTGGTCTAAGTTGAGAAAGGGTTAATGGTAAATTTCTGGTTGGCTATAAATCTGAGAGGGCATGTTGTAAATTCCTTGGTGGTCTAGAGCCGAGAAAGTGAGGTTTAAGCAAACATTTCCTGGGGTTAATTGTAAAATCACTATTGGTCTAGAGTTGAGAAAGGGTTAACTGTAAATTTCCTGGTTGGCTAGAGATCTGAGAGGGTTAACTGAAATTTCCCCTGGTGGTCAAGAGTTGATAAAGGGTTAATAATTCCCTGGTGGTCTAAAGTTGTGAAGGGTTGTAAACTATCGAGTTGGTGTAGATTTGCGAGAGTCTGAGAGTGTTAACTGGTACGCTATACTAGATAAAGGGTTAATTGTAAATTCCCTGGGGATCTAGGGTTGTGATGGGTTTATAAAGTCTTTGATGGTGGAAAGCTGTTAATGGTAGCATTTTGTATTCCCTGGTGGTCTAGGGAAGTGAAGGGGTCAGCGTTAAATTCAAGTTGTTCCTGTGCGAGGGGTCTAGTCCTTTTTGGTGAGTCATGGGATATAGGGCTTTGGGAAGTTGTCAGGTTTGTTACTACAAAAAAACAAAAACAGCCCTGTTATCAGCCCTGTCCTCCAGGCAAAGCATTGCAGATACCCCTGTTAAAAGCAAGCCGACCTCATAACAGGCTGCTGCCATGACTGAATATACCACACTGTATAATGGTGGCCCCTGATCACACCTGTCACCTGTGCGTGCTCTATAAATCGTCATGGCACAGACTAAACAAAATTGCATGTTCCCAAATTCACGGTAATGCATGAAATTTTCCATTATGCAATAATTATATATCATAAAGCAGTCTGACGTGTCTCGGGAAGATATTTTTGTACCTGTGATATTCCATTCTTTTCTATGGGAAGCAGTAGGTCCCGCACGCCATTTCCCAGTAGAGATGAGGACACGCTCGTGCACAGTACAAAAACAGCCTAGAGAGGGCGCCTGACTGGTTCTCCAATTCACTATAATGGAGGATTACTCTTTGTGTGCAGCCACTGCTCCAGGTGACCCGAATAGCAGAAGACCCTGATGGTTGAACATCAGGGGTGCACCTAGCCTTTCTGTTGCCTGAAATGGCGCCCCAGCCCGCCAACAGCAATTTCTTAACCTAACCCTTTTGCCACAATGTAAGCGCTCAGTGCCCATGGCCCTTCCGCTGCCCCCCTCTGTCCCCAACCTGGTGCTGCCTGAGGCGATCACCTTACCTGGCCTCATTGGTGGTGCACCCCTGTTGGACATAACCTATTGAAGTGCCTCATATGTTTTATGGGGGAAGCTGTGCCCATTAGATGACCACAGCAGTGGTCTAACCAATGCCTCAGTATCTCCAGTACACATCAGTGACTGCTCTGTCCCGTATTGTGAGGCCGGCCAGGCTCCACCGCCGTTATATTGGTGGTGGATCTCCCCAATTCACCAACAAAGACCCAATGTCTAGATGACCTCATGCACCAGTCAGGAGCAGGGATTTCCTCTGTCCCATTACATGGTTGACTGGTTTACTTGGACTTTCCATTTATTTACCTTCTGGGTGTCTTTTATGACTAGAGATTCCCGTACTGATGAGGGGGGAATACCGTCCACATGTGGTAATGGAACATCGTCCATATGGCAGAACGCTGAGGGATGTTCTAAATAAAAGGCCATTCAGGGCTCCGTACAGTAAAATTTGAGAAAAAAAAACTCTTCTAGCATTCAGTCATATGGAGCAATTGCCTCTCGAGATGAGGGGTATTTTATGTTTTTTTATAGATTAATCCCATTAAAGAAGAACTCCCGCAAAAAAATTTATTCTCTGACCTGCTAGGAAGGTACATGATGTAATCTGTAGTGAATGTCATTTTCTTACCAGTGGCTGTATTTGTGAGTTATATCTCCCTGATGCTTCTCATCTGTGTCATGTGACCAGCAATTAGACCCACCAACTCACACAGGGACTTATGTGTGGACAGGAAGTCTATTTCTCTATGCATTCCTATGGGAGCCTCAGTCTCATAGGAATGAATAGAGAAGTGACTGGCTTCCTGTCCTAGGTCAGGGAGTTGGTCACATGACACAGCTACAATTAGAAGAGAGAGGATAGCTCACAAATACTGTCACTGATGAGAAGATTGCATTCACTACAGATTACATCATGCATCTTTCTAACAGGTCAGAGAATAACAATTTTTGTGGGATTTCTACTTTAATATCAAAATGAAAATCAGATATCATATAGGACATGACAATCTCTTTCTAACAAAGCTAGAACCAGTCCTGTACCCCACATGGATCCAGAGATCTCACCATTCATTGCTGCAACTGGTCTGCTAGATTTATTTCAAGCTGGCAGCTTAGGGGTCATGTCCTTTCTCAGGGGGTATGTCCTTTCTGCTTCAGCTGGTGGCAGTTGAAGGAGGGAACTGAGCATGTGCTTCCATCTCAGTGAGCAGGACAAAGAAAATAGAAGAACAAACAGCAGGTGGTGCTATACAGATAGATTTCATTGAATAACTCAGTGGCTATGCTAAATTTTTAATGACATGCAATTACAAAAGTATTCAGATATTAGGTGCTGGTTTGAAAACTGTACAATACTTTTCGTGGGACAACTCCTTTAAAGGGTTTCTGTCTCCAGATCTGGGCATATTAAACAGGATGACATTTGCAATGTGCAAATGTCACCTGATGCCCAATCTGGTATTAATTTTTATATTGGTGCCCCCGTTTTTGATAAAAAAAGCACTTTTATTTTATGCTAATTAGGCTTACTAGGTGCAAGGGGCGGTTACCCTGCACCTAGTAAGCGCTGTTTGCCCACCTGCTGTCACGCCTTCCTTGTATTGATTGACAGGGCCAGGCAGCTTGTTCGATCTTCTGCCGGCCCTGTCCTCGCTTTAAATCTCGCGCCTGCGCCGTGCGGAGTAAAATCGGCGCAGGCGCAGTGAGTGGCGCTGGGAGCTACGTCACTGCGCCTGCGCCGATGACGTCAGAGTACACCTGGCATCAAAGTGCTTTTTTATCAAAAACGGGGGCACCAATATAAAAATTAATACCAGATTGGGCATCAGGTGACATTTGCACATTGCAAATGTCATCCTGTTTAATATGCCCAGATCTGGTGACAGAAACCCTTTAATAAATGTGGCATAACCTTAGGCAGTCTGTGCACCACAATATCAAATCTACTCCAGCTTTAAGCGGGGGTGGATTTGCATTATAATTGACGCCAGCTTCTGCTGCAAATTGTTGCAAAATTTTTGGGTTGCAAAAATTTTGCAACTGTTTAACACCAGGAAGCTGGTTCACATTTAAAGGCTATGTACACCTTCGGGGGCAATTTTCGTTTATGATAGCATTTTACTCATTTTTGTCTAAAAATCATTTTTTCAATTGGTATTTATTAGAAATATTGAGCCATTCTGTCACAGAGAGGTTAACTTTTTCTAGCAGTGTGTATCCTACTTTCACTTTCTGACGGTTATCTAATAACTATTATAACTCACTAAGAGGTCAAAAAAACTTATTCTCCTCAGTAAGATAAGGATTGAGCTTTAATGAGTGTTCATAAGGTCTGAGAGCAAAGATAAAAGATGGCGGAGCAGAGAGAAAATTCAGATTCTGCTAGTGGAGCATCTCAGCTCTGTACAGAAAAAAGGGCTCCATATTTTTAATAAAGACTAATTGAAAAAATGTTTTTTAGCTCATATTGAATACAATGCACTAATAAAAAAAAAGAATTGCTCCAAAGGTGTACACCGCCTTTAATGAGGAACCTCCACTTCTGTTCCTATAGAAGTCTATGGGGTTAAGTCGGGGTTTTCCAGGATTTTACTATTGATGACCCATACTTAGGATAGGTCATTAGTATCTGATTGGTGGGGGTCCCAACATCCAGGACCCCCACCGATCAGCTATTTAAGAAGGCATCGGTGCTCCTGTGATTGCTGTGGCCTTTTCTCTGCTTTTCCTAGGCCAATGACGTCACGTTCATTGGTCATGTGGCCTAGGAGCCGCTCAGCCCCATTCAAGTGAATGGGGCTGAGCACGAACGATACCAAGTACAGCTGCTGTACAATATACGGCGCTGTGCTTGGTGAGCAGGGAGAAGGCAGCGTCGTTCACAGGAGCGCCGGTACTTCTCAAACAGCTGATCGTGGGGGTCCCGGGTGTCGGACCCCCACGATCAGATACTGATCAGTAGTAAAATCCTGGAAAACTTTTTAAAAACTTTTTTTAAAAGTTGCAGTTTGCACAAAAAGTTGAAAAACTTTACAAAGTGTGCACATAAAAAAAAAAAGGTGACATCTTGCCATATGTGCCTATTAGGCTCCATTCACACGTCTGTATAATGTGTCCGCATCCGTTTCCGCAGTTGCGGACAATTATGCAGATCCATTCATTTCAATGGGTCCCGAAAAAATGCGGACAGTACACCATGTGGTGTCCGCATCCGTGTGTCCGTTCCGACTGTCCACAAACAGAAATCCTCCTGTCCTACTTTTCCTCCGATTTTGCGGTCCGTAGCACAATACAAGTCTATGGGACGTCCGTAAATGCGGACGACATGCGGAAAGCCATCCGCATGTCATCCGTATTTGCGGATTCCGTTCCAGGAGGGGTGAAAAAAAAGATGTTATACATCCTTTCCGTTTTTTACGGAAAGACGGAACGGATGTACTGGAAAAAAGGAGTTTTTTGCGGAACAACGGATTCGCAAAAAACTGACCGTTTTCCAGGATGTGCAAAAATACAGACGTGTGAATGGGGCCTTAGGGAAGGATTGCCGGATGGGACATCCCCTTTGAATCATGTTTGTATGCTCTCGATATTACACCTTCAGGTCCGGACTTCACGGCTAGAATTCCACATTTTATCTTGAATTGTGTTTACCTTTCCAGTTAACTTTCCAAGAAATGTTTGCACGACCAGACGGCCAGCGGCTGGTAAACAGCACGATACAGGTTGCCGATAGCGGAGACGCGGACTGGAAATGATCGCCGTGCCATGCGTCTTATCAAGGCTTATCAGCATAATAGAAAATAATAAACTGGGAAGATTTTAAATCAAAGGCACCTTAAGAATTCCTCCTGGATCAAGATGTGTAGAGCCTCTGGTGGAAAACATCATCATGTAGGCAGATACAGTACCATGTAATAAAATGTGGGGCACAATACAGTGCCGAAATAATAGTACCGTGATGGGTGTAAAGTGCACTGCTATACAATGCCAGTATGCTACCATAAAATTTCCAGCCATAGAAACAGTCCTCAAATTATACCGCCATACAGTCCCTCACTAATAACATCTTTCTGAATGACTTTGAGTTGATATCAGACTAGAATACCGTGGCACTATGCCGCACCATAGCCTCATATGAAGCAAGTTAGCTTTCATTCATCGTCAGCAGTAGCTACAGTACATCGCTATGCAGTGAGCATGTAATGCCAGTATGCTGCCGTAAAGTTTCTAGCCATAAAAACAGTCCTCTAATAATACTGGCATACAGTCCCTAACTAATAACATGTTTCTGAATTCACTACAATTGATATCAGACTAGAGTAGGCTGGCCTAATATTGTACACAATGCCGCCACATAGTCCCTTATGTAGCTATATAGCAGGGATGCTCTGACACCTATTATTGCCAGCAGTAGCTAGAGTGAACCGCTATACAGTATGCATGTAATGCCAGTATGCTATCCTAACATTTCCAGCCATAGAAACAGTCCTCAAATAATACCGCCATACAGTGCCTATCTAATAATATCAATGTTTCTGAATGACTAGAGTAACCTGGCCTAATATTGCACACTATGCAGCCACATAGTCCCTTATGTTGCAAGCTAGCTGCAATGCACCTTTGTATCATTGCCAGCAGTAGCTAGTGTGCGCCGCTATACAGTGCGCATGTAATTCTAGTATGCTATTTTAACATTTCCAGCCATATAAACAGTCCTCAAATAATACTGCCATACAGTGCCTAACTACTAACATCAATGTTTCTGAATGACTAGAGTAACCTGGCCTAATATTGCACATTATACCGCCACATAGTCCCTTATGTAGCAGGGATGCACTGACACCTATTGTTGCCAGCAGTAGTTAGAGTGTACCGCTACACAGTGCGCATGTAATTCTAGTATGCTATCATAACATTATCAGCCATACAAACAGTTCTCAAATAATACTGCCATACAGTGCCTAACTACTAACATCAATGTTTCTGAACGACTAGAGTAACCTGACCTAATATTGTACACTGTACCACCACATAGTCCCTTATGGAGCAGTCTATCTAGGATGACACCTTTCTATCAGTTTTCTCTACAGTAGCTATTCCGTAGGATCAGACCAGATAGGCTACTCCGCACAGTGAGTCCTCGGTGCCCATGACCCTGTTGCCAGGGTTCCGTCATTGCCCTTTCTTGCACCATTTTGGTTGGTACTAGCCTGGAGCATCCCACAAGACTAGCTGTTTTGGAGCTCATTCAGTCATCTAGACATCAACATTTTGCCCGTATTCCACAATTTTCCTGCTTCCGACACATCAACTTCAAGAACTGACTGTTCACATGCTGGCTAATATATCTCTTGGGTACCGTATATAGCCACACAGCTCCGGCTGGGCTAACATGGACAGGGGAGGTGTATGGGACATTGCAGAGCAAAGCATGCTGGGATTGGTTGGAAAACCCAACAGGAAGCTGATGAAAACAGGAAGTTCTGCATGTAAACATCCTGTCAGGATGCACTGATGCTCAGAACAGGGGAAGGAAAGCAGACATGAAAAATGGGAATATGCAGTACCTGGGGTACTCTAGGCAGATAAAAAATAATTCTATTGTAGGCCCTGGAAATCCCCTTTAAAGGAAGTCTGTCACCAATATATAACATATACAGCCCGCCTGGGCTCCTACACACTGAACACCGCCCCTGGGCACTTGCGAGTGCTCATTTGCATATGAATTAAACAGTGTTTTTCCTGCATCTGCAAGTCTAAAGAAAATAACAAAGGTACCATTACATTCATGTGTAGGTGTGCTACAGAGCCATGTAAGCGCTGTATATGGACATATAGTGGTGACAAACTCCCTTTAAAGGGGTTGCGTCACTTCAGTAAGTTGCATTTATCATGTACATGAAGTTAATACAAGGCACTTACTAATGTATTATTATTATTGTTATTATCCATTTTGTCTACTTTGCTGGCTGGATTCATTTTTTCATTACATTATACACTGCTCGTTTCCATGGTTACGACCAAGCTGCAATCCATCAGCGGTGGCCGTGCTTGCACACTATAGGAAAAAGCAGCAGCTTATGTGCAGTCCCACTGTCCCAGCCACTAGAGAGGCCAGCGCTTTTTCCTTGAGTGTGCAAGCACGTCCACCACTCATGGATTGCAGGGTGGTCTGTAACCATGGAAACGAGCAGTGTATATTCTGAAGGGAAAATGAATCCAGCCAGCAAAGGAAGCAATATGGACAATCACAATATATTAGTAAGTGGCTTGTATTAACTTCTTGTACATAATAAATGCCATTTGCTGACGTGAGACCACCCCTTTAAGGATGATTCTTGATTTTTCATGTTTTTTGTACTCTGCAATTGAGAAGGGGCCACTCCATTAAGACTGGGGAACAGGACCACCGTTCTCTGGATCTCAGTACTCGGACCTCCACTGCTCAGTTCATTTTCCCCTATCCTATAACTTTAAGGGAACATTTTCATTTTTGTGCGTTGCAGTATTCAGACAGCCGTAACATTTTTATTTTTCCATTGACTTAGCCGACTCTGAAATGGTAAAATAATCAAATTCATTCAATCAGTTGCCCTGCTGTAGTCAGCGGCCACTTTGTGGACTCTCACAGGTTTGATGGGAATCGCTCTTTAGGCAGGATCACAAGGAACTTCTTCTCGAAACCTTTGCTAAATATTATTTTTTTTTTTTTTATAATCCAGAATATGGAGAGTCTGGCAGTGAATGGTCTCCAAGCCGCAGAACCCCAATCCGCTCTTTCTTCCGCATGATGAATGAATCATTACGTAATCTTATTTGTTCCTTGGGCGTGACAATAGATGGAGGGCTCTGACCAGCCGTGGAATCTGGCAAAGTCGTGTTTTCCAAGTGGTGAAGGGAACTGGATAAAGTCCATCAGGAAAAAGGTGGTTTTCCCCAAAGACAATAACATTAGCAAAATCTAAAACCTTACTGCGTGCAGCGCTGACCTCAAGTCCAGTAAAGCGCGGGGAAGGAGAGGAAGGAATTCTTAATTATATTAGGAGTGAAGTTTTTTTATACAGAGAAGGTTGAAAAAAAAACAGGATCTGGTTACTTTAAAGAGCGCCTGACAGCAGGATTAACCCTATTTAACCAAGCATACAGTCTGACAGGGTTCTGCTGATTAAAATGACACCGGTCTTGTGAAAATCGGTTGCAGCGTTCCCAAGAAATAAAGTCTTTTATTCTTCATGCACCTAATGGCTTCAGTAGTCTGAGGGGTGTGGCCAGCCCTGGAGAGCTAAGGTGCATGGAGGGGCCAGACCCCGCCCATCTGGGAACTGAAGCCCTCATTTGCCAAAAGAATAAAACATTTTTTTCTCAGGAACACCACAACTGATTTTCACAAGACTGGTATCATTTTAATCAGCAGGATCAGTCCTACCAGGCAGCGTACTTGGTTTCATATAGTTGATACTGCTGACCGGTGCCCTTCAAGAGAGTTTGAATTATTTTAGGCTGCTGGATGATACATTAAAGGTGTATTCCCATGTGCAAATTTATGCTTTATCCACAGGATACCCACCTCTGGGACCCGCAGCTAAGTCGAGAATCTCAACCCTCACAGTGCCATCAGTATATATAGAGCCCCCAGTATAGATAATGTTCATAGTAGTGCACACCAGTATAGATATTAGCCCCCATAGTGCCCCCAGTTTAGATACTGACCCCTCATAGTGCCCTAGTATAGATAATGGCCCCCATAGTGCTCCCAGTAAAGATAGTGCCCCCCAGTATAGATAATGGTCATAGTGCACAATAGTGCAGACTAGTGTTGAGCAAACCTGTTCGGCCGAATACCGCGTGTGCTCGAGCGCCATGCTCGAGTCACCTCCCCGCACGCTAATTAGCCAATTAGCTTGCGGGGAGGGATGGCATTCAGTGTAATGCCAGTAGCCATCTTAGCTACTGGCATTACACTGATAGGCTGGCCGGGTCACATGTCACCATATGCTATAAAGCCCCCGGTGACATGTGACCCGGCCAGTGTTAGACAGGGAGAGCTGCTGCATGCAGGGACAGACAGTGTAGGGAGAGAAGCACGCTAGGCAGGGATTGAAATCGCTAAACAAAGACCCAAAAGCCCTTTTAAGGGCTATTATATCTGGCACAGACCTACATTTTATTATTTTTGAGGACTTTAAAGGTGGTGAAAATAGCGCTAGATGGCCTGCCATTAATGCCACATGCGCTGCTGCAGCAAGGAGGGACATACACTGTAGGGAGAGAAGCACGCTAGGCAGGGATAGAAATTGCTCAAAAAAGACCCAAAAGCCCTTTTAAGGGCTATTATATCTGGCACAAAGCAAAATTTTATTATTTTTGGGGTGTTTAAAGGTGGTGAAAATAGCACTAGGTGGCCTGCCATTAATGCCACATGTGCTGCTGCATGCTGTAGGATACTCTCTGTATACTATATACCTGACATACTTTGCTATAATTTCTGCTGTTAAGCCCGCAGTACTTCTTTTGCGTCTTGCTGTATAACATTTGCGCAAGGAGGGACTTGTGTAGGGATAGAATTTCTATAGGCAGGGTTAGTATCATTGTTCAAAAGACACAAAAGTCCATTGTTAAATCCTTCTGCTTTTTTTTTTTTTTTTGGTGGCAAAAAGAACCCAAGTGTGGCATGTCAGTAACACTAGGTGCACAGCGTATTACAACTGTTCAAAAGTCTATGTAGCTGACATCCGTTGTTACATTTAATACCGTTAATTTAGGCCACAGTTCCTCATTTGCGGCTGCTCTATAACGTTTGCACATTCAGAATATTGGACATTCGTTTAAATTTTTCTGATCATACAGTTAATAAAAATCTGCAGTACTGTAGTTGTGACCAAGTTGCATATGTACTATACAATATGCGCAAGGCGAGCAGTAAGGGACGGGGAAGTGGGCGTGCTGCTGATGGTGAACGCAGAGGCCATGGCTCTGGGCGCGGTGAAACTGTGCCTCCTGGCAGAGCCCAAGGAACAAAGTCATCCAAAACTCCTAGCTTTATGTCACAGTTTTCAGGGCGGCGCAAGACACAACTCTTGTCGCCACACCAGTGCGAGCAGATAGTCGGTTGGATTTCAGCTGATAATGCCTCCAGTCGGTTCAGCACCACCCACTCTTCCACAAAGTCCAGTCTCAGTAGCCAAGTTTGGGCAACTGCATCCTCACCCTGATCCTTCTTCCTCCCACCATGCAGAGTCTGGGCAAAGAACTAATCCCACATTCGGATATTCCGAGGAGCTTTGTTCATCACCGTTCCTTGGCTTGGGCCTCCTGCTTGAAGTGGGACATGAGGAGATATTGTGCCCTGATTCCCAATCTATTGAGCAAACACAGTCTGAAGACGATGACGGTGGGGACCGGCAACTAGCGTCTCACGAGGTGCATGATGATGATGAGACACAGTTGCCCATAAGTCAAGGGCAATTAGTGTCTCAAGAGGTTGTGGATGAGGATGAGACACAGTTAAGTCAGGTTCTTGTTAGTTCACCATGTCAGGAGGAGGAGCAGAGTGAGGAAGTGGAAGAGGAGGTGGTGGACGATTAAATCGCTGACCCAACTTGGGAAGGTGGCAAGCCGAGCGAGGACAGCAGTACAGAGGGGGAGGGATCCGCAGCACCACAACAGGCTGGAAGAGGCAGTGGGGTGGCAAAAGGGAAAAGGCAGGCCACACCAACCAGGCCGGCAACTGTTCCCCGGAGCAGCCCCTTGCGGCAAGCTCCCTTGCCAAGGGTTAGGTGTTACGCAGTCTGATGGTTTTTTGAGGAAAGTGCTGACGATAAACGGTTTGTAATTTGTAATCTGTGCCGTACCAAGATGAGCAGGGGCATAAATACCAGCAACCTGACCACCACCAGCAAAGCACCCTAAAAGGTGGGCCGAACGCCTGGGTCCACGATCTGTGTCTGCAGGTCACACCACTGCCTCCTCTTCCCCTCTGTTACCTGCTGTCCAAGACGCAGGCCCAGATGCCTCCCGCCCTGCACCTGGACCTTCTCAGGAACCATCAGCCAGCACGTCCACTTCAGTGTCCCAGTGCAGCGTTCAAATGTCCTTACCCCAGGCATTTGAACGCAAGCGCAAATACCCTGCCACCCACCCACAGGCCATAGCTCTAAACGCGCAACTTTCCAAGTTGCTGGCCCTGGAAATGTTGCCGTTTAGGCTGGTGGACACTGAGGCCTTTCACAGCCTGTCCCTCGTTACGCAGTCCCCAGCCGCCACTATTTTTCCCGGTGTGCCGTCCCTGCCTTACACCAGCATGTGTCCAGAACCATAACCCGTGCCCTGACCAACGGTTACTGGCAAGGTCCACTTAACAACTGACACATGGACAAGCGCTTCTGGCCAGGGAGGCTACATTTCCCTGACGGCACACTGGGTGAACGTTCTGGAGGCTGGGAGCGAGTCGTACCCTGGGATGCATAGGTGCTACCCATGCCGAGGATTGCGGGCCCTACTTCCATCCGGATTTCCGCTGCCACCTACAGTAGCGGCTGCAACCCCTCCTTCTCTTCCTCCACCTCCTCCTCCACTTCTTCCAATGCAGAATTGCCATCTTGCAGCACCACTCAGACTTCTGTCAGTAGCTGGAAGCAGTGTAGCACAGCAGTCGGTAAGCGGCAACAGGCCGTGCTGAAGCTTATTTGCCTGGGTGACAAACAGCACACCGCCGCAGAGCTATGGCATGGCATAAGGGAACAGGCTGAGCTGTGGCTCTCGCCAGTCAACCTAAAGCCAGGCATTGTTGTATCCGATAACGGGTGCAACTTGGTAGCGGCTGTGGAGCTGGCCAACCTCACGCACATACCATGCCTGGCCCATGTATTCAACTTAGTGGTTCAGCGGTTTCTGAAAACCTACCCCAATTTGCCTGAGCTACTGGTGAAGGTGCGTCGCCTGTGTGCCCATTTCCGGAAGTCACCGACAGCCTCAGCCGGCCTGGCAACGCTGCAGCAGCGCTTGCAGTTGCCGGCTCACCGACTGCTGTGCGACCTGAGCACGCGATGGAATTCCACCTTCCACATGTTGAGCAGGCTTTGTGAGCAGCAGAGGGAAGTAGTAGAGTACTAGCTGCAACACAGTCGGCGCCTTTCTAGTCAGCTTCCGCTCTTCACAAGCGACGAGTGGGCATTGATGTCTGACCTCTGTGAGGTGTTACGCAATTTTGATGAATCTACACAGATGGTGAGCAGCGATAATGCGTAACCATCCCACTTCTGTGTCTACTAAAAAGCTTGCTGCTCACAATAAAGGCCAATGCTCTGCGTGTGGAGGAGGTGGAAATGGGGGAAGAATCTACACAGGGTGATAGCCAGACCACCCTCGATTCGTCTTCTCAGCGCCAAGTGGAGGAGGAGGAGACGGTTGCCACCACTACACAGGGTAGCCATACTACGTTTACACCATCTCTTCGGCGTGGATGAGCTGAGGGGGACAAGGAGGATATTTAGAGTCATGCTCCTGGTGGGGAGAGCGAAGCATTGTCTGTTGGGACTCTGGCACACATGGCTGACTTCATGCTATGCTGCCTTTCCCGTGACCCTCGCGTTATACGCATATTAGGCAACACCGATTACTGGTTGCTCACCCTTCTCGACCCCCGCTACAAAGAGAACTTCCAATCTCTCATTCCCGTGGTGGAGAGGACAAGTAAAATGTTGCAATACCAGAAGGCCCTTGTCGAAAAATTGCTCCACAAATTTCCATCTGACAACGCTGGCGGCAGAGTACGTAGTTCCTTGGGCACCCGAGGAGGGGAGACGAAGGGAACACACAGCAGTTCCGACAAAGGCAGGGCGACACTCTCCAAGGCCTGGGACACTTTCATAACACCCCGCCAGCAGCCTCACCCTGATGAGCGGCCTAGTGTGACAAGGAGGGAAAGGTTTTGGAAGATGGTAAAGGAGTACGTAACTGACCGTGTCAACGTCCTCAGCGATCCGTATAATTATTGGGTGTCTAAGCTGGACACGTGACACGAACTGGCGCTCTACGCCTTGGAGGTGCTGGCCTGCCCTGCCGCCAGAGTTTTGTCTGAGCGGGTATTTAGTGCCGCTGGGGGCATAATTACTGATAAGCGCATTCGCCTGTCAACTGACAATGCTGACAGGTTGACGCTTATCAAAATGAACAAGGCCTGGATTGCCCCTGACTTCTCTACCCCACCACAGGAAAGAGGCTTAACATGAAGGAACCTTAAATCTGGCTTTTAGAGTGTATTGAATACATTGTATTATCATGCACCCCTTCCTCTTCTCGTCCTATTCCTCCTCTTCATCATATGAAACTGCTTATTAGGCTGCCCTCGAAGTCCACCAGCTGGGCCTGCACCTTAATTTTTTAGCCGATCAGCTCATCAGCAGGCCCTCAATCATAATGTTTAACACGCTCAGCTCTGCTACATGTCACACATATTGTTTCAGACGGTCAGCTAAGCAGCATGTCAAAATTAATTTTTAACACGCTCAGCTCTGCTACACGTCACTGATAATTTTTCCGATGTTCAGCTAAGCGGCATGTCACCCTTAAATTTTTTGTTACGGTCAGCTCGGCAGCAGCGTGTCAACCTTAAATTTGGGACAGTTTGATTGGCAGCAGCTTGTCACCCGTACATTTTTTTTAACGTCAGCTCAGCAGCAGCGTGTGAACCTTAAATTTGGGACAGTTTGATGGGCAGCAGCGTGTCAACCTTAAATTTGGGACACTTTGATGAGCAGCAGCTTGTCAACCTTAAATTTGTGACAGTTTGATGAGCAGCAGCGTGTCACCCGTAAATTTTTTTAACGGCAGCTCGGCAGCAGCGTGTCAACCTTAAATTTGGGACAGTTTGATGGGCAGCAGCGTGTCAACCTTAAATTTGGGACAGTTTGATGAGCAACAGCGTGTCACACGTAAAATTTTTTTTACATCAACTCGGCAGCAGCATGTCAACCTTAAATTTGGGACAGTTTGATGGGCAGCAGCATGTCAACCTTAAATTTGGGACAGTTTGATGGGCAGCAGCGTGTCAACCTTGAATTTGGGACAGTTTGATGAGCAGCAGTGTGTCAACCTTAAATTTGGGACAGTTTGATGGGCAGCAGCGTGTCAACCTTAAATTTGGGACAGTTTGATGGGCAGCAGCGTGTCAACCTTAAATTTGGGACAGTTTGATGGGCAGCAGCGTGTCAACCTTAAATTTGGGACAGTTTGATGGGCAGCAGCATGTCAACCTTAAATTTGGGACAGTTTGATGGGCAGCAGCATGTCAACCTTAAACTTGGGACAGTTTGATGGGCAGCAGCGTGTCAACCTTAAATTTGGGACAGTTTGATGGACAGCAGCGTGTCAACCTTAAATTTGGGACAGTTTGATGAGCAGCAGCGTGTCAACCTTAAATTTGTGACAGTTTGATGAGCAGCAGCGTGTCACCCGTAAAGTTTTTTAACGTCAGCTTGGCAGCAGCGTGTCAACCGTAAATTTGGGACAGTTTGATGGGCAGCAGCGTGTCAACCTTAAATTTGGGACAGTTTGATGGGCAGCAGCGTGTCAACCATAAATAGTTTTTTAACGTCAGCTCGGCAGCAGCGTGTGAACCGTAAATTTGGGACAGTTTGATGGGCAGCAGCGTGTCAACCTTAATTTTTAAGACGGTCAACTCAGCAACAGCATGTCACCCATCATTTTTAACACGGTCAGCTATTGTTTTTGCGTGTCAGCAGCAGGCCATCAATCATAATTTTTCAAGGGTGTGTCTGATGCACTCCTTTATGTGTAATAAAGGGGGTATTGGAGTGCCTGTTCCTTGTAATTTTTGGTAGCCCTTTCCCTTAGTGCATAGGCTTTATGAGTGTCGGAGTCCCACAATTATACCACAATGTGAATGAGGCCCTCCTTTACGTGATATACCAGTTGTTGAGTGCCTCATCCGTGAAATTTTTGGCAGCACTTGCGCTTAACATACAAGTAAATCTATGTTTCCTAACAATATTTCCTGTAAAATCGATGTTATCTTGGGTTTTGTGGGGGTATTTTTGTCATTCCGTAAAAGTGGCGTAATACTCGGACAACATCGTTAATAGCAGCGACTTTGGTGTCCAAGATGCATCCAGACATCCTCCCCATACTGTTCCCTAACCATTTCTGTGGTGTTCCCACCATTTTCTGACGTTTCCCTATGAACCAGACACCCTCCCCTCTGCAGAGCAGGGGGTGCCTGGTCTTCTCCCATTCCCATTCTCCCGACAGAGCAGTCGATCACCACCTAGTGTTCGGCCAGAGCACCCTAGCACCCGAACATCGGGGTGCTCGATCATCACTAGTGGAGACAAAAAAAAATACTCATCAGCTTGAATGTGCAGGGACATTTGCGCCTCATTGGATGCTGCAGGGCCTGCCCTCCCAGCATTAACATGTGACATCATCAGTCTGGGAGCACAGGTCCTGCTGCATCCAATGAGGAGCGAGGGTTCAAGGAGCACGTTCAAGTGGATGAGGGTTTTTTTTTTTTTTTTTAATTTTAACCCCTGAAAGGTCCTTGTAGACATTTTTACGGCCGTTAAATGGGTGCACTCCTGTCTATTAAAACCGGGCCCACTGGTTTCAGTGGGGTCCATCTGATCGTGAAAATGACCACTATTCACTGGACGTTAAAAAAAAATTACCTTGTGAATAGCCCCATAGACTTTAAAGGGATTCTCCGGGCTTTTAATATTGATGACTTATCCTCAGGATAGGTCATCAATAGGGTTGAGCGAATCGAGCTCCATGACATAGAATTCGATCCAAATTTCAGGGAAAATTCAATTTGCCGCAAAGTGGAATTTCCTCGTGCTTCGTGGTAGAGAATCAATTTTCCCTGAATGGCAGTAAAAAATTTTAAAAAAAATCATACTTAACTCATTTAATTTAGCGCTAAGAGCCGTCCGCCGCCATCTTGATTGAAGATCTCGCGTAACATCCCGTGCGCAATGACGTATGACATCACCACTCCGGGCAACGTGATGACGTCATCACGGGCCGCTTGATGCGCTAGATCTTCAATCAAGATGGCGGCGGCCGGCTCTTCCTGATGAAACGGATGAGGTAAGTATGATTTTACTATTTTTTTTTTTATTTTACACTGTTATTACTGTCAAATGCCGCGATCAGCTATGAACGCGGCATCTGAGGGGTACAATGAAGGGAGGCGGCACGATCGCCGCTCCCTGTGATTGCGCCCACTACTTACAAAAAAATACAAAGAAATTTTTTGTAAAATTTGGCAAAGCAGCCGAATCGAATTTTTCAACACTTCGCTCATCACCAGTCATCAATATCAGATTGGCGGGGGTCCGACACCCAGCACCCCTGATGATCAGCTGTAAGGTAAGGTGCGTGCAGGGCCGTCTCCCATCTTTCTTCCTGCTCGCCAGTTGATCGGCGAGGGTGCCGGGTTCCCCACCAATCTGATATTGATGACCTATCCTGAGCTTTCTTGTGAATGGAAGGAGCCACACATTCCTGACCACCTCTCCATTGGCAGTGGCCATAAGACGGCAGTGAAATATAGAAAAACACTGCACCCCAATCATTTTTTGTTTGCGGCATTTTGGTGACGTTTTTTTTTCTTCCGTGTTTTCTCTATAGAACGTCAAATAAAGGCCAGAAAACAACAAGTTTACAAAATAAATAAAAAGTAATGCATGCGAAGGAGGCTTAAAAATAAAAAAAATCAGGTATTACGTAGGATTTATAGCACTCACCTATGTATAGGATGGAGATTTGCTCCTCTGGGAAACTCCCACTAAAAGGTTGTTTTTCAGTCTGACACATTTTGCTGATACATTTCTTAATATATGTTTATGGGGGTGAAAGATCTGTTTTTCTAAAACAGAGCTCCAAATCCCCCGCGTATCAAAAAATTAAGGGGGTATTCTCAATTACTTTTGAGATGGTCACTGGCCACCACATCAAGGCAGAGAATGGATGGTGGACATGTGTGCTGCTCTCTCCATTGACTTCAAGCATTCTCCATTGTTTCCCTGACTCCCATAGAAGTGAACAGAGCACCATGCACCTGCGTGGCCACCTTTCCATACATTCTCCAGTGGCCATCTCAGAGATGGGGTTGGGTAGATGTTGGTCCCAGAGGTGGGATCCTGGAGATATGCCATAATTGTCCAAGACTGGAATACCGCTTTAAGCACTAAATGTCTGCACCACTAGGAGGAGCTTTATACTTCATACTAGTATTCAGTAAGCTCATGAGCTCCCCCCAGTGGTGACAGAATTGTATTATTTATCTTGTGTCTTTGCAGAGATTTTTTAGCTCTGTAGTGGAATATGAGGGTCCAGTTCTGATTCCCCAACTGCAGGGGCCTTGGTCCTCCACAGAGCTCACATAGTCTTTCAGACATGGTGACAATCTCAGTCCTTACTCTGCCATACTACTGTTTCAATCATCTTAAGGGGCTCGAGCAGTTTGGGATATAGCAAGGGCTCAATGGACCCCACGCGATGAGACCTGAGATCTTCTGACATTTACAGCGGCTCATTAGCATCTGGACAATTATAAGGGAAAATGAGCCTTTAGTAGGGTTCACTTTAAGTCCAGCCACCATGCAGTCATCTGCACTCCGCAAGTGTCCGTCATCTGATCTATATAGAAAACCACGGACACTTGAACACATCCTTGATGGGATTGTCATGTGAAGTCACAGATGACCATATGTTCTTAGCATCTTCACTTTTGCACTTAATCAATGACATGTTCTGGATCTCGGATGATGTCTAGATCTCAGCAGCTGTCGGTCTGGACTTTTGCATTCCTCAAGTCGCTGATATGAACAGTGCTTAATGGAGTTTTCCCACGATTATTGTACGAAAAGAAAATGAGACGTTGTATATCATACCTCCCAACTTTGTAAATGAACAAAGAGGGATACGTTGCACGACAGTCGCAGCAAATTATTTCAGCACTAGGCCACGCCTCTAACTCCGCCCAAAACATAACTATACACCTAATACTACCCAGTCCACTTACTGCGCCACATAGCAATTATTCCACAGTTATGTGCCCCCATTAATATGCTCAGCTGTGCCCCCAGTAATATGCCCACTTAGGTGCCCCCAATTATATGCCCAGCTGTGCCCCCCTGGTAATATACCCAGCTGTGCCTCCAGTAATATGCCCTGTTATGTGCCCCCAGTAATATGCCAAGCTGTGCCCCCCCCAGTAATATGCCCAGCTGTGCCCCCAGTAATATGCCCACATTGTGCCCCCCAGTAATGTTATGCCCCCAGTAATATGCCCACATTATGACCCCCAGTAATATGCTGTGCCCCCAGTAATATGCCCACATTGTGTCCCCCAGTAATGTTATGCCCCCAGTAATATGCCCACATTGTGTCCCCCAGTAATGTTATGCCCCCAGTAATATGCCCACATTGTGACCCCCAGTAATATGTTGTGCCCCCAGTAATATGTCCACATTGTGCCCCCCCAGTAATATGCCCACATTGTGCCCCCCAGTAATGTTATGCACCCAGTAATATGCCCACATTGTGACCCCCAGTAATATGTTGTGCCCCCAGTAATATGTCCACATTGTGCCCCCCCAGTAATATGCCCACATTGTGCCCCCAGTAATATGCCCACATTGTGCCACTCACAGAAAGTTAAAAAAATAAACACCACATACTTACCTTCTTCCTAGCAGCAGCAACAGGACATCAGCTGCACTAGTCTGTGGAGGGGGAGGAGCCAAGTCTGACTGACGGCTCCGCCCCCCGCAGAGACCAGAGGTATAGAGAGCTGTCGGGGGAGGAAAGATGGAGCAGGGAGACGATGCCGGCTCTCTGCTTCATCATAAGACAGGCAACTGTCTCTGCGTCCTATGGACTCAGAAACCGGGACATGCCTCCCCCGTACCGGGACAGCCACTGCAATCCAGGACTGTCCCGTTGGATCCAGGGCAGTTGGGAGGTATGATAAATAACAAAGCTAGAACCAGCATTGCACCTCACATGACTTGGAGTTACAAAAGATTTCTGATCAAGGTGCTGGTTTTAAACTGTAGAATAATTTTTGTGAATAAACCCTTGGTGTGGTAGGGTTTAACTTTAGATCATAGGAAATTGTATAAGTCAACGCTGGAGAGGCAAACCAAAGCCAGGGTCCTGTCCTACCAAGTACATAGACACACAGGTGGCAGTTCCTCTTGAAGTTCAGAGTCTGCCTATGACACAAACCTCATCAGAAAGCCATCATGACCCTCCAGAAATACTAAGCAAGGACCACATTGCCGTGGATGGTTGCATCATATGGTCTAAGGAGGAAAGAGCAAGACAAAGTGATTTCTTTTGCTTGTTTTCTCTGGGATAGACAGTGCCAAGAATGAAAATCAATACTCTGCTATGCAAGAAGGAAGCTGAGCTCAAGTGCTTGGACTCTTCGGGCAGAGCTGGGATGGTGAAGATGGGGGGTACTGCTTATGTGTTCAACAAAAATTCCCACCTTTTGTAGATGCCAAAAATGATAAGGAACCCAGTAGATGTTGGAAACAGATTCGCTCTGCATCAATGACAATCTGAGGAGACCCAGGAACAGCAAGTCTTCTCAGGAGACATCAGCTCTCACGAAGTCCACCTTGTCTAGCCTCCTCTAATATAGGCTCTATGTCTTCATAATAGAATGATATGCCCAATGTTAAAGGGGTTATCCCATGAATAATGTAAAAAATGAAAATCAAACATCACATAGTACATGACAATCTCTTTCTAACAAAGCTAGAACCAGCCCTGTACCTCACATGGATCCAGAGATCTCCTCATTCATTGATCTGCTAGATTTATATCAAGCTGACAGCTCAAGGGGAGTGTCTTTTCTGCTGCAGCTCAGTGGGCTTGTCTGTTATCTCCCTATCACAGCTCAGGAGGCGTGTCCATGGTCTCCCTATCACAGCTCAGGAGGCGTGTCTGTCCTCTCCCTATCACAGCTCAGGAGACAGTTAAAAGATGAAACAGAGCATGTGCAGCCTTCTCAGTGAGCAGTTCAAAGAAATAAGAAATTAAGTGGCTCTATACACGTACATTTTATTGAATAACTCAGTAGCTATAATAACTTTTTAATTATATGCAATTACAAAACTATTCAGATCCAGGGGCTGGTTTGAAAACTGTAGAATATTTTTCGAGGGACAACCCCTTTAAGTTGGCGACAGAAGGGATTATTTTGTAGTAGATTGGCTGGTGGAGCTGTTATGTTCCCAACTGGAGATGTGGATACTCTAATCCTTTTGCCAGGAAGAACAGGTCTATGGACAAGTGACGCTGATGTAGTGGTCAGGAGGACAAATGCAGCAGCAGAGAGTTAATGGTCTAGCAGAGCCGAAGTTGTGGCATGAACTGATGTAGACAGAATCAATTAACCAAACTAGGATAGCAATCATGGGCAAACAGGACTGCTTCCTGAGTAGTCAGGTGCCATCCTGCTGCTTAAGCCTTGGTTGCAGGAGAAGTAATCGAGCCAGACCGAAGAGTGGAACGAGATTGCGCGCAGCCCTGGAACCAGGACAGGTGACCAACAAGCAAGCGAACAGTCAGCTCTTGAAGTTGATGAGTTGGAAGCAGGAAAAATGAGCAAGCGTAAGGATCTGAAAGACTTTGAAGAGCGCCAAATTGTGAATTTTAGAAGACTTGGACAGAACATCTCCAAAAACAGCAAGTCTTCTGGGGTTGTTCCCAGTATGTGGTGGTTAGTACCGGTGACACCGTTATGGACGCTCAAAGTCTATTTATGGCCATGGGGAGGGAAAGCTAAAGCCTGCGTGGTCTGAATGAAGGGTTAGTGTAGAGCAAATTGCTGAAAAGTTTGACGCTCGTGAGACTTATCTCCTGTTGGAGTGCGATTCTATAGATGTAGTCTATAAATACAGTATATAAGTCGTAACCTCACTGCCTCATAGAGTATCCATCAGTTCCTGTGTGCACGAGTCTATACAGAGGTTGATACAATGCAATGACATGCCGTGGACTTAAAGGATTGCTCTCCTTCCCTTTTGGATGATTTATCTTTCCTTCATTTCACAGTGACTTAGCAAATTCTTCCTGCCTGTATCTTGCAGTAGTTCCAGCAGTCGTCCACCGGGGACAGCGCTGCTCTGCACTAGGTTACCTGCTGTGACCACGGATCTTCTGTATGTACTGCCTGTGTGTTCGGGCCTGTACGAATGGAGCTGAGGTCAGGAGGAAGCACACACAATACGGATAGAAAATGAATGCTGTAACCAAAGGATGGTTTGGATGGTATTCAGATGGGCGAGGCGGGCATCTTCAGAGCGAATCAAAAGGTGTTACCTGGTGGCGTCGATTTTATATAAATGTAATTAAAGCAATAATTTCTATGTATTAAATGAAGTGCCTATTGCAGTTTGTTTCACAGAAGTAAGGCTTTTGCTGCATATTTCTGCAGTTTTGCATTTTTACTGGAATTTTTTGCACCTGCTGTAAAAACGCCGACTCCAGATGTTAGCTGAAGGCCTATGGGAAATTTGAAACACACAAGCTTTTTTTGGGTGTTTTTTGCTCCTGACATTTTTGTTCATTAGGCGTTTTTGACGGCGCACAGCATGAGGACGTCTGTTCTCTGTGACCTCATGCTGTGCGCATCAGGTAAAAGCACAGTGCAGCAGGAAGACCAGGAAGGGTGCTGGATGTGAGGAGCGGCGGCGTCCGGAGCAGGAAAGGTAAGTTGATTTTTTTTGTCTGTACTGCTGTCTGATTAATATGGGGTTTGATTTCAGCTCAGATTTTGGGTCTTGTGTATATTGGGGGCTGATCTGAAGTCTGAATAGGGGTCTTATGCACATTGGCATACCTCCCAACCATCCCGGATCCAGCGGGACAGTCCCGGATTGCAGTGGAAGTCCCGCTGTCCCGGTACGGGGGAGGTATGTCCCGGTCTCTGGCAGCTGTCTCTGCGTCCATAGGACGCAGAGACACTTGCCTGTTGCAGGAAGGAGCAGACAGACAGAATCGGCTGCCTGCTTCTTCCATCCTCCCTCCTGTCCCCCCTGCAGCTCCCCGTACCTTTCATCTATGCATCGGGTCTCGGCGGGGGGGGGGGCGGGGCCGGCCGTCAGCATTGGCTCCGCCCCCTTCAGGCACGAGCAGAAGATCTTCCTGCTGGTGATGCTGGCCCTGCTGCTAGGAAAAAGGTAAGTATAATACTTTTAATTTTTTAACTTTCTGTGGACTGTGACATCAATGTTAATCCCTGGACTGTGACATCACTGTGTTTATTATGCCTGTACTGTGACATCACTGTGTTTATTAAATAAACACAGTGATGTCACAGTACAGGCATAATGGACTGTGACATCAATGTTTATTATCCCTGGACTGTGACATCACTGTGTTTATTATCCCTGGACTGTGACATCAATGTTTATTATCCCTGGACTGTGACATCACTGTGTTTATTATCCCTGGACTGTGACATCAATGTTTATTATCCCTGTACTGTGACATCACTGTGTTTATTATCCCTGTACGGTGACATCACTGTGTTTATTATCCCTCTACGGTGACATCACTGTTTATTATCCCTGGACTGTGACATCACTGTGTTTATTATCCCTGTACGGTGACATCACTGTTTATTATCCCTGGACTGTGACATCACTGTGTTTATTATCCCTGTACTGTGACATCACTGTGTTTATTATCCCTGTACGGTGACATCACTGTTTATTATCCCTGTACTGTGACATCACTGTGTTTATTATCCCTGTACGGTGACATCACTGTTTATTATCCCTGGACTGTGACATCACTGTGTTTATTATCCCTGGACTGTGACATCACTGTCTTTATTATCCCTGTACGGTGACATCACTGTCTTTATTATCCCTGGACTGTGACATCACTGTCTTTATTATCCCTGGACAGTGACATCGCTGTGTTTATTATCTCTGTACAGTGACATCACTGTGTTTATTATCTCTGTACTGTGACATCACTGTGTGTATTATCCCTGGACTGTGACATCACTGTGTTTATTATCCCTGTACAGTGACATCGCTGTGTTTATTATCTCTGTACTGTGACATCGCTGTGTTTATTATCCCTGTACAGTGACATCTCTGTGTTTATTATCTCTGTACGGTGACATCACTGTGTTTATTATCCCTGTACAGTGACATCGCTGTGTGTATTATCCCAGTGCAGGAAGAGGTAAGTGGTCTGTGTTTGTGTGTTTGTTTTCTATTTTTCAGGGTTGTGAATGCAGAGGACTACGTCGGATTCGGTGGACTACGTCGGACCAGCTTTTTTTTTTTTTTTTAATAAAATGGTCAAACAGGGGTCTGGGGGAGTGTTTATTTCAATAAAATGTTTTATACTGGTGTGTGTGTATTTTTTTTTACAATACTACAGTTTTAGTAATTATGGCTATCTACTGACGGCCCTGATTACTAATACTGGGCTTAGTGCTTGCCGGTATGGCAGGCCAGCACTAACCCCAACATTATTACCTCGGCACCCACCGCCACCAGTGGTGCCGGGAAGAGCCGGGTACCCGCAGGACCGGACCTTCTAAATTGAGGGTCTGGCTCTGGGGCGGCTGCAGGCTGGTACCATTAGGCTGGGAAGGGCCAATAACCGTGTCCCTTCCCACCCTGGTAGTGCCAGGCTGCTGCTGCTGGTTGTATCTGGCTGGAGAAGGAAAAAAGGGGGGACCCCACGCCATTTTTTTTAAATTATTTAATTATTTTTGTAAAAAAATGGCGTGGGGTCCCCCTTTTTTCCTTCTCCAGCCAGATACAACCAGCAGCAGCAGCCTGGCACTACCAGGGTGGGAAGGGACACGGTTATTGGCCCTTCCCAGCCTAATGGTACCTGCCTGCAGCCGCCCCAGAGCCAGACCCTCAATTTAGAAGGTCCGGTCCTGCGGGTACCCGGCTCTTCCCGGCACCCCTGGTGGCGGTGGGTGCCGAGGTAATAGATTTGGGGTTAGTGCTGGCCTGCCATACCGGCAAGCACTAAGCCCAGTATTAGTAATCAGGGCCGTCAGTAGATAGCCGTGATTACTAAAACTGTAGTATTGTAAAAAAAAAAATACACACACACCAGTATAAAACATTTTATTGAAATAAACACTCCCCTAGACCCCTGTTTGACCATTTTATTAAAAAAAAAGCTGGTCCGACGTAGTCCACCGAATCCGACATAGTCCTCTGCATTCACGACCCTGAAAAATAGAAAACAAACACACAAACACAGACCACTTACCTGTTCCTGCACTGGGATAATACACACAGCGATGTCACTGTACAGGGATAATAAACACAGTGATGTCACAGTACAGAGATAATAAACACAGAGATGTCACTGTACAGGGATAATAAACACAGTGATGTCACAGTACAGAGATAATACATACAGCGATGTCACTGTACAGGGATAATAAACACAGTGATGTCACTGTACAGGGATAATAAACACAGTGATGTCACTGTACAGGGATAATAAACAGTGATGTCAAAGTCCAGGGATAATACACACAGTGATGTCACTGTACAGAGATAATAAACACAGTGATGTCACTGTACAGAGATAATAAACACAGTGATGTCACTGTACAGAACACAGTGATGTCACCGTACAGAGATAATAAACACAGTGATGTAACCGTACAGAGATAATACACACAGTGATGTCACCGTACAGAGATAATACACACAGTGATGTCACAGTACAGGGATAATAAACACAGTGATATCACAGTATAGGGATAATAAACACAGTGATGTCACAGTACAGAGATAATAAACACAGTGATGTCACAGTACAGGGATAATACACACAGTGATGTCACAGTACAGGGATAATAAACACAGTGATGTCAACGTAAAGGGATAATAAACACAATGATGTCACAGTACACCTGTGCAAACAAGGCCTGGGGGGCGCAGATAAGGCTATCATCATGATTTAGAAAAATCATTCCCCGATGAAATGTTGCAGTTCTCAAAATTCATTCAAACTAATGAAACTCCACCAGCACTGGAATGCCTTAAAATAATCAGAAATAACAAATTGCCTGTACTGTGACATCACTGTGTGTAGTATCCCTGTACGATGACATCACTGTGTTTATTATCCCTGTACGATGACATCACTGTGTTTATTATCCCTGTGTAGTAAAGGGACTGAGTGAGATTAGTTTATAGTGGGCGGGGTTAGGGGCGTGACCTACTGCAGAAAAAATTTGCCGTGGCGCGCTGCGCGCGCCGCAAAATATGTCCCTCTTTCTCTCTTTGCAAAGTTGGGAGGTATGCATTGGGGTCTGATCTGAGGTCTGATTCGTGGTCATTCACATTGGGGCTCTGATCTGAGGTCTGATTGGGGGTCATAGTTACATTGGGTGTCTGATCTGATGTCTTATTCACATTGGGGGGTCTGATCTGAGATCTGAGTAGGGGTCTCATGCACATTGGGGTTTGATCTAAGGTCTGATTGGGAGTCATTCACAATGGGCGTCTGATCTTTGGTCTTATTCACATTGGGGGTCTGATCTGAGGTCTGATTACTGGTCTTATTAACATTGGGGTCTGATCTGAGGTCTGATTAAGGGCTCATGCACACGACCGTATGTATTTTGCGGAACGGAACAGCTGGGCCCTAATAGAACAGTCCTATCCTTGTCCGTAATGCGGACAATAATAGGACATGTTCTATTTCTTTGCGGAACGGACATACGGAAACGGAATGCACACGGAGTACCTTCCGTGTTTTTTTTTTGCGGACCCATTGAAATGAATCGTCCCGTATACGATCCACAAAAAAACCCCACAACGGACATGGAAAGAAAATACGTTCGTGTGCATGAGCTTTAACATTGGGGATCTCATTGGGACTGAGCTGAGGTCTGATGAAAAATATTTTTTTCTTGTTGTTCTCCTCTAAAAACTAGGTGAGTCTTATAGGGCAAAAAATACGGTAAAAAAAATTGCTTGGTCACTGAAGTCCAAAATGCTTACAAGTGGAACTGGTTAATGTGTGTATTCACACATCGGTTCATAAAGACAACATGCCCTATTTCTGCCTGTGGCTATGCATGAAAACCATGGACAACACAGATGAACCACTGGTAGGAGAAGCTCTGGAAATCAATTTTCAGCCTAGCAGTGTCCATGGACTATGGAGAGCAAGAAATGGGCTAATGGACCAAACGCAGATCCTTCATGAACATGATGAAACACTGACCTTCTTGTCATGGATGTCGTCAGTGGCTTAGCTATAAGGGCTGCAGTGGTCACAATTGCGACTGGGCCCCTAAGCCAGTGGTTCACACCAATTACTAACCTCTCTTCCTTGATCTTCTCTGGGCGCTACGCTGTCCTGACTGCTTTCAGGACCTTATGCTCGCACTATGACTTGACATTGTACACAATCATACCTCCCAACTTTGTAAAGAGACAAAAAGGGACATATTGTGCACATTTTTCAGCACTAGGCCACGCCCCTAACTCAACCCACTATAAGTTAATCTCACCCAGTCCCCTTACAGGGATAATAAACACAGTGATGTCACCGTACAGGGATAATAAACACAGTGATGTCACTGTACAGGGATAATAAACACAGTGATGTCACCGTACAGGGATAATAAACACAGTTATGTCACAGCACAGAGATAATAAACACAGTGATTTCACAGCACAGAGATAACAAACACAGTGATGTCACCGTACAGGGATAACAAACAGCGATGTCACAGTACAGGTATAATAAACACAGTGATGTCACCGTACAGGGATAATAAACACAGTGATGTCACAGCACAGAGGTAATAAACACAGTGATGTCACCGTACAGGGATAATAAACACAGTGATGTCACCGTACAGGGATAATAAACACAGTGATGTCACCGTACAGGGATAATAAACACAGTGATGTCACCGTACAGGAATAATAAACACAGTGATATCAACGTACAGGGATAATAAACACAGTGATGTCACAGCACAGAGATAATAAACACAGTGATTTCACAGCACAGACATAACAAACACAGTGATGTCACCATACAGGGATAATAAACACAGTGATGTCACAGCACAGAGATAATAAACACAGTGATGTCACTGTACAGGGATAATAAGCACAGTGATGTCACAGTACAGGGATAATAAACACAGTGATGTCACAGCAAAGAGATAATAAACACAGTGATGTCACCGTACAGGGATAATAAACACAGCGATGTTACAGTACAGGTATAATAAACACAGTGATGTCACCGTACAGGGATAATAAACACAGTGATGTCACAGCACAGAGATAATAAACACAGTGATGTCACCGTACAGGGATAATAAACACAGTGATGTCACCGTACAGGGATAATAAACACAGTGATGTCAAAGTACAGAGATAATAAACACAGTAATGTCACAGTACAGGAATAATGAACACAGTGATGCCATAGTACAGGGATAATAAACACAGTGATATCACCGTACAGGGATAATAAACACAGTGATGTCAAAGTACAGAGATAATAAACACAGTGATGTCACAGTACAGAGATAATAAGCACAGTGATGTCACAGTACAGAGATAATGAACACAGTGATGTCACAGCACAGAGATAATAAACACAGTGATGTCACAGTACAGAGATAATAAACACAGTGATGTCACCGTACAGGATAATAAACACAGTGATGTCACAGTACAGGATAATAAACACAGTGATGTCACAGTACAGAGATAATAAACACAGTGATGTCACAGTACAGAGATAATAAACACAGTGATGTCACAGTACAGGATAATAAACACAGTGATGTCACAGTACAGAGATAATAAACACAGTGATGTCACAGTACAGGAATAATAAACACAGTGATGTCACAGTACAGGATAATAAACACGGTGATGTCACAGTACAGGGATAATAAACACAGTGATGTCACTGTACAGGGATAATAAACACAGTGATGTCACAGTACAGGGATAATAAACACAGTGCAGTCCCCTCACAGAAAGTAAAAAAAAAAATAAAAACCTTATACTTACCTTTTTCCTAGCAGCAGAATCACCAGCAGGAGTTCTTCTTCTCTTGTCTAGAGGGGGCGGAGCCAATGCTGACTGACGGCCGGCCCGCCCCCCGCCCAGACATGAGGCACATATAGCTGAAAGTACAGAGAGCTGCGGGGGGGGGGGGAGGAGGATGGAAGAAGAAGGCAGCCGATTCCAGCTGTCTGCTTCTTCTTGCAACAGGCAACTGTCTCTGCGTCCTATGGATGCAGAGACACCTGCCAGAGACTAGGACATAGCTCCCCCGTACCGGGACAGCAGGACAGCCACTGCAATCCGGGACTGTCCCGCTGGATCCGGGACGGTTGGGAGGTATGCACAATCAGGTCACAGTAGGCCCAGAGAAGATCAGGGAGCGGATCTGCAGAGTAGCAGGAGAGGTAAGTTTATATATTTATTTTGGGTCCGATCTGATATGGAGGTCTGCTCTGAAGTCTGATATGGGGGATCTAACATGGAGGTCTGATAATGGAGGGCCTAACATGGAGGTCTAATAGGGGTCTCATCTAAGGTTTGATATGGAGGGTCAGATCTGAGGTTGATATGGGGGTTTGATCTGAGGATCTGACAAGGGGGCCTGATCTAAGGATCTGATATGGGGGTCTGAGAATCTGATATAGGGATCTGATCTGAGAATCTGATATGGGGTTCTGATCTGAGGTCTAATATGGATGCGGATTTTACAGCAAAATCCATCTGAATATGGTAGATCCGCCATTCAGTGACTCCCGTCTTAGTTTCCAGTGGTGTCCGCCTGAAAACCATGCCCATTTTGTGGGCAAAATCTGCTTTTGAGCATTTTTTTCTACCATAGAAGCCCAATCTTTTTTCTGTAAAACGTGTGATATTTAGTGACCAAGCAGAGATCTTGGAATTGAAGAAGAATTAAAAGGAAGAGGAATGTTCTTGAGTAACTTGCATCTGGTGGCGCCTTCTTTGCGCCTTGCACGCCATGATATCTACCCTGATGCCTCCAGCTCGTGTACGTCACTGTGGAGTTGGTGTATTCTGCTGTAGAGCTGCGGGTACATATCACATCCCTGTCAACAGCGGTGATCTATATGGCGTTGTCCTCTTGCAAATTCTTTAGAATATCAGTTCATTGCCTTACAGCATCACAATTTCCTTCATGATCCAACAACTGCATCCTGTCAGGATATGCTGGGAGTTGTAGTTTTACCTCAACTGCAGAGCTTCTGGTTCTAGACCACTAGTTTAGAGGAACAACATCCCCTGTAATCTATGGTCACCTTGCACAATCTGCAACATCCACATGCAATCTGATCATCATTTAGTGGCACCTACAGAGGTTGTCACTTCCCTTCCCCCGCACAGGAGCAACTGGGAATTCAGCCAGGTCAGGCAAAACTATCTAGGCTTCTAGAATTAGACCATAATCCCAAACTGGAGCACAACTGGGGAAGCATACTGGGCCTTTTTATTTTTTACACAAAACCCTCAAAAACGCTATTTACACATTGTTTTTTGTTACATGTTAAAGGCATTTTTGAGACATACAGTGTTTTTACCACCTAGCATTTCTCCACTGTCAACATCCTTTTGAGACCACTGCAATCAATTGATGACCACAGCGGTGACCTACTAGCCTTGCATCATGTCAATTGGTCACGTGACACAAGGAGAGCAGGTCACCGCTGCAGCCATCAGTTGGCTGGAGCAGCGTCAAAGCAGATGTGAACAGTGGCGACCCAAGCGAGGCAGCCAAGGCCCAGGATCCAGAGGTAGGTATTCTTCTCTTTGCAGGTCTGACCAGGAGGGAGGTTTACAAAAAATGGTGCAAAAAAAGTACCAAAAACTGCAGAGTCCAGCACCAGCCTAAGGTCGTCTTGTATAATTCCCTTTCAAGGGGATAAATCAGGGGTTCTGTGCAAAAAGATCATCTCAGAATAAGTCAGATGGGATCATATGGACTTCAGAGCCGTGTAATCCTAATTTATGTGTTTATTGGGTATTCCTCTATAATCTGTTTATGGAGGATCATTTCTCGCTGCGTTCTCTCAGTGAAAACTGTTTATCACTCAGCAGTCTAAAGCTCACACTTGTCTGATACACCTCCAGATGTTGATTCAGCAGTACTTGACCAGCGGGATTCTCTGCTATCCCTTGCATGTGTCAGTCTTTACTGCAGCACTAGAATTATATTTATGAGAACGAGCAGTGCAGTAGATAAGCCCAGTTGTGAGTGTTTTGAAACTGTGCATGAGATTGTCTGAAAATAAAAATAATAACTGTAAGATTCGACCGTCTCTTGTAACTTCTTGTCAAGAAAGCAGCAGGATGAAGAAGATAAGATACCGTGGCAGGGGCTGGAGACAATGTGGTGTACTGGGGGCACTGTGGTATAGACTGGAGGCACTATGGTTAACTGGGGGTGAAACTGGATAACTGGAGGAATTGTGGTTTACGGGGGGCACTCTGAAAGGAACTGGAGACAGTGGTATACTGGGGGCACTGTGGCATGAACTGGAGGCACTGTGGTTTACTGAAGGCACTGTGGCATTGACTGGAGATGCTGTGGTTTACTGGGGGCACTTTGATAGGGACTAGAGACAGTGGTATACTGGGGGCACTGTGGCAGGGACCGGAGACACTGTGGCATGGACCGGAGACACTGTGGCATGGACGGGAGACACTGTGGCATGAACTGGAGGCTTTATGGTTCACTGGAGGCCCTGTGGTTTACGTGGCATGGACTAGAGATGCTGTGGTTTACTGAGTGCAATGTGTCATGGACTAGAGCCACTGTGGTTTACTGTGGTATGGACTGGAGGCACTGTGGTGTATTAAGGGCACTGTGGTATGGAATGGAGACAATGTGTTATACTCTGAGCACTGTGATTTACTGGGGACATAGTGATAGGGATTGGAGACACAGTGGTCTACTGGGACACTGTGGCATGGACTGGAGAAACTATGGTCCACTGGGGGCACTTTGATAGGGACTGGAGACATTGTGGTTTCCGGGAGGTACTGTGACATGGACTGAGAACACTGTAGTTTATTGGAGGCACTGGGGCATGAACAGGAGATGCTGTGGTGTACTGAGGGCACTGTGGTATGGACTGGATAAACTGTGGTTTACTGGAGGCACTGTGATAGGGACTGGATAAACTGTGGTTTACTGGAGGCACTGTGATAGGGACTGGATAAACTGTGGTTTACTGGAGGCACTGTGATAGGGACTGGATATACTGTGGTTTACTGGAGGCACTGTGATAGGGACTGGATACACCGTGGTTTACTGGAGGCACTGCAGGGGCAGATTGGCCATAGACCTTACAGGGAAATTTCCCGGTGGGCCGATGCCCAGGGGGCCGCCTGAGTCCTCCTCACGGCCGGACAGTGGTAGTTTTTGGGGATGTATTTTGTGATGGACTGTGGTATTTGGCTCTGTTGGGGTGGTATAATGTGCCGCAATATGGTATTGCTGGCCCTGCCTGCCATCAATTTGGACCTGACTACAAAACGGGCCACTTTTAGTATTTTTTCCAGGGCCACTTTAAGTTCCCAGTCTGCCCCTGAGGCACTGTGATAGGGACTGGAGATACTGTTTTACTCTGGTCACTGTGGCAGGGACTGGAGACACTGTGGTTTACAGGGGGCACTGTGGTAGGACTTGAGGACACTGGTTTACTAGGGGCACTTTAGCACACAGAGACACATCACTGCAGCCAGAGACAGCCCCCTCCTGTAGTGACTCAATTACAACATTACACATTATACCAATTGATGCAATGCTGTTTTGTAGGCATATTTATGTAGAGAATGAAAGAGCTGTTATACCGTTATTACAATTCTATACCTATTACTAACATAAGGATTACCTTGCATGTAACATCTACCCCTCACAGCAGTAAACCAACAATGAATTACCTATCTATATAGGAAGTCTTATCATTTATGCTGATTGCTACAGAAGGACAATATTTTGTATCTAGTCTTCGCTGGTATAGTACTGGCAATAGAAATGAAAAACGGCCAAAAATTCTAAAAAAAAAAGTTTAAAAAATGTCCTTTTAGGGTCACAGTAAACAGCTGAAGATTCTCTCTAGATAGGAGATAAGATATGGGAGATATGAGATGCTACGGCTGGTAGAGGGGGGCAGGAGATTGCCGGATCACTTTACTCCAAGGCCTTTTCAGGACAAGCCCGATTCCTAAGTTCATCTCGTCCTAGGCTAGTATATAACCATAGTCCTTACATGATCCAGTCTGATTCTCACCCAAGGGGAACCCTTTTGAAGAAATTGTGCCAGATAATGAGTTCTGTTCCTGCTCAGGATTAAAATAATTCACAAGGTTTTCATCTTTTCCAACAGCTGGCTGATCTCATTAACCGTATTGTTGATACAGTCCAATCCCCAGAATGCACTCATGTATAGATCAAATGAGAGGGGTGCTACGCCCACCCCCTTATAGACACAGCAGAACGCCCCGCTTTTGGCCAGAGCAATCATTAACGAGCAGCCTAAACGATGACGATACATTTATGCAAATGAGCAAAGCAATCATTCGCGAAAGAAAACGATTTATCACGTGTGGCTAAAACTTGCCAGTTCATGTAGCGCCATGTACTGCCGAGGGGAAATGTGTGAATTAAGAGAAACCGACCTCCAATGAGGTTGCTTTTGCTAACTCTTTAGGTATTCCTTCTGGAACCACAAGAAAAATCAACTACCTTTAAGGAGGCCTAAGGATATGTCCATGTACCTATATGAAGGCCAAAGGGTACATTCACTTATCTATAAGGAGGCCTAAGGGTACGTCCATGTACCTATAAGGAGGTCTAATGGTATGTGCATGTACCTATAAGGAGGACTAGGAGTGCATCCACTAACCTATAAGGAGGCCTAAGGGTATGCCCACATACCTATAAGGAGGCTTAGGGGTGCATCCACGTATCTATATTGAGGCCTAAGGGTACGTCCATGTACCTATAAGAAAGCCTAGGGGTATGTCCATGTATCTATAAGGAGGCCTAATGGTATGTCCATGTAAATATAAGGCCTAGGAGTACATTCACATATCTATAAGGAGGCCTAATGGTATGTTCATGTACCTATAAGGAGGCCTAGGGATATGCCAAGTAACTATAAGGAGACCTAGTGTTACGTCCACGTACCTATAAGGAGGAATAAGGGTACATCCATGTACCTAAAAGGTGGCCTAAGGGGTACATCCATTTACCTATAAGGAGGCTTAAGAGTACGTCCTCATACCTATAAGGTAGGGTGACCAGATTTGGGTTTCTGAAAAGGAGGACACCTTTTTTTTTTTTTTTTTGGGGGGGGGGCGACCCCCACCCCCCCCAAAAAAAAGGTGTCCTTCTTTTCAGAAATAAGATAATAAAGGGAAGTTCGGGTCCCCCCATTCCCTGGGGTATAGTGTAATGCCATTACACTATACCCCAGGGAATGGGGACCCGAACTTCCCTTTATTATTTTCCGTTATAACATGGTTATAACAGAAAATAATTGTTAAAATGGCCCTTAGAGGTTAAAAGTAATTTAAAAAACTCACCTTTTCCACTTGTTCGCGGCGCAGCCGGTCCGGTGTCTTCTTTCTTCTTTCCCCTTACAGGACCTGCAAAGGGACCTTTGGTGACGTCACCGCGCGGTGAGCGCGCTCACCACGTGGTGACCGCGGTGACGTCACCAAAGGTCCTTTTGCAGGTCCTGCAAGGCCGGGAAAGAAAGAAGACACCGGACCGGCTGTGCCGCGAACAAGTGGAAAAGGTCAGTTTGTTTTTATTATTTTTAACCCTAAAGGCCATTTTAAAAGTTAAAATGACTTTGTTGGACTGCTTCAAACTGTTTGAGTCAAACATAAATTATGTTTGACTCAAACAGTTTGAGGCAGTCCAACAAAATCCCGGACAATTTTCAAATTCCCCCCGGACATTTTTTTAATGCCCAAAAGTAGGACATGTCCGGGGAAAAGCGGACGTCTGGTCACCCTGTATAAGGAGGCCTAAAGATACGCCCATGTACCTATAAGGATGCCTAAGGATACATCCACTTACCTATAAGGAGTCCTAAGGGTACGTCCATGTACCTATAAGGAGGCCAAAGGATACGTCCACGTACCTATAAGTAGGCCAATGGATACGTCTACATACCTATAAGTAGGCCTAAGGATACATCCACGTACATATAAGGAGGCCAATGGATACGTCTACATACCTATAAGTAGGCCTAAGGATACATCCACGTACATATAAGGAGGCCAATGGATACGTCTACATACCTATAAGTAGGCCTAAGGATACATCCAGGTACCTATAAGGAGGGCCAAGGATACGTCTACATGCCTATAAGTAGGCCTAAGGATACATCCACGTACCTATAAGGAGGCCAATGGATACGTCTACATACCTATAAGTAGGCCTAAGGATACATCCAGGTACCTATAAGGAGGGCCAAGGATACGTCTACATGCCTATAAGTAGGCCTAAGGATACATCCAAGTACCCATAGTGAGGCCTAAGGATACGTCCCATACCTATAAGGATGCCTAGGGGTACATCCACTTACGTTCACACCCTGTACATTCACACCGTGGGTTATTCCACCAGAAAAATCCCCATAGATTGTATCCACCAGAAAAATCCACCACAGAAACACCAGGCTGACCCTTGGATTTGTTCCTTGAGGCAGATCTTCACCTGTTTTGGCTCACAATAACTGATGGAAATAACTGAACAAATAACTGAAGTGTGAACTCAGCTTTAGGGCTCATGCACACAAACGTATTTTTTGTCCGTTCTGCGAAAAAATCGAACATGTCCTATTCTTGTCTGTTTTGCAGACAAGGAGAGGCATTGTTACAATGGATCCGCAAAAAAAAAAAAAAAAAAGCGGATGTAACACGTATGTCAGTAAGTAAGTATCAGCTAGAGATGGAGTCAGTAACCTGGCTGCCACACTCTGGGGGAGATTTATCAAAACTGGTGTAAAGTAGAACTTGCTTAGTTGCCCATAGCAACCAATCAGATTCCACCTTTCATTTTCTAAACGAGCTGTAAAAATTGAAAGGCGGAATCTAATTGGTTGCTATGGGCAACTAAGCAAGTTCTACTTTACACCAGTTTTGATAAATGTCCCCCTCTGTTTTTGAGCAACTATAACACCAATCAGGCTCCATTCACTTCTATAGGACTTCCGAGGAGGTGTGCAACTTGGGAGTTGTAGTTTCATAATCACTGAAATGGTAGTTTTCTGTTGTTTCTTTTTTTTTTTTTCTTCAAATGCAGGGACCAGTTGACATCCATAGACCTAAGGCCCCATTCACACGATATTGCAGAATAAATGCGGCCCCATTCACCTCTATGGAGCGGGGAGCTGCCGCACGGAGCTAGCTCCGTGCCGCGGCTCTGATGAAGCATACCCTATACTTGTCCGCACGTACGGACAAGTATAGGCATTTCGAATGGGGCCGCCTGGTGTGTGTTCCGAGCGGCGCGGAACACATGCCGGGTGGCCCCCGCATTATTGCGGGTCCGCAATAATGCGGACCCACAAAAATACGGCCGTCTGAATGGGGCCTAACAGTATCCAGACAATATCAGCTAGAGCAGGTGTCATCAACCTCTGTCACTCTAACTGTTGTGAAACTGCAACACCTTTCAGGCTCCATTCATTTCTGTAGGACTCCTAAGAGCAGCTGAGAAGGTGCGCACCCTGGGAGTTGTAGTGAGTGAATTAAAAAACCTGCATACTTTCTCTCCTTTTTCGATCCACTCCTGATTTTGGCTTCTAAAACTGCATGCAGAAACCTGACCGTGTGATCATACCCTAACCGTTGTTAAACTGGAATGCCCATCAGGCTCCATTCACTGTAGGACTTTCGAGAGCAGCCGAGCAGTCTGCAACTTGGGAGTTGTAGTTTCACATGGTCTTCAAATGTAGGGACCAGTTGACATCCATAGACCTAACAGTATCCAGACAGTATCAGCTAGAGCAGGTGTCATCAACCTCTGTCACTGTAACCGTTGTGAAACTGCAACACCTATCAGGCTCCATTCATTTCTGTAGGACTCCTGAGAGCAGCTGAGAAGGTGCGCAACCTGGGAGTTGTAGTTTCACAACAGCTGAAGTGGTAGATTTGTCACTTTGTCAATCTTCACATGCAGGGACCAGCTGATATCCGTAGACCCAACAGTATCCAGCCGGTTAGTATCAGCTAGAGCAGGTTTCATCAACCTGCGCCACTCTAAGATTACGGCCACAAGGTCAGGTTTCCCGAGTGAATTCAAAAACTTGCATACTTTCTCTCCTTTTTTGATCCACTCCTGATTTTGGCTTCTAAAACTGCATGCAGAAACCTGACCATGTGATCATACCCTAAACGTTGTTAAACTGGAATGCCCATCAGGCTCCATTCACTGTAGGACTTTCAAGAGCAGCCGAGCAGTGTGCAACTTGGGAGTTGTAGTTTCACAACAGTTGAAGTTGTAGTTTTGTCACTCTTTAATCTCAAGGTCTTTAAATGCAGGGCCCAGCTGGTATCCATACATCCAACCGTATCTAGGTGTTTTTTTTAAGTATCAGCTAGAGCAGGGGTCATTAGCCTGTAACAATCTTAACTGTTGTGAAACTGCAAGGCCCATCCGGCTTCTATGGGAGTCCCGAGAACAGCTGCGCAAGTGCGCCTGCTGGGAGTTGTAGTGTAACAACTGCTGAGATGATATATTGGTCACGTATTAACCTCAGGGTCTTCAACTGCAGGGAACATCTGATGTTCGTAGGCCGAACAGTATATAACCAGTTAGTAAGTATCAAATAACAGCCGTGCAAGTGAGCATACTGGGAGTTGTAGTAGCTGACCCGTGAGCTGTAGGGTCATAGAATGGATATGCAGGACCTTCAAGAATATATGTAGACACTTGCTTAGCCCCAGTCATTCAAATCATAATATGTTTTGGTGGAAAACCCTACTCACTAGTAATGATAGGTCTGGCTTCACCAGCATGTGTTTTGCTGGAAACCTGCTGCGCCAATCCACTGCCATTCTTGGAATTTCTTTGAGCAAGACATCCTTCACCAGAATTTACTTTATTCTACATCTTCCAAAAAGAAAAGAAAAAAAACCACAAAGCCGAGAGTGTGAATTTATCATTGAAGAAGTTGCTGAGTACTTGGATATAGCAAATCCTGAGATCTATGGAGACCTTGCCGCCAGTGAAATAACAGTCTCCAAGGCCAACCTCTATTTTACTCTATGGCAACCTGGAAGGAGTAGAGTCCCGAGACAACGGGAGGATTAAATGTGGCAGGAAACATTTTTATAAAAGCCGTCCAATGTAGTTAACACATCTTCTGCGAGGGAGAGATACCAGACGGGGCTCTGGTGGGTGGGGGGCGATTTGCTCTTGGTCTTTTAATGCACATTACATAGCCATCAAATTTTTCACTATGTAAGAAGCATTTGGTGGCTTGAATCCAGCAGTGGAGAGATCAGATGAGATCTGAGCATCATGGGGACTCTTCTACATGATGGATTTAACTTTTCCAAATCTTGTCTTGATTGTACTTGCTAGAAAGAAGGTGAATTATGTGCAAAACTATAGTATGTGCATGAATACACGGAGGTCAGGAATAGGCACGTCCAAAAATTTTTTACACTAATCTTCTAAGTAGTACCATAGGTCAGTAGGCCCCGGGATGTCTACCTGACCTTTGGTTTGACAGGCATAAAGTATGTTTATCCCCAAGCCCACTAGGCCCTGGCATCAGTTTACTTTTGCCTGGTGCTGGCTGACAACCCCCTGTGGGCACTGTATTGTTGACAACCAGCAGCTCTGAAGGTAGAGTTTTTCTTCGAGGGAGCACCTGGGGTGGACACAGAATGGACGCCTAGGACAATAAATCTAGGAGCAGAAACTGAAGGAGGCACTAATGTGGACATGTGAGGCACTTTAAGGGGGCACACCTGCAGCTGAGGCACTTAAAAGAGTATTCCCATCTTGTCCAACCTAGGATTCCAATGAATGGAAGTGGTGATACTAGATTGACATAGTATTCAAGCACATATAACTGCTGAGTGCTGAGGGCAGTAATCGTGGTGGTCACGGCCCGGGATCAAGCCACTTCTGGTTCAGCGGGGCCAGCAGCAGAGCAGTGGTGTTGAAATGTTGGATGGGTGTTTTTTTTTTAACCTGGCATCAGTTCTGTCCATGGAGGCTGTCAGCTACTAGGTTGGACAACACCTTTATAGTGCAGGAACCACCACCAATCCTGGGTGAAGGGGCCATAGTGCAGGTGTAGCACTGCATCCCCTTCATTGCCCCGGCCCTCCACTGTGCAGGGGACTGCAGTGCTGTCCCATTCAAGTGAAACAAAAATCACTTTATAAGATGGGTACACCCCTTTAAGGAGGCACTCTGCAGCACAGGGTAAGGTGCTAAAGAGGACATACCTGTGGTTGGTTCACTAAGGGGGCACATGCTGACCAGGACACATAAAAAGACACTTAAGGGGGCATACTTGTGGCTAAGGTACTATAGGGGCACACGTGTGGCTAAGATACTTAAAGGGACACACTTGTTGCTAAAGTAATAAAGGAGGCACTTTGTGGTTAAGGTAATAAAGGGGGCACACTTGTGGCTAAGGTACTAAAGGGGGCACACTTAGGCCCCATTCACACGACCGTATGAATGGGGCCGTATCTATCCGCAAAAATGCGTGAATAGATGCGGCCCCATTCACCTCTATGGGGCCGGGTGCTGCGGCACGGAGCTAGCACGGGCTGCCCGGCATGTGTTCCGAGCGCTGCGGAACACACGCCGGGCGGCCCCCGTATATTTGCGGGTCCGCAGTAATGCGGGCCCGCAAATATACGGTCGTGTGAATGGGGCCTTATGGTTGATTTATTAAAGGGTGAACACTTTTGGATAAGGTATTAAAGGGGTCACACTTTAAACACGTGCAAGTGACATTGATGACTTAGGGTTTTTTTTTCACACATCAGTTTTTTGATCAGTTATTGCCATCAGTTATTGTGAGCCAAAACCAGGTGCGGGTCAAAAACACCAAACAGGTGCAGATCTCTTCATTTTACCTGATCTCTGTTTAGTGTCCACTCCTGGTTTTGGCTGACAATAACTGATGGAAATAACTGATCAAATGACTGATATGTGAACAACTCCTTACCTGTAATGTGGAAATTATTCTTAGCATGTCCCACATAAGAGCTGCCATCTTATTTCAGTTTTCAAGTGTTGAATGGTTAGCATTTCCCACTAACCACCAAGGACGCTCACCAGTAAGGGGTCCTTTTACTTCTTCTGGATATCTTTCATTATCCTAAAACTGATAGCGTTATAAGGATTTGTGCTCCAATTAGAAGTAGTCACTATTTACAAATTCACTGCCCCCCTACCACCACCCTAAGGTGTCATCTGAAGTATATGTCAGTCAGTACGTTGAAATGAACTTCGTCTCCCTGGGATGTACAGTACATGTGTAAGACGCCACTTCATCCTTTGGCCCACAAGAGGGCGCAACACAGAGCCAATGTATGTCACTGGAATGCAACTTGCAAACCTGCTGTGATCATGGAGCAACATGCTCTGCAGCTTACACCCAAGGACATTCATGGATAGTTAGGCTACTTTCACACTAGCGTTTTATAATTCCGGTATTGAGTTCCATCATAGGGGCTCAATACCGGAATAAAACGCTTCAGTTTTGTCCCCATTCATTGTCAATAGGGACAAAACTGAACTGAAGAGAACAGAGTGCTCCTAAAAGCATTCCATTCCGTCTTCAGACCGGAGAGCAAACCGCAGCATGCTGCGGTTTGCTCTCCGGTCCAGGCATCCGCACAAAGACGGATCCGTCATGACCCCCAAAGCAAGTCAATGGGGACGGATCCGTTTTGGTGTGACACAATGGTGAACGGTGATCCGTCCTCTATTGACTTTTAATGGAGTTCATGACGGATCCGTCACCTACACACATACATACATACACACATACACATAAACATACACAGACATAAACACAAACATATACACATACATACTTGCATGCTCCCGGCAGGTCTCCACAGCGCAGGAGGAGCAGGACGGCGCACACGTAGGACGATTCCACCCGGTGCCCAGCAGAGGGCGCTGTGGGGAATCTTCCTATGTGCGCGCTGTCCTGCTCCTTCTGCGCTGTGGAGACCTGCCGGGAGCATGTAAGTATGCATGTGTGTGTGTGTATGTACTGTGTGACATGTGTGGGGCCGGAGCGTGGTTCCGGCCCCACACATGTCCCTGCGGCAGCACGGATCCGGCGGCACCCTTCACCTGCCGGATCCGTGCTGCCGCTAGTGTGAAAGAGGCCTTAGGAGATTCTTGAGTGTTTTTTTTTTTAATTAGTTAGGTGTGAGACATGAATACATTTTAAATCCGCAGCAAAAAGAAAATGTAAATAGCTAAAAAAATCCCGGGGAGAAACTTCCTAAGTCCCCATTTACTAATATTGTCAGTGTCTAAGTAATGTTATGGTAGCCTGATGGGTCGGTGCACTGACCTGGTACCAACAATGAAGCGATAGCTGTCTCTCTGGCCCAAAACCTGTTGCTTCTCAGTGGTCTTGAAAGGGACAACGAGACATTGACACTTGGGTCAGTGATTGAGAAATTGGATTGGAGCTGCAGGTGTGAACAGATTCTGGAAAACTCAGATTCTAGAAATCGATTTTACTGATTCAGAATTTCTCCAAAATTTTGGATTCTAGCAAACACAAATTTCTTTTTCAAATTGATTTACTTGTGATTTGTTTCAGGCAAATCTGAGATATGCATGTGTTAAACTTCACTGGGAAAGAGACGAGTAAGGCTACTTTCACACTAGCGGCAGCCCGGATCCGGCAGGTGAAGGGTGCTGCCGGATCCGGACTGCCGCAGGGACATGTGTGGAGCCGGAACCGCGCTCCGGCCCCACACATGTCACACAGTACATACATATACACAAAGACACACACACATATACACAGACAAATACACATACATACTTACATGCTCCCGGCAGATCTCCAGAGCGCCGGAGGAGCAGGACAGCGCTCACAGATGACGATTCCACACAGCGCCCTCTGCTGGACGCCAGGTGGAATCGTCATCTGTGCGCGCCGTCCTGTTCCTCCTGCGCTCTGGAGACCTGCCGGGGAGCATGTAAGTATGTATGTGTATTTGTATGTGTATATGTCTGTGTATGTTTATGTCTATGTCTATGTCTGTATGTCTGTATGTGTGTATTGTGTGTATGTGTGCAGGTGACGGATCCGTCATGAACTCCATTGAAAGTCAATGGAGGATGGATCCGTTCACCATTGTGTCACACCAAACAAATCCGTCCCCACTGACTTTCATTGGGGGTCATTCCGGATCCGTCTTGGTGCGGATGCCTGGACCGGAGAGCAAACCGCAGCATGCTGCGGTTTGTTCTCCGGTCTGAAGACGGAACGGAATGCTTTCAGGAGCACTCTGTTGTCTTCAGTTCAGTTTTGTCCCCATTGACAATGAATGGGGACAAAACTGAAGCGTTTTATTCCTGTATTGAGCCCCTATGACGGAACTCAATACCGGAATTATAAAACGCTAGTGTGAAAGTAGCCTAAGTCAATTCTCCTTCCAAAAGGCCAAGAAAGCTGTTTCAAAAGAAAACTGCCCAGGTGAGCTGAGTGAAAAGTTTGAGTCTACTTACAGGGGAAAGCCTTATTATGAAAAAGCACTGATTGAACAGTTTGAGGCTACCACCAGGGGATTTCCTGGTATGCATCAAGTCAGGTAGAATCAATTTGCACCTGAAATTAATTTGAAACATTGAATGTTTGTATGTCAAATTTAACCATTTTTTCCACAATTCTGCACCTGTTTATAAAATGCCATAATGATATGCATCCATACCACACAACAATAGCGTTGAAATCATGTTACTGCTATAGGGTGCAGCCCTGGTTTATCCCATCCTTGTCACAACTCGGTGGCAACAACCTGTAAAGGTCACCCTCCCCTGAGGAGCTACATTGTAAGCAAGCCAACATGTAGTTGAGATGTCCCAAGGGTAAAGGAAAGGGCATGGAGAGAGACGGTAATGGATAGCCTAGTTGACCACTGCCATGTGGAGATAGGTGCCTCTTCCTTCAACCAGGAGAATGTATGGTTCAATGTCTTTGTGTACCCTGTGTTTCAGATCACCATGCAGGTATGTGGAAATTCCTAAAAATGGCAACAACTGAGTCATGAAGGACGCATAAACTGTTGTGTTATTCAGGGGCATAGCTATAGGGGGTGCTGAGGTAGCAGTCACTACCGGGCCCAGGAGCCTGAGGGGACCCAAAGACCCTTGTGCTGCATAAGAAGACACGAGTAATATAGAAAGGGCATGATGATCAAGTTACACCTCTGGCTGGAGGGAAGGGGATAGGTCAAAAGTTTGGCATGGTAGGTGCAGTTTTAATTTTTGCCTCGGGCAGCATGAAGGCAATGTTCTTCCCTGACCCTAGCCACAAAGCACTGAGGGAAGTGGGGCCCAAGCTGAACTCTTGCACCAGGGCCCATGAGCCTTTAGCTACGCCCCTGGTGTTATTGGTTGCAATACCAGCCCTGGAAGTAAGGAAAAACTTAAAATTTTGTGCACAACGTCAAGAGGGCAATTGAAAAGCCAACAGCACTGGGACTAAGTTATAGAAATTCAATATTTTATTTGAAAGTCCAATTGATAAATCAAGCGGAAGAACACTTCCTGCACAAATTTGCTGTAAGAAGATTAAAGGGGTTGTCCCATGAAAAATATTCTGCAGTTTTCAAACCAGCACCCGGGTCTGAATACTTTTGTAATTGCATGTCATTTAAAATTTTGTATAGCTACTGAGTTAGTCAGTAAAATGTATCTGTATAGGACCACTTAATTTCTTATTTCTTTGACCTGCTCACTGAGAAGGCCGCACATGCTCAGTTTTATCCTTCAGCTGCCTCCTGAGCTGTGATAGGGAGAGCTGATACGCTCCTCCTGAGCTGTGATAGGGAGAGCTGATACGCTCCTCCTGAGCTGTGATAGGGAGAGCTGATACGCTCCTCCTGAGCTGTGATAGGGAGAGCTGATACACGCCTCCTGAACTGTGATAGAGAGAGCTGATACGCTTCTCCTGAGCTGTGATAGGGAGAGCTGATACACGCCACCTGAGCTATGATAGGGAGAGCTGATACACGCCTCCTGAGCTGTGATAGGGAGAGCTGATACGCTCCTCCTGAGCTGTGATAAGGAGAGCTGATAAGCTCCTCCTGAGCTGTGATAGGGAGAGCTGATACGCTCCTCCTGAGCTGTGATAGGGAGAGCTGATACACGCCTCCTGAGCTGTGATAGGGAGAGCTGATACGCTCCTCCTGAGCTGTGATAAGGAGAGCTGATAAGCTCCTCCTGAGCTGTGATAGGGAGAGCTGAGACACGCCTCCTGAGCTGTGATAGGGAGAGCTGATACACGCCTCCTGAGCTATGATAGGGAGAGCTGATACACGCCTCCTGAGCTGTGATAGGGAGAGCTGAGACACGCCCCCTTAGCTGGAGTTGAAAAGACACTCCCTTAAGCTGTCAGCTTGATATAAATCTAGCAGAACAATAAATGTGGAGATCTCTGGATCCATGTGAGGTACAGGGCTGGTTCCAGCTTTGTTAGAAAGAGGTTGTCATCTTCTACATGATGTCTGATTTTCATTTTTTACATTATTCATGAGATAACCTCTTTAATGGTCTGAGGCTACCTTTCGTATTTTCAGACCTTGAAGTAATAGAGTTACAGCACTGCATGCAATGACAAACTAGAGAACCATGAACTTCCAATGTGGTGGTCATATTTAGGGAAAGATTTAGCACGACAATGCTCATGTACACAACTTGGCTGGCCTGTTCAGAGCCTTGACCTCAGCCCCATTGAACACCTTAGGAGGAACAGGAATATTACTGGGAGAACCGTTCAGTTGATGTTCTACTGTAGGTAAGGCGTTCTTCTTTGGAATGCCTTGGCCAGCTCTACCTCTTGAGAGACTCCGGTACTGTAGGTGAGTAATCTGTGAGTACCTGTGCCCTAAACAGTACTGCCCTACACTTCCAGTCCGAACCATATCTCCTTCCCCAGAAAACTGTCACTCTTGTGGAAAGGTTATCTTTGGTAACCTACAAGGCGTTCAACCAGTAACTCTAGAGGTAACCACATACTTTTGCCCATGTGGTGTAGACATGTTTTATGGACATGCTCCTTTCCTACAGAGGGTTAAGCCTCCGTTTCCTCTACTGAGGAAACATCAGTGCAAAGGCCTTGTGGTGGATATCTCCTGCACACGTCTGGTGCACAGACAGTTCACGTCAAGTCACTTGAGGACGACTGTCGTTTTCAGACGGCTATTGGGCGGTGCAGTATAAACAGCTGACAGAACTTTGTCCTTCCGACCGCGCTCCTGACAGAGTTAAATCGGCAGCAGGTGCAGTCTGCTTCCTTACGCTTTCTAATCTTACCTCCCACATTAGCAAATAGATTATTGGTACAAGTTCTTGCCTTATTTTCTCTGCAGGGACATTTGGAAGTTTCATGTCTCCGATTGGCCTAAAGTTTCACAAGCTTTGCCAGAACAGTTCTTTCCAAAGCTCAGTCACGCTAGCTGACATATTTTCCCTTTCCAGTTTCGAGACGGCAAGGCTCTCGAGAAATGAAATTGAAAGAAACAAAGACGTTGCTGTCTAATCGTGAAGCCATCAATGAGATTGGATCTGCTGTTAAACTGACAACCTAGGCGGTCAGGTTCTTCTAGTCTTCTAATAGTCGGGATTTGAGCAGGGGGTACTTGGCTTTGAAACATTAGTAAACCCCACTCTTTGGAACCAGGAACCATGTATATGAAGCTAGGTAGATGTAGGAACCAAACAGAGAAGGCAGTAGCGTAACCTTCAAATATCCAGCCATTGATCAGAACCTTCCATGAAAGCCCACACCCTGCCACTCCCAGCTTAAATATTTGATTATTTTGGACAAAAATGAAAAAAAAAAAAAATAGGTCCTGCATCTCCAATTTCCATGGTCTGATGGACGTACAAAGTTGACAAAAGTCTGCCACCAGATCTTTTAATTTGGCGCACTGAAGCTGCTCACGTCATGCACGGTCACATCGTGCCACAAATTATATATGAGATTTTCATATACTGTATGTCTTACACATAGGTCATGGCAAGGTGGGGCTGCAAGAGGCTCAATGACAACCCGTGCCATGCTATGGGTAGCTGTTGAGGTTTGTCCAATTACATGCTTGTTTCTTGTAACCAAAAGTAGTCAGCAGAATAGTGAGTGCAGCTCTGGAGTATAATACAGGATGTAACTCAGGATCAGTACAGGATAAGTAATGTAATATATGTACACAATGACTCCACCAGCAGAATAGTGAGTACAGCTCTGGAGTATAATACAGAATGTAACTCAGGATCAGTAGAGGATAAGTAATGTAATGTATGTACACAGTGACTGCACCAGCAGAATAGGGAGTACAGCTCTGGGGTATAATACAGGATGTAACTCAGGATCAGTACAGGATAAGTAATGTAATATATGTACACAATGACTCCACCAGCAGAATTGTGGGTACAGCTCTGGAGTATAATACAGGATGTAACTCAGGATCAGTACTGGATAAGTAATATATATACACAGTGACTGCAGCAGCAGAATAGTGAGTGCAGCTCTGGAGTATAATACAGGATGTAACTCAGGATCAGTACAGGATAAGTAATGTAATGTATGTACACAGTGACTGCACCAGCAGAATAAGGAATGCAGCTCTGGGGTATAATACAGGATGTAACTCAGGATCAGTACAAGATAAGTAATGTAATGTATGTACACAGTGACTGCACCAGCAGAATAGGGAGTACAGCTCTGGGGTATAATACAGGATGTAACTCAGGATCAGTACAGGATAAGTAATGTATGTACACAGTGACTGCACCAGCAGAATAGTGAGTGCAGCTCTGGAGTATAATACAGGATGTAACTCAGGATCAGTACAGGATAAGTAATGTAATGTATGTACACAGTGACTGCACCAGCAGAATAAGGAATGCAGCTCTGGGGTATAATACAGGATGTAACTCAGGATCAGTACAGGATAAGTAATGTAATGTATGTACACAGTGACTGCACCAGCAGAATAGGGAGTACAGCTCTGGGGTATAATACAGGATGTAACATATAATGTAATGTCCACATTGTTATGCAGAATTTATATACTATAACATGTTTCTAAATATAGACATCCCCTCTAAGAGTTTGCATTCTATCTTTATAGCGTGAAGTGAAGACCACAGAAGAACCTTTTATTTGGAGCTTTCTTGTAAATAAGTTTGGGGAATCATTTCCATCACAACCTCTTTACGTGCAACAGATGGAATCTAGCAGATTTTCTGGTAAATGCAGGCCTTACCTTGTGTGACCCCACTTTCCTGGAGAGGCGATGTCTTCTAGACTAAACTATACCCCGTGGCTACTGACCTAATGCCTCGCACCTGGGCACCAGATCTGTATTGACATGTCCATCATCGCACATGGTATTCTGCTGTGCGGGGGTGAGCTGTGCTTTTTCACCTTCGCAGGATCAAAGCCTCCACCTGTGTTTTACCCTTCCTTACCTTTGGAAGACTTCCGTTCTGATCACTTAAATCTCTCCTTCGGATGTCTCCAGACCAGCTCTGGAGAATATTCTGCGTGGTCGTGCAATGAAATGTGATGACGTTTTCATATATAACGTAGGCGTATTCCTCTCCGTTTTCAAGATCATGTTCACACTAATTTGTTGCACCAATTATTATACAATTAGAACCTGGCCTCATGACCTATTAGGACATATGGATGCCAGAAAGGGGGTTCCTCTATTTGGAGACCTCTTTATGAGCCTGAACGTGTAGACTAAATCTGGGCAGGTATTATGATTAGATGTGTAGTAATGGTATATTTCTCCTATGGCAGCTAGAATGTCTGGTTGGCAAGTGGTCAGTGGTATGGAAGGGGTGAATATCAGCGATGGTATCCCTCCAGCTTGGGAACCCCTTTAGCCATACTTATACTAAATGAATGACCATTAACAGATAGATCTGGATAGACTGGAGGCTTGGGCAGAGAAGTGGCAGATGAGGTTTAACACTGACAAATGTAAAGTTATGCATATGGGAAGGAATAATGCAAGTCACCAGTACATACTGAATGGTAAAACACCGGGTAACACTGACAAGGAAAAGGACCTAGGAATTTTAGTAAACAGCAAACTAAGCTGTAGAAACCAGTGTCAGACAGCTGCTGCCAAGGCCAATAAGATAATGGGTTGCATCCAAAGAGGCATAGATGCCCGTGATGAGAACATAGTCCTGCCACTTTACAAATCACTAGTCAGACCACACATGGAGGACTGTGTACAGTTCTGGGCTCCTGTGAACAAGGCAGACATAGCAGAGCTGGAGAGGGTTCAGAGGAGGGCAACTAAAGTAATAACTGGAATGGGTGGACTACAGTACCCAGAAAGATTATCAAAATTAGGCTTATTCACTTTATAAAAAGGACGACTGAAGGGAGATCTAATAACTATGTATAAATATATCAGAGGTCAGTACAGAGATCTCTCCCATCATCTATTTATCCCCAGGACTGTGACTGTGACGAGGGGACATCCTCTGCGTCTGGAGGAAAGAAGGTTTGTACACAAACATAGAAGAGGATTCTTTACGGTAAGAGCAGTGAGACTATGGAACTCTCTGCCTGAGGAGGTGGTGATGGTAAGTTCACTAAAAGAGTTCAAGAGGGGCCTGGATGTATTTCTGGAGGGTAATAATAATATTACAGGTTATAGTTACTAGAGAGGGGTCGTTGATCCAGGGAGTTATTCTGATGCCTGATTGGACTCGGGAAGGAATTTTTTACCCTAAAGTGAGGAATATTGGCTTCTACCTCACAGGGTTTTTTTTTGCCTTCCTCTGGATCAACTTGCAGGATAACAGGCCGAACTGGATGGATGGAGGGCTTTTTTCGGCCTTATAAACTATGTTACTAATGTGAAAGGGCTATGAACAGGTAAGGGGCTTATGATAAACCAGCAGTCAGTAAACCAGGGCAAAACTGCTAGGGTGCTAAATGGACGACTCTCCTTTCTTCCCAGGCTTCTTGTTTGGAATGACCAGCTGCACCAAGGTGATTTGTTCCTGGGGGTGATATATGGTAATAACCCATCAAATAATCCACCAGAAGTGAAATATGATGTGCTCTTAATCTTTATTGTGTCCGTACAGTGAAAAGAACTGGAAAGGCCACTCTGTTTACTGTGTATGGATCCATAGATCTTCATCATATCTATATATACAGTATATCTAGATGTGTGCACTTGGGAATGAGTCCAAAATTTTAAAAGAACATCCCATATTCCTTTCCGGAAGAATATCTAAAATCTGAATGTCCACCTTTAAACAATATGTCCTTTTAGACCTAATAGTCTGTGCTCAATTGGAGCTAAGCTCTTCTAATACAGAACTCAAAATCCTTTGCATAGATGCCTGCAGCCACCACTAGAGGGAGCTCAGGGGCATACTGCATACAAGTCACATAGGATTAAACCTTATGCAGCAAGCTCTGCAATTTGGTGTTTAAGGGAGATATTCACGTGGTATCCATCTGTCTTCTATCTCATACTCCAGGAAGCTGAGATATGATTTGCTGTAGACCGAGATCCTCACACTGTAGAGACCCCCTTTCCCCCAAGCAGTCTCCATGTAAATGTAAATGGTCATTGAGTCTTAAGGAGGTATCCTGCAAAAAGCATTTCTCACCTTATCCACACGATATATAATAAATTTATGACCTGTGACAACCACTGCGGGCACAGAGAATGGATTCTAGCGTGGTTGTCACCCAGTAGCTGGCATCCATTAAAAGCAGTCACTTTTTTGTGGGCCACTAAACCAGCGTGCTGTTATGCAGCTAAGGGTTAAGGTCCTAAACCAGCGCATTACAAACCCATCCATCCTCACAAAGTATAGTAATTGGAAATCAGACCTCAAGGAAGAAGAGTCCAGGACTCTTCTCCAACAGCATCGGGCATATGTGAACTATGGAGATGAAGCTGAGGATCGTGCACGTTTCTTCACTGCCCATCGGGCACATACAAGGTGAAGAGAGGTATACCTTGTACGGCACAGTTCGCAAATGTCCGATGTTGCTGGAGAAGAGTCCTGGACTCTTCTCCAGATAAATTTGATTTTCATGTACTATTCTTTGCTGGGACGGGTGAGTTTGCTAGGGGCATGTTTAGGAACCCAAATCCCAGCAATATATCAACAGTCTTTGGGTTTCATGGCCCCAAAACCAGGTGACAAGTTAAATTAGATTTACTATCCCATAGGAAAGGAAATTTTCAGTTGTTGCCATGCTGTTTCCCCGACATCACCCCAAGTAGAACAAAAAAAAAGCAGGATATATGTAGTATATGGCTGTATTTTTAGCAGGACCTGGACTCTCCACGATTCTATTGAGATGAACTTAGGTCGCTATATGGGTCTCTGGGTAGGTTAAAGGGGTTGACCCATCCCGCACTTTGGTGGCATATCACTAGGATATGCCACCAATGTCTCATAGGTGCGGATACCACCTTTAAAGCCCATTCCTATCTCCAGAATGTGTTCCCCAAAGTGATCGAGGGCGCACAACGAAGGTGCAGCCACCCTGCATTCACTTATATAGGAGTCCCAAGAATAACTGAGCTTTGGCTTGGTTATTTCTGGAGCTCTTATAGAGGTGAATGGAAATAACTGAGCGCTCTCGCTCAGCTGAAGTGAATGGACAACACGTCCCGTATGGGCGGTGCACTCTCCTTCACTTTAGGGGCCATGCTGTAGAAATAGGTGTAGGTCCCAGTGGTGGGACCCACACCTATCGGACATTGGTGGTATGTGCTAATGATATGCCACCAAAGGGCAAGATGGATCAACCTCTTTAAGATCACTTGAACCACTGTGAGTCTTGTGGCCATAATAGGTACGTAGTTAATATGGTTGAAAAAAGTTCAATAATACGTGGCCACATTGCACCCATCTGAATGGCGGTCCTTGATGGTCGTGATCATCCTTTGGCAATAAAATCTTACGTGATTTCAGTCTCCCGGTGGACTCCTATGGGTGTTCCACTTCTGTTCAGTATATGCTAAAGACAACATAATGACCAGAGTTGTTGCTGCTCATCACCAAGACCTCTGTACATAGAGGACCATCATCATCATCTACTCTATGTGCCTCTGAAGGTATCTCATAGTAGTCTCTTCAAATACTTCCTTCATAAACACTTGACCTCACCTACCATTTCCATGAGATGAATGGAAGATTTTTTTGAATACTGCAAAGTCTTAATGGCTAATATAGTTGGTATGTGTCATCTATAAAGAAGATACTACATGACCTGGGTGTGTCTATCTTCGGGAAGGGCACCACTTGGTAACTATCCAAGGATAAGAAAGCTAAGCGTTACTACAACGTCATGAATGAGCCTCTTCATTTAGGATTCTAAGGACATTTTGCTCAAAGTCTTAAATATTTTTTGGTAAGAACTGCCTTCCGGGTCTTGTGAAGTTGGGTTGGGCTCTGCATGGTCTTCACAGTTGCTGTCTGTTGTACCTAACGATGACACTGTGGTAACGCTTTGGGACATGCTGGACAATCCATTGGGAATGGAACGTGGATATGTGATGTTGAGTAACTCGTTGGACAGCGAGTTGGTAGACGAAGCATTGGACAAGAAGTTGTTCACCGAGTTGGTGATCTCAACGGTGGACAAGACATTAGTTATGCCTCTCGGAGGTCGCATACCAGATACACCATTAGACATGGAGGTAGTGGACGGACTAGAGGGCATGTTATTGATGTCCAGCTGCTTTGCGCTGCAGAACGGGGCATAGTATTCTGTCATTTCCTCAAACTGCTCACAATCCACTTTATAATATTTTTTCTTTGCCTCTAAGACGTTGTTGAATCGGAAGCCCCAAAGGATTTCCCGGGGCAAGTAGGACGTTCTAGACTGATGGGATGTTCCAGTAGAGTCCCCTGTGTAGACGAATGTAACCAAGATCTCAAATCTGTCCGCAGCCACCGCTTTCCGATCTAGAGCATATAAAGGACTATCTTGGTCAATAACGTGGACAACAGTAACTGGCGTGACCAGTATGATTTGGTCATTGACTAGTTTGAGATCTTTGTATTCCATGACGATCCCTTTCTCATGATCTTCATAATAGCGTAGTAGTTGGGCCCTCACATTACCCTCAACCACATGGTTTGGACGGAAGTCACCAATCCGCCACATAAGGCACAGTTTTCCATCCCTCATGCCGACAAGAGCAAAGTAACTGAAACGTACAGTCTGAGCCCTTTTCCGGGCCGTAGCCATCTTGGCCATAGCGGCACCTATTATAAATGTGTCAATGATGCAGCTGAAAACGGATTGCACAGTGACCAGTAGTATTGCCAGAGAGCATTCCTCTGTAACGCAACGGTTACCGTAGCCAATGGTCGTCTGCGTCTCGAGGGAGAAGAGAAATGCTCCCGCGAATGTGCGTACATTGTCAACACAAGGGGCTATGTCCATGTCACTGAGATCTCCGTGTTGCAAAGCGATGATCCAGAAGATAAACCCGAACAAGAGCCACGTTAAGATGTACGATAAGGAAAATATAATCAACATATGACGCCACTTCATATCGACCAACGTGGTGAAGATGTCCACAACGTAACTCTCCCACTCGCCAAGGATGCTCTTGAAGTAGACGTTGCAGCTGCCATCTTTTTGCATAAAGCGGTGTTGGAAGGATCTCTTCTGATAGACTAAGCTTTGCTGGTACCAGCTGTACTCTTTTACGTTGACCAGTTTCCAGGTATCTGTAGCTTGAGTCATCTTGGTGTTTGAGGTGAATTGTCACGCAATAGTAAATTCAGTCTTCACTCCTGAAAAATAAATAGTTTCATAAGAATTAGTGAATTTCATCTACTTTTTCATATTTATCCTATGACCTATGACTACCTCTCACCACATGGACACCTAAAGTAAATTTTTTACAATTTTGCTAAGCTTCGCTGACTGTGACCACTAGAGAATGCGCTGCCCATGACAACATAAACTAAGACATAACGTGTCCACGTCTTATCTAATAGAGAAAGTCCTCCAAGCTTTGGGGTATAGCATTCAGCTGAGAAGTAATATAGTTGTACAGTAAAGGAGTGATTGTCTTTTTTATGGAAATACTTGGAGAAGATTGATATGTTGAAGGGTTCTCCTTGAAGACCAAGCGTGAAGAAAGATACATGGCAGCTTTGACAACTTTTGTAGAGGTGAAGTCAGTGAAACCAAATGTAAAACCCCTCTAAGTGGTAGCAAGGACAGGTGCTATTCTGGGCACCATTGAGAAGAACGGTTGCAATTTATGGGTTTAACATAAAAGTAAGCCTTCAAATTTCTTTGTTTTATCATTGCAGGTGCATTGGTTAGAATATGGCGCCTGTCACACAGATACATGCTAGGGTGGTCATTCGTCCAGAAATGCAAAGGGGGTGGAATGAAATGGAAGGAAAGAATGGAGATGGCCAATTAAATAGATGATTGTCCATCTGACAACCATCATACTGAAATTTAGGGATCTAGGGTGGGAAGATATACTAAAACATTTAGAGTATATTGGTAAGACATGCCCACCTCAGGGAACTGCTGTCTCAAGAACGAGGCCCCGCAGTGAACAGAGAGTAAGCACAGCATCCTCTCCATTCAGTGTGATGGAACATCAGAAAATAGCCATGCGGGCACAAAGCAGTGAATGGAGGGTGTCGCCCGTGTATGACTTGGTCTCCATTTACTCCTGGGCCTCATTTTGAGATAGAAGCGAATTTCAGAGGTGGGACCTGCAAATATTGGACATTGTTGCATATTCCATTGATATGCCATAAATTTCCGTGATACCAACAGCCCTTTAACCACCTAACTGCTTTGCCCCAGTCCAGCTCCAGCAGTGGGAAAAGTTGCTAACTGGGGGGGGTTCTGCTTTCAGTGCTGCTATATCCTAAATGGTAGCAGCTAGAATCATGCAACTGGTCTTGTTTGAAAGCTGTCATTTAAGCTTTCGGACATATGACTGAAATATGTTCAGTACAGGGGAAGATATCACTGATAGAAATCGGGATGCTGTGAATGCAGCTGAAAGTGAAAGTAAAAGAAGGTTTTACCCGCGATTATTCCTGACTAGATTTCTAATAGTGATTTCTCCTCTGTTGCTTGGACTTTCAAACAAGACCAGTTGCATGTTCCTAGCTGCTACCATTGAGGAGATATCACCATCTAAAGCAGCTCTCCACCCTCCAGGTAGCTACTTTTCCCACTGCCTGAGCTGGACTCGGGCAAAAAAGTTAGGTGGTTAAGGTGGCCATAGATAGCTGCTAAATGAGCCATCTGCTACTCTTCCTGAGCTTCACATGCATATGCATGCTCAATTCGGCCAGGTGTGCATGTGTTTCACCTGGGAGAGGGGAATAAACCGCAGCTCGATGCCTCTAGAAGTGACTTCTCTCTTTGATAGCAAGGGATCGGTCATGTCCAACATGCAAAGTGTCCTGTCTTTTTTTCCCCCACATCTGCTGTTAAAATTTGGGAAACTTCAATACACATTAGAAGAAATGAGAATCCCATCAATATCGGATGGTTTGGTTTCATCTAGTGTTTATGACTACCTATAGGCATCCACAGACTTTTCTTGTGCAGTGGCTTGCATTGTCTCTCATAGAAAATAATTCTGCCTTTAAAGGGGTTTTCCCATCTCAGACAATGGGGGAATATCGCTAGGATATATCCCCATTGTCTGATAGGTGCGGGTCCCACCTCTGGGACCCGCACCTACAGCGAGAACGGAGCGGGGAGAGCTGTGGCTGGAGGACCCCAGATTTCCCGGGGGTCTGTCCACCACCAAGTGCTGCTCCCATAGAGGTGAATGGGAGCACACCGCTGCATGCGCGGCCACCGCACCCATTCATTTCTATGGGCCCGACGGAAATCGCCGAGCCAGCGCTTGGCTATTTTTAGGCGTCCCCATAGAAATGAATGGAGGGCGGCTGCGCATGCACGGTGCACCCTCCGTTCATTTTCCCGCTCTGTTCTCGTTGTAGGTGCGGGTCCCAGAGGTGGGACCTGTACCTATCAGACAATGGGGGCATATCCTAGTGATATGTCCCCATTGTCTGAGATGGGAAAACCCTTTTAAGTCTGTTTTCCACTTTAACCCAGAAAAGTGAATGTTACACCATGTTTGTTCCTTTTTTTTTTTCTTAAGCCAGTATTAAGGAAAGCAGAAGTTTACAACCAACATGAAAAAACTAGGTTTCAAATGGAAAACACGCTCCTGGTTTTAATTGCTTTCACGTTCACGGCTTCAAACAATAGTTATTTTAGAAGGAACCACAAACATCAGGGAATAAAATCCACTTAAATCAGAAGCTACCGGTTGATTCTGCTCTGAATTACAGAGGGAACATTTTTACATCTATTGTGTCAGTTTATAAAAATGCTGGAACACCACTTTCCTGAAATAAGAAAAAAAAAAGTTCTTTTGGTTCTTACATGATGAAGTTTTCATGTCTCAACAAGACTAACAAAACAGCAGATGATACCGGGAACATTCTCCTAATTGTCACAATCACACAAAAAGTGCAGCTGCACAGCGCAGCCGGGGACAGCGCCAAATATAGCAGCAAATTATTCTTCAGAACAGATAGCTTTCACAACCCAAGACGACATAAAGAGATCTGGAGATATTTTTTTTCTTCATAACTTTAATTTTTTTGAACGGCAGCTGTTTTATCTTGATAGTTTACCTTTCATATGATCTCACACACAGTACTCACTTCTGTGTCCTTACAGCAGACCCCCAGTCATAAATAAAACTCTGACTGTGCTTCAGAGGATTCATGTAGAAATAAATATAGATTTAGGAAAGAATATAAACTAATTGAAATATAAATATGATAACACTGCAACCTAATGATATAATAATGATGCCTATAATAATGCTTCCTATATAACACAATATATAATATAATACTGCCCCCTATGGACAAGACTATAAACACTATAATACTGCCTCCTATAGATAAAGTTATTACTACTATAATACCTCGCCCATGTACAGTACAAAACTCAAACTGCTATAATACTGCCTCCTATGTACAAGAATATAACTACTATAATACTGCCTCCTATGTACAAGAATATAACTACTATAACACTGCTCCTATGTATAAGAATGTAACTGTTATAATACTGCCTCCTATGTACAAGAATATAACTACTACAATCCTGCTCCTATGTACAAGAATATAACTACTATAATACTGCCTCCTATGTACAAGAATATAACTATTATATAATACTGCTCCTATGTACAAGAATATAACTACTATAATACTGCTCCTATGTACAAGAATATAACTACTATAATACTGCCTCCTATGTACAAGAATATAACTATTATATAATACTGCTCCTATGTACAAGAATATAACCACTATAATACTGCTCCTAAGTACAAGAATATAACTACTATAATACTGCTCCTGTGTACAAGAATATAACCACTATAATACTGCTCCTAAGTACAAGAATATAACTACTATAATACTGATCCTATGTACAAGAATATAACCACTATAATACTGCTCCTAAGTACAAGAATATAACTACTATAATACTGCTCCTATGTACAAGACTATAACTGCTATAATACTGCTCCTATGTACAAGAATATAACTACTATAATACTGCTCCTAAGTACAAGAATATAACTGCTATAATACTGCTCCTATGTACAAGAATATAACTGCTATAATACTGCTCCTAAGTACAAGAATATAACTGCTATAATACTGCTTCTATGTACAAGAATATAACTGCTATAATACTGCTCCTAAGTACAAGAATATAACTGCTATAATACTGCTCCTATGTACAAGAATGTAACTACTATAATACTGCTCCTAAGTACAAGAATGTAACTGCTTCATTTCTCTTCTATTTATGTTACTATAAAACATTTCCCATTAAACACATGTAAAGTGGGAAGGTCCCAAACGTTCCGCGCTTGTGAATTCCAACAATCCTCAATAATGGGTTGGAGATGTAAAATATCACAATAAAAGAATTCCTATTTAAACATTAGGGACTCAGACGTAAATAGCACGGAGCGGCAGACACTTGCACAAACTTAAAAGTCATGCAACGAGGCAGCAATTTGCACTCAAATATCTTAGAGAAACAAACACAATGACATTTAATTCCTCTAATTGAATCCAGACTCCATAAAAAACGCCATGGAAGTGCAGAAGGTTGGCGCTATAATAAGCACCAGCAGTCTATAGTTCAGACGATTATTTGTGTCTTCTGATTTTTCCTAGATGTATACCGAGATTCCACCAGCTTAGCACGTAATAGTACCGTTCAACAGACGTCCAAGTAACGCATCTGCTACAAAACACGTGAGGACAGCATTCAAAGAATTTGACATTCACTGTGACTGGTGGGGGTAGCGGTGCTCACTGGAGGGTCACCGCCCCATAGAAGCCCTTTTACACTGCCGAGGATTGAACTAGTTTGTTGGATCACTTCCTCCATGCGGCACCTAAAATATCCTGTAAAAATAGGGGACGTGCTGCCATCGATATGCAAGGTGAATGGGGAGCAAATGATCGTAATTGCGATCATTTGTTCCCTTTTCACTTTGCATTGGTGCATGTAAAAGGCACTTTAAACGAGCGCTAATCAACTTGTATATTGTTGATCATCACACGTTAGAGAGGACCCGTACTCGATCACATGTCCGTGCCTCTGTCCTGTGAAGGAGTTGCAGCCAATGGAAAACCTTACAAACCGAGTGACTGCTATGGGGCCCTAGGCTGGTGGGACTGTTATATGTGTTATATATATATATATATATATATATATATTTACTTTATATGTGTTTATTCCCGTCATGATCTCTATAGTCACATTTATCTGCTGTAATTTGTGCAAAAATGATTCCAAAACGGTGAAGTTTTGCAAAAAAGGTATTTTATCTAGTGATTACATACGCAACATGCCGGTATCTTGTGCGCGTGTATCACTGTGTCTGCATGATTATAGAGAACACACATATTCATGATTGTATATAGTGAGCATGTATAGGTGTGATCATACAGAAGTGTGTGGATGTAGTGAGCATATATATTTACGAATGATTGTATACAGTGAGCATATATATGTGTGGTCATACGGGAGTGTGTGTATCTCATAAGCATACATGTTTATGAATATTGTATGTAGTGAGCATGTATATGTGTGGTCATACGGGAGCGTATGTAGTGAGCATACATACTTACGAATGATTGTATATAGTCAGCATGTATATGTGTGGTCATACGGGAGTGTATTTATATAATCGACATGTATATGTGTGGCCATACGGGAGTGTGTGTATATACTTAGCATGTATATGTGTGGTCATACGGGAGTGTGTGTATATACTTAGCATGTATATGTGTGGTCATACGGGAGTGTGTGTATATAGTGACCATGTATATGTGTGGTCATACGGGAGTGTGTGTATATAGTCAGCATGTATATGTGTGGTCATACGGGAGTGTGTGTATATAGTGACCATGTATATGTGTGGTCATACAGGAGTGTGTGTATATACTTAGCATGTATATGTGTGGTCATACGGGAGTGTGTGTATATACTTAGCATGTATATGTGTGGTCATACGGGAGTGTGTGTATATAGTGACCATGTATATGTGTGGTCATACGGGAGTGTGTGTATATAGTCAGCATGTATATGTGTGGTCATACGGGAGTGTGTGTATATAATGACCATGTATATGTGTGGTCATACGGGAGTGTGTGTATATAGTGACCATGTATATGTGTGGTCATACGGGAGTGTGTGTATGTCATAAGCATACATGTTTATGAATATTGTATGTAGTGAGCATGTATATGTGTGGTCATACGGGAGTGTGTGTATATAGTGACCATGTATATGTGTGGTCATACAGGAGTGTGTGTATATACTTAGCATGTATATGTGTGGTCATACGGGAGTGTGTGTATATACTTAGCATGTATATGTGTGGTCATACGGGAGTGTGTGTATATAGTGACCATGTATATGTGTGGTCATACGGGAGTGTGTGTATATAGTCAGCATGTATATGTGTGGTCATACGGGAGTGTGTGTATATAGTGACCATGTATATGTGTGGTCATACGGGAGTGTGTGTATATAGTGACCATGTATATGTGTGGTCATACGGGAGTGTGTGTATATACTTAGCATGTATATGTGTGGTCATACGGGGGTGTGTGTATATAGTTAGCATGTACATGTGTGGTCATACGGGAGTGTGTGTATATAGTGAGCATGTATATGTGTGGTCATACGGGAGTGTGTGGTAAGTATCCAGTGACTATGTGCAGCTGTACATGTAAGTACTGAGTATACTGTAGGTATTTAGTGGCAGAATGGTTCACTATCTTCTTGGCAATCTAGAACAATGAATTACATTAAAAGCCCGGCCTTCCCTGAGAAACGGGTATTTCTTGCTGGTCGTACTGAAGTCCTGGTGACATTGTGTATCGGGCTGTGCCTCCAGTGACAGCACATCACGTGGATGTTATTAGGCAGCAGGATTGTTTTATAGAAGGTGGGGGAGGTTGCTGTTGTGTGTGTTTTTGAAAAGAAAATGCCCCCCTTCATATAATAATTCCATGTGACGGCTGGAGCTAAATAATGCCGCAAAAGTGTCCGCAAAAAAAAAAACAAGAAAAACCGCCATGGGGTTACACGCACTGTATTTTTTGGAAAAACGCCACAGCGATTTTTTATGCAGTTTTTAGAGCTTAGGCCAGAAGTGGATCCAGCAGCTTTTCTTAATTTTAAATTTATTGTTTTTAAATCTATTTTTTTTTTTTTTTTTTGTTTTTACTTTTGTTGTTAGTCCCACCAGTGGTTTGGATCTCTTTTTCTATAGTTCTGTATGGCAGTGTATTATGCCTGTCTAGCATGTTGGCATGGCGGGTTTGCCTGCCCTGAGATCACCCCTCCCTCTTTTTAGCTATCTACGTGATGCAGCCGCTACTGACCGTGGCACTACCAGGATCGGAGTTTTACCATGGGGTCCAGGCAGCGTCAGACTGGCCCAACAGAGTACCAGAGGATCCTCCGGTAGTCCCAGGTTCTGATACTATAGTAGGCCCCAATTTTTTTTTAATCAAAGCCTATTAGACGTTATGATGATGATGATATAGGAGTCCTAATAATAATTTTCTCTGGTGGGCCTGAGGAACCCAAGTCCAACCCTGGGGCCAGTGCTAGAAGCTGAAGGTGCGTCCATATTGCTGTGGGGGAAATGTAGTGTTACATGGCTCCTATTGAAATCAAGGGGTACAGCTGCTCTCCACTAGAGTTAATGGGGGGTCTGATTGTGGGGACCCCTCTTTTAAGACACCCCAATTGTGTATACTTTAGGGGAAGCTCGAGGAACCCAAGTCCAACCCTGGGGCCAGGTGCTAGAAGCTGAAGATGTGTCCATGTTGCTGTGGGGGAAATGTAATGTTACATGGCTCCTACTGAAGTCAAGGGGTACAACTGCTCTCCACTAGAGTTAATGGGGGTCTGATTGTGGGCACCTCTCTTTTAGGACACCCTAATTGTATATAGTTTAGGGGAAACCCGAGGAACCCGAATCCAACCCTGGGGCCAGGTTCTAGAAGCTGAAGGTACGTCCATAGTGCTGTGGGGGAAATGTAGTGTTACATGGCTCCTACTGAAGTCAAGGGGTACAGCCGCTCTCCACTAGAGTTAATGGGGGGTCTGATTGTGAGGACCTCTCTTTTAGGACACCCTAATTGTATATAGTTTAGGAGAAACCCGAGGAACCCGAATAAGACCCAGGGGCCAGGTGCTAGAAGCTGAAGGTGCGTCCATAGTGCTGTGGGGGAAGTGTAGTGTTACATGGCTCCAACTGAAATCAATCAATACAGCCGCTCTCCACTAGAGCTAATGGGGGTCTAATGGGGACCCCTCTTTTAGGACACCCTAATTGTGTATACTTTAGGGGGAGCAAACAACAACAAAGCATAGTCACGGCTATATTACAGCTTGTAAACAGAGAGTTCTGCCAAAGTGTAAAGTCCACGGCATATCTCGGAAGAGCACAGCCCATCCCGGCTAATCATGTCTACAAGCATCTGTAATTGTATTTGTCTGTAATCTGACATGATGGCTGTAGTGCACTGGAGTTTGTTTATGTAGTCAGGGACAGAAGCAACCCCAAAGACCAAAGACTGCGCTGAGGAGGGTCCATGCCTAAACCGTTGGTTGGGGGAGGGGTTGTGAAACCCGTTGGGTTGGCTGAAACGCTGAATGCGTTTGCTGCATTTCTGGCAATGCTAGATGGAAAAGCAAGGCGGGGAGGCAATAGGTGGGCAGATATCCATCTTATTAACTTGGATGAGGGGGTGGGGTCTAAAGGCCTCCATACACATTAGGCTTTGGTCAGCCAAACCCACCAAGTTGGGAGAGTTTTTGGCCAACAGCTATTGAAGTGGTGTGGGCACGTTAAAAAGGTACAACTGGGTGTTACCAGTTGGGGGGATGTCCCTGCATAGCTGCCAGTTTCACACTGTCCCATTTAACTCCTTAAAGGGGTTGTATCATCTCAGACATTGGGGGCATATCGCTAGGACATGACCCAATGTCTGATAGGTGCACAATCCACCTCTGGGACCTGCACCTATCTTTAGAAAGAAGCCAGCAAAGTAAGGGCGGACCGCGCATTCATCTCTATGGGAGACCCAAAAATAGCCGAGTCCCATGGAACGCAAGCGTGGCCACCACTCTATACAATTCTGTAGGGCTGATGGACATAGCCGAGCTATGGGGCTCGGCTATTTTCGGCACTCCCATAGAGATGAATAGAGGGCGGCCATGTTTGCATGGTGCGCCCACCTTCATTTAGCGGGCTCCATTCTAAAGATAGGTGCGGGTCCCTAGGAGTATGCCCCCAATGTCTGAGATGATACAACCCCTTTAATAACTGTCTACTGGGTTTGAAGGAGGGACTTTTGGCGTCACTGTAGAAGAGGGCAGTGAGGGCATCCCTGAGCGCTCCTGCTGTAAGAATGAGCTGTTAGTAAACTATAATCCCGGTGATTGACACATTTGTATTGCTTGTGTGATAAAGACACAGAATGTAATATAGCATACAGGAGTATAATAATAAATTATAACTTTAAAATAAGGTTTTTAAATAGTAATCCATTAAAGGGCAACTTCCAGCAAGATCAACCCCATTAAACCAGACATTATCTGGCAGGGTTAATACTTCTGATTAAAATGATACCTGTCTTGTAAAAATCGGTTGCAGCGTTCCTGAGAAAAATGCCTTTCATTCTAAATGTAAAGGATTGCTTCAGTGCACTGAGGGGAGGGGCCGCACTCCTCAGATTTCCAGTGCTAGCCACACCCCTTGTTGCATTCAATCCCTCCTTTGCTTAAAAAATAAAAGTTTTTTATCTCAGAAACGCTGCAACCGATTTTCGCAAGACAGGTATCATTTTAATCAGCAGGATTAACCCTACGTAACCGTATGCCTGATTTAATAGGGTTGATTCTGTTTACAGATGCCCTTTAATGGGATTAAAAATGATAAATGTAATTTTAAAAAATTAAAAAATGATTATTTAAATATAAAATACATGTATTGTAAAAAAGAAACACAAACCCTGGGCATATTATATGTTCACCTGGATAATTTATTGATCAAGTTTACTTTGAAACATGAACAATGTAAAAAATATACAAAAGAAATATGCCAAAAAATTTTATTAAAAAATTATCTAAATTGCATGGTAATAATGACATTATTAAAGTGCTCTGGAAAGAAAAATACAAATTCTCCTACATAAGACAAGCCCTCGCACAGCCACATCGATGAAAGATGGGGCAAAAATAAAAAAAAAATGTCTGTGGTCACCGGCTGCTCGGGGATACGTCACCGCTGAGGCTAGCGAATGGTGCAAGTAGTATTTCCGGTCCTCTGGGTATGGGAGTGTCAGTGCTCAAATGGAGCAGCAGTTTCACTCTCCCGGCACTAAATAAAATCTGTTTTGGGGGTCAGGTAACCCCTTTAAGGGGAATATGTAGTGATATTTGGGTCCCTTCAGGCACTAGGGCTCGGTGCCATTTCTGTATCTGGACCCTCTATCCCTACGCCCTGGTATCTCACTGTATGGATTTTAAAGCTTCTGTATGTGAATAAGAATCTACTTTTCACTGACATCAAGCAGAGGTCTTGACAAGTGTAAAGCAATCAAAAACAAACTTGTATGAGAAGGTTACATCATGCATTAGGCTGTGGTTATATAATACTAGACTACACCCTATAAATCAGGGGTCAGCAACCTCCGTTCACTTAGGAGTTCTGAGGACAGCCAAGCAAGTGTGCATGCTGTGAGTTGTAGTTTCACCACAACTGGAGTGCTGAAGGTTGCTGACCCCTGCTATAAGTCAATTGCCTTGTGTGAACACGGCCCGACCTTCTGTTTACATCCAGAGTACAATGCTACGGTATACGTCGGCTCTATAGAAATAAAACATGTCAATCCCTGCCCAATGGACAGAGACTTACGCACTCAGTGCTGGTCAGGGATTTTGTTTAGTTGCAAGTGGAACTCCCCTTTAAGTTTTGTTGGGGGGGGGGGCACAGTTCCAGTCAAATTGGAAGCCATCTTAGTAGTCACCCAGCTTTCCCCAGGAACAGATATCAAGAGCTGGATCCGGTTTCTAATAACGAGGACATTTTGAGGACATATAAAAAGAGCTACAATCAGATACAAAGTTGCACACAGTGGCTGAGAGCACCAGCGTCAGTATTTTCTCTCCTACCTGACTATGGGCTCCTTGGTGCGGGGCAGCGTGATTTTCCTTCTGTCTCTTCACGAGCCACAGCCCTGCAGATCATCTGGAAGTGTTTAAGCCTCTGGAAGCCACCGTAAGTCATTATAATCAGGCTGTCTTGAAATGATAGGGATTGTTGTCCCAGGCACAGGTGTGGTTGTTCTTAGGAAACTTTCCCATGTGTTGTCAGTGCTGCCAAGCTCGGGCGGTGCCACCTCTACACCCCGGCTGTACTGTAGTCACACATCTCATTACGACATTTGGTGACCATCAGAAAAGAGGAAACATTTCCCCACATTGCTGAGTTCCTCTTACAAGTTAGGTCTTAAAGGGGATGCACAGAAATAATGAAAACAGGCGTCTAGATCTCTCGTAGGTCGGTGGACTGGCATACATACCAGTTTAATGATAGGAAGCTCCTTAGTTATATCCGCTCCTGGGAAAGCTGGGTGACTACCAATATTACTGCATAGTCATGTGACCTGCCTAGACTCCCCACGAGTAAATCTTGGAAGTTATGCAAGGAGGGATGCATGCCCTGGTCATAACTAGGGAGGTTTCTCATTCGGGATGTCAGGATAGCTGGGTGATTGCTCCAGTGGTGGCCATTATATCATGAACCAGATTCCTGGAGGAGATTCTTATAAAGGCTCCTGATGGCCATAAGTCCTACCACGAAGCATCTGTGAGATGCACATCCCACCCCTGGGACCTGCACCCTTAGCCATAACGAGAGGGGTGGGGGCAGCTGCCATAAAAGTGAATGGAGAGACTTGAGTACATGCATGACACCTCCACATACATCTCACCAGGTGAAGAACAGGGGTGAAGGCCCCAGAGGTGAGACCCACATCTATCAGACATTCATGGCATATATGTCTAAGGTGGAACTTACTCATAGGGAAGTATGTTAGTCACCATATCATTTTAATTCTGGGGGTACTGTTTCTCCTTATGGAGAGCGCCTAGTAGGCATGAGAAGTCTTATGGGCCAGGCAATGGCCTTCTGGGAAAAAGATATGCAAATTATCTTTCTTTCCAAAAAGAAAAGAAAGCTGAGCCTCTAATGCCCCCAGATGTAAGGTAGCTATCCTGTAAGTCAATGCTCAATCTTTAAGGAATCTGTTCCTTAGATATTAACTTGAATATTATTAGAGGGATCGGTGGTGATAACTGCAGGCCAAGCAAATGTTTGGGCAGTTCTACCTCTATGTCCAAGACTGATGGCATATGCTGTATATTAGAAGAGGTACTGGTTCTCATTGAGGAGATTTAGCTGGTGTATGAAGACTTATTTTCAGGCAAGGCTTCATGGGAAATATGCAGATTAGCACATGTCAGCCACACCTCCAAACAGAAGAGTGTCCCAGCAATGTATCCAGAAAGTGACCAGATACCAGCAACCTACAGAGATTCCATGGTCAAAATCACTAAGGCCCATCTATATGGTATCGCCACATCTACCATAACCCTGTCTAATAAAGATAACATTATTTAAACTGCCCGGATAACAACCGGTAAGCAAAAAATAATGCTAAAAATTTTCAAAAATTACCCAGAGAATTCATTTTCAATTTCACCCCCCCCCCCTAAATGTTAAAGGGGTTCTCCAAGTTAAATTTATTGATGACCTCTCCTCAGGATAGGTCATCAATATCAGATCGGCGGGGGTCCGACACCCAGCGCCCCCGCCGATCAGCTGTTTGAAGAGGAGGCGCGCGCCGTACTAGCGCTGCCTCCTCTTCATTGTTTAGATGCTCACCGTAACAGGGGTAGTGGTGAGCAGGTGTAATTACACCTCACCGCCCCATTCATTTCAATGGGAAGGATCGCTCCCATACACTTGGATCGCTCCCATATTGATGACCTATCCTGAGGAGAGGTCATCAATAAATTTAACTTGGAGAACCCCTTTAATCAATAAGTCCCATGATATCAATGAAAACGACATATTGTCCAGCAAAAAATTAATCCCTCATATGACTACACTGGTGGAAAAATTAATTGTTATGACTCGGTGACATAAAAAAACTATGATTTGTGTGTGAGATGTGTCACTTTTACGCAAAAGTAGCAAAAAACACGTAAAGCTACATGAGTTTGGTGTGACCGGAATCGTACTGACCCATCGAATGAAAGCAACGAGCCAGTTACGTCGCACAACGAACATTGTAAATATAAAGGGGAAAAACCAAACATTGGCGGAATTGTTTTTTTTCCCCCCAAGTTAAAAACGTTAACTAATATGTTATATGTACCCCAAAATGGTGTCAACAAAACACACCACTCATTCCGCCCAAAAAAAAACAAGTCCTCATAAAGCTACATCGGCAGAAAAATAAAGGCTCTAAGAATGGAAAAACAAAAATAAAAAAAAATCCTGTGGGCCCTAGTGCTGAAATAGGCTTGCCACTTAAGGGATTAAGTGGGTTAAAAATAAAAAATAAAACATTAAAGAAAGCCATACTCACCTCTCAGTTCCCCTGGTGTTGCTTAGGTCCTGGCTGATCTTCACTTCCTGTTCCCGTTTTGGCACATAGGAAGTGGGTGGAGACACCCGATCAGCCAATCACCGGCTGCCCCATTTTAAGAACAATGTCTTCCCTCTGGAAATTCTCTTTAAACAACATCTCTCCAAGATCCCACTGAGCTTGTTGGAGAAGTGACTTTAATGTCCACCTACATCGGTGATCTGTGGAGCAGTATTCTATCTATTCAGCTCCTTAAAAAATCCCATGCATAGACTGTTCCATGTTTTGAACCGTATACCTTCAATAAGCCCATGTTTCTCAATACTTCCCTTCGGACAGCATCGGTCGGACAAGCAGAGGTCATATTAACTAAATCCCAAGGTCGGTGGATGTGGACAGGAGCTCCCCATTCCATGCAGTCCTCAGCCAGTTGTAGCTTGTTCTGCTTCCAGAAGCCATCATCCATCACAATCCCTCTAATTAGCCGAGCCTTGGACGGCTTGAAATTATAGGCGCCGAACTCTGAACTGTGGACAGACACCTCCGTGCAGCCCGTAGGCTTGTTTTCAGGTCGTGTTTTTTGTCCTTAGTCAAGGAATGTTTTCATTCCTTGTCTTAACTTTCCAGATGTTTCCACAAATCTGTGTTTTTCAGAGATGAGTTCCATGGTCTTGTTTTTGCTCTTTTGCTTTATATATTCTTGTGTCATTTTTTCCATTCGCGTAAGACAAGGCTGGAGTCTGTGGCGAAAGCTAATAAAAGCATGCAGGTGAACAGAACATGGAGGACCGTGTATTTGATATAGATGGAAGTCAGGCTCTCCTGGCCCATGATAGCACTAGGAGGAGGTATAAATTTCATTTTTACTGTACAGCCCCATCTGTACCAGGGACCAGGAAAGTCTTTTCTGTATAAAGGCTTTGGGAATGGCTAGTTCTGATGACATCACGTGGACATCAGGAAAGTCTTTTTTGTATTAAAGCTTTGGGGATGGCTATTTCTGATGACATCACGTGGACCTGGTGCAACTGCCACGATTTACTTTAGCTCCCAGACCAAGTGGTGCCCTACAGCACCCTTAATAGACAAGCCCAGTAGAACTTGGGCAGCTCTCCATCAGCCTCAGAGGGTCCAGACGGCCACAACGAGCTTGACAAAGAGTCATTCTCAGGTAGCAGCCCAGCAATGAACTTCCTGAAGGCATCTCCCTACTACACTATATTTAAAGAGAGCCTGATGCTGAGGGTAGTTTGACATCTGTGGCAGAGTGATCCGGCTGCCGGTTCCGTCAGAGAATCCCGGGAATGGGCCGAACAAAAACCCCATATTTGCCGGACTCCATCATAGTCAATGAGGTCCGCTAGACAGACGGCAGTGTCATGCCGCAGATGCTAAACTAGCCTAGACAATCAAGTATACCCTGATGCCATCACTAGACATTGTATATGATGACATCACGTGAGATTGAATCTGATTACATCATATGACATTACATACCCTGATGATATCACATGGCATTGAATATGATATCACATGATGTTGAATATGATGGCATCACATAACACTGAATATGATGACATCAAGTGAGACTGACTATGATGACATCACGACATTACATACCCTGATAACATCACAACATTGAATATGATGACATCATGACATTTAATATGATGACTTCATGTGACATTGAATATGATAGCATTACATGACATTGAGTATGATGGCATCACTTGATGTTGTATATGATGACATCATATAACATGGAATATGATGACATCACATAACATGGAATATGATGACATCACATAACATGGAAAATGATGATGTCACGTAACATTAAATATGATATCACATAATATTGAATATAATGACATCACATACCCTGATGATATCACTTGACATTGAATATGATGACATAATTTTGGACAGGGTGCACTATAAACATGATCCAATTATGATAGTATGGCATTGTGCCGCCCTCATATAGACCAGTAATTTCTTACTGTATATAGGAGCCCCCGTAATATTAGGGGCCCATTGTATTTCTTCATCCCCTATTGATATTGCATTACTCTATGAGAGCTGGTCCTAACAGCCATATATTGAACTACAAATAGGCTCCTATGAAGGCTCACGCATGAAGCGGTATTATGGGTACATACATGTAGTACACATCCATAGAAATCTATTACCCATACTGTACCTCTGCATGCCTCCAATCACGGCATGCTCAGTTATTCAATATGGCGGCACAGGAGATAACCATAGTGACTGTCTGGTACACCACACTGCTTTACTATGTGACCTACTGACTCTCGCATTACGTTCACCACGCTCAGCTCTCTATCGCTTCAGAGTATTGCACATTAATGGCAAAGAAAGAGTTAATCACATTGTATAAAAAGGCCTAAAACAGGTTTTCCCTCTTATACGGAGCGTTAGATAAGACAAATTATCTCCCCGGTTATCTGACACCTCATCTTAATTTAACCTTTAGCAATTATAACAGATTATGCTTTGGTCGTGAACCGTACAATAAGGCGTCTGTGTATTACCGCACTGTAGAGTCTTTGTACAATGATGGGTGTAACCTCCGCGTATTTCTGTACTGACTTTATAGTGACATCATGGTCCTTAAAGGGATATTCCCATCTTATAAAGTGATGGCATGTCGCCAGCATATGACATCACTTTGCGATTGTAGGGGATCTGACACCCACCTACCCAGAGGATGAAGGGGCCACAGCGATGATATAGCTCTATGACCCCTTCTAAGTTTCCTTGGCCACCCACCAGTGAAGCTTCTTTCTTAGGATCACTGAGGGCCCCAGAGGTCAGATCTGCACCGATCATAAAGTGAGGGCATATCCTTTACGATATCCTAACCCACTTCATAAAATAGGAATACCCCTTTAGGGAGAACTTCGCTCACAAACTGCACTGATGTAGCCTTCGACAGTGTCAGTATTAAGAAAAGTACACCCAATGATCCTCCTCCATTCACATCCAAAGCTGCACTTTAGAATTGGTCACTTTTCCTGCCACAAGAGGGCATTACATCATGGAAGACTATTTCCAGTCTCTGGTTAAGGATAGGCCCCCAAAGTTGACTCTCTGTAACCAGGACACAAGCTTAAAGAGCATCTGTCAGCATGATTAACCCTATTAAACCAAGCATACTGCCTAGTAGGCCTGATCCTGCTGATTAAAACGATACTACTCTTGTGAAAATCGGTTGTGGAATTCCAAAGAGAAAAGACTTTTATCGTTTATGCAAAAGAGGGCTACAGTGCACCAAGGGGAGGGGCTTCCTCAGCTTTCCTGTGCTGGCCATGCCCCTTAGTACACTGAAGCTCTCATTTGGTAAAAGTCTTTATTTTCTCAGGAATGCTGCAACCGATTTTTACAAGACAGATATCATTTTAATCAGCAGGATCAACACTACCTGACAGTATGTCCAGTTTAATGGGGTTGATACTTATGATGAATCCCCTTTAAAGTCCCCATACACATTAATCCAGAATCAGCAGACAGTCTAATGTGTTTGGGAAGCTCCTGGGTCTAGATCGAGTTTGGAGAGAGCCGGAACACACATGTTGAATATCAGCTCCCCATACTTTTGTTCTCCTGGGAGATAAGCCACCACCTGAGGTATTTTAAGGGACCTTCTCCTCTCTCCCCTCTGAAAAATATTAGTCCATACTGAGATTTTATAATTAGGTCCAACACATCCCAGTATTTTAACCTCTGTCATAACATCAAAGCCAATTTTTTTTTTTTTCCAAAAGCTTTGTCCTCGACATATTCCTAGAATCTTGGATGCTGCAGTTTACTACATCTGACCAAGAATAGGTAGGTATTTATAGATGAATGCCCTGACTTCACCTCCTCAAAAGTTGCAGTCGGTTGCTGAAAAGATGACTACAAGGGATTATCTTTACAGAAATAGAGTTCATAACCTCGGGCTTCCGACAAATCTCGGAAGTTTGTGATGTCTACGGAGTGCTTGGTGCAGGAAGCTCTGGAGAAAACAGAAAGCAGATGGACAACTCGCCGAGGTTTTATAATAACAGGGAAATCAAAGTGAAGATGTCACCAAGCATCCTCAGGAAACATCAGCCAAGGAGCCTTCGAAAGAAAAGCGGAAAAGTGAAGAGGAAATGGATTTTGTTTGGACATGACCTATGGTGACTATGGACAAGCTAAGGCATCCTTCTGTAAACAGCCACCGGTCACACTTAACCCCAACACGAGCAAATGGGATAATGGACGTAGACAATATTTTACCTACTAAAGCCAAAAGTAGAAAAATGATATGATATTGAGCATCGACAGTTTACCCTAATAAAGAGGAGAATTACCAGAGAGCTAAATAGAAATGGCGTGCACTTCCACTTGGCCAACCAGGAGCTAAGAGGACACTCCTATGAAAGTGTTTCTGGATAATAAACTTGATGTAACCTGACACCCTGCCTGGAACCCAGCGCTCAGCTGTAATCTGGAGTAAAACAGTGTTCAATTTCCCTACAGCACCCCCACAGGAGAAATAAAGTATTGCACAGTGTCCATTGATAGCAATGGATTGTCTGTTCAGTGCAGACAAGGTTCTCCAGATCGAGAGACATAATTGCTTTCGAATTTGGCCAAGAGATCCTGAACAGAGGATCACTAAACCATATTGTTTTATGTTTTCTCTAACCTAGAAACCTTTGAGGTTCCTAGGGTGAAGGTCCAGTCCCAAGGTTCCCCCCAACAAATCTCATAAGGGCACCATAATGGATATCACATTCTCTCCAAAAACATTGGGAGCTGCCACCAATTTTCTAGCGTCTATGGCCAACTTCAAATGATAGGAAGCAGCTAGACATGAGCCATCTTGATGCTTCTGTCCCACCAAAAGGACTTTTTAGGAAGGGACATCTTTGCAGTTTATGACGTATAGTTTACCTTAATTTAAACGAAATCTGCAGAGCTCCATAGTAGACAGTTGTCAGTCATGTTTTGACATTCATCTTTTTTATTAGCTACGAATCCTACTTCAAAGAGTACCTGTCAGTAAGATCAACCCATTAAACCAAGAATACTGCTCGGTAGGGTGGATCATCCTGATTAAAATGATACCAGTCTTGTGAAAATCGGTTGTGGCGTTCCTTTATATTTTCCTTCTTTATGCAAATGAGGGCTTCAGTGTACTGAGGGGCGTGGCCAGCACTGGAAAGCTATGCCCCACCCCTTGGAGTGCTGAAGCCTTCCTTTTCATAAAGTATAAAACTCTTTTTTCTTGGGAACGTCACAACCGATTTTCACGAGATATGTATCATTTTAATCAGCAGGATTAACCCTACTAGACAATATTCCTGGTTTAATGGAGTTGCTCCTGCCGGCAGGTACCCTTTAAGTGATGTCACAGAGCAGAGGTAGCAGTCACACGTGGTGCCTGAGAAACCCAAAGGCTCATGGTAGGTGGGGTACTCTGTTACAGATTTGGGGATCAGGAACTTCATGTTATACTTCTGGTCAGAATTGGACAACCCTCTTCCCAGCAATCAGCTGATCACGACTGGTCTGAATTGCTCAGCCTTGACCATTGGCAGGTTTTTCATGTACCAAGACCTCCTCCAGAGCAGGAGCCAATGTCTGGCCAACTGATGGGGTTATCTATGACATCCAAAAGCCCTAACAGGCCATATAGGCAGGGTGGTCCCTTTTTTGTTGTTTTTTGGAGCTTTTCTTCTGCAGAATTATCATTCCAATCAAGTTGTATGAATGCTGATAATTATTACTGACATATTAGAATATAATTTATTTACAGTAGATTCACATTACAGCTGCTTTGGCAAGTCAACAGTCTAAGTCTGAGAGACTTCAGAAAAGAACTGGCTCTGAGAACCAATCCCGTCCAAATAGGACACGTTGAATTTGCTGCTCCCATGGCTTTTCCTTGCCAGTATAAATCACGTTTTGGATGATGTGTTTCCTGCCAAAGACAAAAGCTGGGAACCACCTCAACGACTTGGGCATGCAAAGGGCATTCTTTGTAACGTGGTGGCACGGACACGGCAGCAAGTCATTCTTCTAAATGTCGCCCGTAAATTAGATGTGGAGCTGTGCTGCTGTCAAAAACTTCCAAAAATCCTGTGTTGTGAGCAAATTAATTGTATTACGTACGTTCAAGGAATCAGGGCTGATGCTTCCTCTTGATGTTCCCCTTCCTTGCATTATATAGTATGAGAGCTTAGGGTGGTTGCAACCACTTGCCCGTGTCAGATATGGAACCTGCACCACGTAGGGTGCTCTCCATTCATTTCTATGGGAGTTCTGAAAATAGCTGAGAGAGCATGCACAGATATTTTCGGAAGCCCTATGGAAATAAGCGGAGAGCGCACTGCACTAGCACAGCCACCGCTCCATTCACCGGTCCAGCGCTTGACTATTTTAAGAACTCCAATAGAAATGAATAGACAGTAGCCTTGCGTGCACGGCTGCCCTCTGTTCACTTTGGGGTTCCCGTTCCCGTTCTGGAGATAAGAGATGCTCTTAGAGGTGGGACCTGCACCTATCTGGCATTGGTGATAGATCCTAGCGATATGCCACCAATGTCCGGCTCTGTCAGAGTGCACGAGGTGCGGCAGTTGCAGAGACAGCAGAGTCTCTAGGTGTAATGGTAACGCCCCCGTTGCTCCTCATTTGCATATATTAAAATATCATTTTTCTCAGCAATGTGAGAACATACGAACATGGAACCAACACAGATGCCTTCAGCTGCCAAGTGACATGTAACAGGTCAGCCAGTGTCATAGGTACAAAACTGCTGACAGATGCTCTTTAAGCCTACAGTTATCTAATGTGTATGGCCAGGTTTGTTCTCTAAGATCTGATGGAATGTGGAATGGGAAGAGTTCAGAGAGGTCAGTGAGATAAGGACATCACTCTTGAGGCTTAAGGTCCTTTTACACGGAAAGATAAATCGTATTAGCGATTGTAGATGAACGATCGAACGATGCAATGTAAATACCGTTTACACTGAAAGAGAAGTCGTTCACAATCTTCGTACTTTCGGTCGTTTTATAATCGTTATTACGATCGTTCCTTGCTCCTTGCCATAAGCATTACCATTACCATCTGCCAACGACTAAACGATTTTCGTGTTTAAACTGGAAGATTTTCGAACGATGAACGATTAATTTATTGGCAGGACAAAAGATGCGATCAACGAGAAGCGAACGAAATCTCGTTCGTCGTTAAATCGTTACCCGTGTTTATACGCAACAATAATCGTGCAAATCCGAACGTTTGAACGATTATTTGAACGATAATCGGCTCGTGTAAAAGGGCCTTTAGAATGATATCTTCTTTGGGAACTCTTAAAATTAGCAATGACTTCCCAAAGTCACACATGCATGCTTGGACTTGGCAGAAAGTAGAGATATCAACTGGGATACACAAAATTAGAAATTAAATGGGTATTCCCACCTCTGAGGCCTGCACCTATGATGAGCATAGGGATCCCCAATCCGTCGGGTGAGATATGGCTGCTGGCCACCACTTCCGGGCAGAGTATGAATGTTCAGGTCATTGCGTGTTGGCTGATGGGATCTTTTATGTTAGTATAAAAATCACTGCGTAACCAAGGGGTATGCCGCCGACAATATGGAGGACGAACGACATGACCGATTGCGTTGCCCCAGGTAAAAGGCCTTTTAAACTAGCACCAATCGGCTTGGAATTCGGATGATTGGCACACGTTTTACCTATCATCTTAGGTCAGAAACAAAGTAACAACTTATTTCAGAAACAAAGTAACAACTTCGGTCTGAAACAAAGTAACAACTTATTTCGGAAACAAAGCAACAAGTTAGGTCAGAAACAAAGTGACAACTTAGGTCAGAAACAAAGTAACAACTTAGGTCAGAAACAAAGTAACGACTTAGGACAAAAAAAAAGTAACAATTTAGGTCAGAAACAAAGAAACAACTTATTTTAGAAACAAAGTAACAACTTATTTTAGAAACAAAGTGACAACTTAGGTCAGAAACAAAGTAACAACTTAGGTCAGAAACAAAGTAACGACTTAGGACAAAAAAAAAACAAAGTAACAATTTAGGTCAGAAACAATGTAACAACTTAGGTAATTAAAAAAAAAAAGACCCCACCAAACAGCTCTCCGTAGCTCAGCTTCCTGGACCTCTGCTGGTGGGATAAAAGGGTTAGGCCCCAGGCACACGAATGTATCCGTTTTGCAGTCTGCAAATTGCAGATCCATAAAATACAGGTGCATTTAGTGCTTTCCGCATCCGTATGTCTGTTCTGCAAAAAGATAGACTATGTCCACTGGAAACAGTGGGTCCACCAACGAAATGCGGACAGCATCCGTATTTTGGGGATCCCCAGACTGCTATACAGATACAGCCATGTGTATGGGGCCTCAGCTGCAGTCACCCCGGATTTCTTACACTTGGAATGGAGACAACCTCTTAAGAAAAGCAGTCAGAACTGGTCATCGTCCATCATGAATACAGATGTACACCTGTCTAATGTAGAGTGGTTTAGAGCGGTGATAGGGGGGGGTTACCATATGGTCCCGGCATATTGTGGTGAGGAACATGTCACTTGTATATCACACGTGCGTGCAGTAATATGAATGTCAGCTCGCTCTTCTGTGTTTCTATCCAGTTTGAACAAGTTTAAAGATGTTTTTCTTGTAATGATCTGCGTAAATTTAAACATTTTTCCATTTGTAGACAGGACACATGATCGGCCTTGATCCCACTTACAAGCTGCCGGGCGCCTAATGAAATGAGAAATTACATATGTAAAGCTCCTAGAAAGTAAGGCGCTGGAAAAACAGCCGTAATCCGGTCTAATGGGAGGGGATGGGTGCGAATGGCCCTAGATGGCGGTCGGATGTTATCATCGGGGGTAAGAGATTGGAAAGAGAATAAACAGAAGTAACTTATGTACCGCGTACAGTAAGTCACCTAATAAAGGGCCGCTCTCTGCAGTGCTGAAATCCTACATATTATCGAGTAAAACACCCAAAAAGTAGTAAAAAATCCTCAGAAACTCAGGAGCTAAATGTCTACATATTAATACCATAGAGAGCCCCAAAATGTGTCTGTGTGGTGCCAAATGTGAAGCGCTGCGTGTCAGTATATCAGTATAAGAGTGTCAGTTTATGTCAGTATAAGAGTATAATAAATGAATTAATAAACAAATAAATAATGTGTACATTTAGGAGATCATTTATTAAATCAGATATGTCAGTTTTGTGGCGGAAAAAAGTCGCAATACATGGCAACTGCGACATTTTTGCGACATTTCGTGTTGCTCGCCATTTTCGTCTATGTTTAGGAGCTAAAAGTGAGATAAGACCCGGATTATGGCTCATTTACTATGTGTAACTAATGCAAAAGTCGCTAAAAAGTCGTAACCCGCGCCAGGCAACCCCCCTGGTCTACGTTTACACCTAAGGCCTCATGCACACGACCGTATGTATTTTGCGGTCCGCAAAAAACGGATCCACAAAAAATACAGATGACGTCCGTGTGCATTCCGTATTTTGTGGAACGGAACAGCCGGCCCCTAATAGAACAGTCCTATCCTTGTCCGTAATGCGGACAGTAATAGGACATGTTCTATTTTTTTGCAGAACGCTCATGCATACGAACGTATTTTCTTTCCATGTCTGTTCATTTTTTTTTTTTGCGGATATGGTCCGCAAATAGAAACGGAACGGACACGGAAAGAAAATACGTTCGTGTGCATGAGCCCTAAAGGTGTAAACCACTATGCACTCACTCAACGTATATTATTAAGGTGCACCAGTTCATAAATTTGGTCAGGGCCGGACTGGGAACTTAAAGTGGCCCTGTAAAAATTACTTCAACTGGCCCCATTCTGCAGTCGGGTCAAAATTGATGGTAGGCAGGGCCAAGGAAAGTAGGCAAGGCCAGCAATGCCATATCATAGCACATTATACCGCCCCAACAGAGCCAAATACCACAGTCCATCACAAAATACATCCCCAAAAATTCCACTGACTGGCTGTTAGGAGAGCTCAGGCGGCCCCCTGGGCATCGGCCCAACGGGAAATTTCCCTGTGGGGTCTATGGCCAGTCTGCCCCAGGTGGAAGCTGCCCCATTTGCCCATGCCTTCTTCTAACCTGACTCCTTATATTGTAGATCATACAGAAAGGTGACAGACAGTGGCACCGATACCCTCCCCGCACCTTCTTCACAGCACAGCCATACCAGAAATGCTTACAGTGCAACCAAACAGGAAAATCCTGAGACGACATATTACATCCAGGATTTCTATAAAAACACAGCGAGGTGACAGACATTTGACGCAAGCGTGCCTCTAGTCTCACAGTCGTTGCACGCCCTTTAATCAGGATCCGAGGCTTCCCTCTAATTACATAATTGCAGAAGCCGGAGGAAACGCGGACCACGGGTGCTGCTCAAGACGTAAAATAACTCGCTGAATCCGAGGCATTAAAGAAATACCATAAAATGACATCATATTCAGCTCAGTATATAACTGCACAGCTAGACGTCATACACCGGCAGTAAGTCTGCAAAATGCAAAGATGTGAGTATCCTGAGGCTGCACTACTGAGAATCTGATGCAATACATAGCGCCAGCAATAGGCAGTAATACTGAAATGTCCAATTTTTGTAACCCAATTTTGTCTTACATTTATCCACCAGAATGAAGAGCGTATAACAATACCACATGACATGGCAGATCCATGCGGTACATGGACGACCATACGTTTAGCACTGGCTTGAGGCTTCCCCCTGTGATCATTTCTGATTGTCTCAGAGGTAGAGACGTCTGACTGTGTCGATAAGGCAACCACTGGCCATTTAAAACTGCAAGATGCTGCTTGCCCCTGGTCAGACAGGCTGCCGGACATTTAATGCAGTCTTTACATAGAGAAGCCTTAACAGTGACCCCTGCTGGACACAAGCTGTAATGACTGGTGAAATACAAAGTCCAACTGGAACACAAAGTTAATCTTTGGGGACTTTTTTCCTTATACCCTAGGATCTGATTTATCAGCAGTTCTCAGATGTATACATTATATATATCTCAGTAAGGCTATATTCACATAGACGCATTGTCTGTTTTGCATCCATATTGCGTCCTTTTTCAACGGCCATTAAAAACGGATTAATTGCGTTGGATTTATTTATTTTTTTTTATCTCAACCCTCGCAGTACCATCACAGTATGCATAATGTCACCTGGACATCACATGGCCTCCATAGTGCCCCCAGTATGATTAATGGCTCCATAGTCCCCCAGTATGAATAATGGCCCTCATAGTGCCCCCCAGGATGAATAATAGCCCCCATAGTTCCCCCAGGATGAATAGTGGCCCCCATAGTTCCACCAGTATTAATAATAGCCCCCATAGTTCCCCCAGTATTAATAATAGCCCCCATAGTGCCCCCAGTGTGAATAATGGCACCCATAGTGCCCCCAGTGTGACTAATGGCACCCATATTGCACCCCACTGTGAATAATGGCACCCATAGTGCCCTCCAGTGTGAATACTAGCCTCCTTAGTGCCCCCAGTGTGAATAATGCCCCAAAGTGCCCCCCAGTGTGAATAATGGCCCCCATAGTGCCCCCCCCCCACTGTGGACAATGCCACCCATAGTGCCTACCAGTGAATAATGGTACCCATATTGCCCCCAGTGTGAATAATGGTCCCCATGCTGCCCCCCAGTATGAATAATGGCACCATTAGTGCCCCCAGTGTGAATAATGGCCCCATGCCCCCCAGTGTGAATAATGGCACCCATAGTGCCCCCATTGTCAATAATGCCCCCATTAGTGCCCCCAGAATTATTAATGCACCTACTAGTGGCCCCCACTATAACAAATGCCTGCATTAGTGGCCCCCAGTACTAATTATGCCCCCAGTTCTGCTTGTGGTAAAAAAAAAAAAAACTTCACTAATATCAACAGGAGTGCATAAGTCTAATAGTCATTAAAGGAGTTGTCTCCCTTCAGCAAGTGGCATTTATCATGTAGAGAAAGTTAATACAAGGCACTTACTAATGTATTGTGATTCTCCATGCTTCCTTTGCTGGCTGGATTCATTTTTCCATCACATTATACACTGCTCGTTTCCATGGTTACGGCCACCCTGCAATCCATCAGTGCCACCCTGCAATCCATCCAACACTAGAGGAAGAAGCGCCGGCCTCTCTGGTAGCTGAGACCACGGGAGCGCACATAGGCTGGTACTTTTTTCTTATAGTGTGCAAGCACGACCACCACTGCTGATGGATGGCAGGGTGGTCGTAACCGTGGAAACGAGATGTGTGTAATGTGATGGAAAAATGAATCCAGCCAGCACAGGAGGCAATATGGAGAATCACAATACATTAGTAAGTGCCTTGTATTAACTTTCTCTACATGATAAATGCCACTTACTGAAGTGAGACAATCCCTTTAATGACTATTAGACTTATGCACTCCTGTTGATATTAATGGGGTCATGGCCAAAAATAGGACATCTCCTATTTTTTAACAACTGCTATTCACTGGCCATTAAAAAAGGCCATGTGAATAGTTCCATAGACTGCAATGGTTCTGAAAAAACGTCCGTCATGAGAATGTCAGACTGGTTGGAGGAGGTTTACGCAGCGTACAGTGATATCTGACGCCGAGCGTTGCTGCCTGTGTATTTACAGACCAAACAGAAACATCCACTTAAAGAGTCAATTGTTTTGTGTTTTTTTTCATTTAACACAAGAGATAAAGAATCCGATAAGGACTTACCTCTGTAAAACCGCAAACACCAGAGCGACTTCCTCTGGATCCAGCCGGCCAGTGCTGCAACCTCCAGCAGTGATCACGGGCAGCGATACGGCGGCTTGTGAGGACGGGTAGGATCACCCTGGCAGGGCGGCAGCGTGAACATCTGCACATAGGAGCGTCTCATATCTCATGACCTTTGTACATGGTCTAGCTCAGAGCGATGCAGAGGGTGGAATCCGCATTTACACAAGGAAACCTGCAGCACAATCCTCGCGGTTTGGTGCGGATTTTGTCACTCTGGATTACGGTCAGATAGGGACCAGTTACGTGCGCCGTACACACAGGGACAGATTTACTAATGTCTGATCTTCAGTCAGTAGAAATGCCGGACCAGAAATCTGATGCATTGTTAGACGATGTTACCACAGTGCAGCACAGAATACTGTCCCACAGAACCAAATACCATAGTGCAGCACAAAATACCTCCCATGCAGAACCAGATACTACAGCGCAGCACAAAATACTGCCCTAGCAGAACCAAATACTATAGTGCAGCACAATATACTGCTCCCACAGAACCAAATACCATAGTGAAGCACAAAATACTGCCCCAGCAGAACCAAATACCATAGTGAAGCACAAAATACTGCCCCAGCAGAACCAAATACCACAGTGCAGCACAAAATACTGCCCTAGCAGAACCAAATACCATAGTGCAGCACAATATACTGCTCCCACAGAACCAAATGCCACAGTGCAGCACAAAATACTGCCTGTGCATAAACAGATACCTCAGTGCAGCACAAAATACCACCCCTGCAGAACCAGATACCACAAGGCAGCACAAAATAACACCCCAGTGCAACCAAATACCACAGTGCAGCACAAAATACTGCCCCAGCAGAACCAAATACCACAGTGCAGCACAAAATACTGCCCCAGCAGAACCAAATACCACAGTGCAGCACAAAATACCACTCCCAGGAGAACCAAATACCAAACTGTAACACTAAATACTGCCCCCGCAGAACCAAATACCACAGTGCAGCACAATATACCGCCCCAACAGAATCAGATACCACAGTGCAGCACAGAATACTGCCCCAGCAGAACCAGATACCACAGTGCAGCACAAAATACCGCCCCAGCAGAACCAGATACCACAGTGCAGCACAGAATACTGCCCCAACAGAACCAGATACCACAGTGCAGCACAGAATACTGCCCCAGCAGAACCAGATACCACAGTGCAGCACAAAATACCACCCCAGCAGAACCAGATACCACAGCGCAGCACAAAATACTGCCCCAGCAGAACCAAATACCACAGTGCAGCACAGAATACTGCCCCAGCAGAACCAGATACCACAGTGCAGCACAAAATACCACCCCAGCAGAACCAGATACCACATTGCAGCACAGAATACTGCCCCAGCAGAACCAGATACCACAGTGCAGCACAATATACTGCCCCAGCAGAACCAGATACCACAGTGCAGCACAGAATACTGCCCCAGCAGAACCAGATACCACAGTGCAGCACAATATACTGCCCCAGCAGAACCAGATACCACAGTGCAGCACAGAATACTGCCCCAGCTAAAGTAATCAACTGGGAGGACAGCAATAGAGTTGAATTAACGGAGGCACCTGCAGCGGGCCGCAATTAATGCTAAGTGCATCTGACTGTTGTGTTCCCAGCTGGCGGACATGAAGAGGGCTGGGGTGGCCCGATGGGCATGGGCCCACCGGGAAATTTCCCTGTAGGGTCTATGGCCAGTCTGCACCTTCAATTCACACTCCCTCATCGATCAAGAAGCAAAAATTGTGTAAAAAACACTCATAGTGGTGCACATCATGTCCTGTGTGGGGACTGGTTTAATCCTTGCTATGGGGCCCTCATGTCTCTATCTACGCCACTGCCCAAAGTTTTTTTTTTTCCTTGAAAAACTTTGACCCAATAATAACCAGCTATTTTTTTCAGTTTTATGTAGCCATCACAACTTCCAGCTCTATGGAGGACCATGCTGGTTGTCACAATAGTTTTCCCAGAAGCTATCCCTAGAAAAAGGACAAATACAAGTCCTGATAACCTGGCAGAGCAAGACAGCTCAGATTTTTGTCTTGATTGAATTTTGAGTAATATCCTTCGTGAATCATTTGTTTTGTTTTTCGCGCTCGTCATGATAATGAATCATTATTAACCTCCGCTGCTGTTTATTAAAACCATTACTTTAATTTCATGTTTCCGATTTAATATCTAAAGATGTCTTTTACAACGTCAGCAGCTATTCCCCTAGATCCCTCCATGCACTTACATACTTGGCTCGACCGAGCATGCATGTGTCCGAGCAGCTGCCAGACACCTCCTGTGGCAGATTATCTCCCTTGAGAAAAAAAAAAGGATTCAGCATCGAAATTCAGCATGCCCCATCCTTCTTTTCCCGGGGAAGAGTCGGGAGGCTGTCAAGGTTGTCAGCCAGTCCCACGGAAATCGGCAGGTTTGACCAACTTTGCTCTTATGTATGGGGGCACCTCAAAAACTCTGGCCCATACAGCATGAGAATCCACAGGATAGGTGAGAAATGTAACCGCTATTTTAACCACTGCGCCACCGTTTTAACCGTTGCGCCTGAAATATGCCTAATCTACGCATATTTCAGCATAGTAAATGACCCCCTTATTGTCTATACCAGTAAATATAGGTAATAAATGTTGTTCGCGGGTGATACGAGTGTCACATGCCACAATAACCTGGTCGTAAAGTCATTCGGAAACCTTGTAAGGCTTAGACGAAGAGACAAATGGTCAAAGTTACCAACAGCATAGTGATTAGCATGGTAATGTAGCAGAGCTGGACTTGTCAGATTCAGTAGAGTTTGTTATTTGGTATATGAATACTGTGATACAGTATCTAAAGAATATCGCCATATAGTGAGGAAGAAGAGACACTAGGTTTAGTTCGGGCGGAGGATGATGTCATCAGCGCAAGCACAGTGCTGGGAAGCAGAGGCACTGCGCATGAGGAGTGAGATTACAGGACCTGTCAATCACAGGGACAAGGGGAGTGGCTGTAAAGGGAGCAGAGGGGCTTGGGCACCAAAAACCTAATTTCAATATCACAATGGCGCAACGGAGACACATAAATATGGTATTGTTTTACTCATTGCTGTATGCCTGCTGACAGATGCTGTCCCTTTTACATGGGCTGCTGACAGGTGCTCTTTAAAGGGGTTGAACCACGAAAAATATTTTGCATTTTTCAAACCAGCCCCTGGATCTGAATACTTTTGAAATTGCATTTAATTAAAAATTCAGCATAGCCACTGAGTTATTTAATAATATGCATCTGCATAGCGCCACCTGCTGTTTGTTTTTTTCGTATTTATTTGACCTGCTCACTGAGAAGGCCGCACATGCTCAGTTTCATCCTTCAACTACCTCCTGAGCTGTGATAGGGAGAACAAGGACACGCCTCCTGAGCTGTGATAGGGAGAGCATGGACACGCCTCCTGAGCTGTGATAGGGAGAGCATGGACACACCCCCTGAGCTGCAGCAGAAAAGACACTCCCCTTGAGCTGTCAGCTTGATATAAATCTAACAGAGCAATGAATGAGGAGATCTCTGGATCCATGTGAAGTACAGGGCTGGTTCTAGCTTTATTAGAGAGAGATTGTCATGTACTGTATGATGTCTGATTTTCATTTTTTATATTACTCATGGGATAATCCCTTTAAACAGCGCAACGATCCGGAATGAACATCTGTACAAGTGTTTACCGCCCCTTTTACACAGGCTGCTGACAGATGCTCTTTAAGCAGGGCAATGATCAGGAACGAACAATCGTAGAAATGTTCATCATCCCTTATATGCGGGCAGTTATCAGGAACAAACCGATGGTGGAGCAAAGGCAAGAGCTACATTCCTGTGCCTCAGTCGTCCCCTCCGTAGGGGAACGAATGATCGCTACTACGATCATTGATCCCCATACAGATTCTTTATTTACCCACAGCAGATCCATTTGGCAGTGACGGTGAATTTTATGTGCTGCATGAAGATGTGATCCTCCAACAACTGGCGGCACCTTTACTAAGAGAAATTCGGAAAACTTATTTCAGATAATTGCCCGATTCTCGTGCGAAATTGCCATTTGTCGCCACTAGCCTGAGCCAATGTTTCTGTGTGCTTTGGCTACTTGGAAAGATAGCTCAGCCTGATACTGAAAACTTGAATCAAAAAAAAAATAAAATAAAATAAAAAAGTAATAATTTAAGCAGCACAAAATGTGTCTTGATCCTGCGGTGGCAGTTCCCAGGGTGGGCAAGTAATCACAGGGAGCTGCCGACTATCTGCGCACCCTTTTATGTACAGTAGCGATACCACGTTGTAACCCAAATATTATCAGGCTGCGCCCACGCCATCTGGGCTGGACCTCATCCAATGGAATGGAAATATCAAAGGGGCGAGCGGCGAAAAATTATCTGCCTGAACTTTTCCTGTGTCCAACGTCTGAAGAAAAGCGATTCTATCAGCTGGCAGAAAGATGAAGCAGGGATCGTATTCAAGAGGTACGAGTGAGATTAGGTTATATATGATGCAGCGCCAGACGGGGGGTGGGTTGGGGCGTCAGAGATTAAAAGGGGCTCTGAATGAATAGATCGAAACCCCAAGGAAAAGTTGTAATCACATTAGCTCTGTGTCCAGAGTGTTCACCACTGCAAGAAGATTTTTCCTGTATAGACTTAAAGGGGTACTCCATCCATCAGCATTTCCTATCCACTAGGAAAGATTGGCGGGGGAGGTCTGACTCTAGGTGGGCTCTACTGTAGCTTGGTATACCTCCGACAATGAATGAATTTCTTCCACTGACCAGATCCCATTGGTGGATGAATGGTGACCATTGACCTTCTCTGTTTTTGGAGAAGAGAGAAGAAGAAAGGGGTTTTCTGTGATTTTGATATTGATGGGCTATCCTCAGGATAGGCTATCAATGTGAGATCAGTTGAAGTCCAACTCCCGTCATCCTCTATCGATCAGCTGTTTGAGGAAGCCACGGCGCTCAATGGAGCTCTGGTGAGCACCATGACCTCCTTGCGGCTAAACAATCACAGCGCCGCCCATTGGATAGTGGCTGTGCTTGATATCGCAGCTCAGTCTCATTCACATGAGGCCACGTGACCGATGAATGTGATGTCAGTGGCCTAGGAAGAGGCCTTAGAGTACCGTGAACTCTTCATATAGCTGATCACCAGAAGTCAGACCCTGGCAATCTGATATTGACCTATCCTCCGACTACCGACATCCTTCACCCACTTGAGACTATGTGACCGATGAATGATGTCACATGGCCTAGGAAGAGACCTAAGAGCTCACGGAGCACCGGGGGCTCTTCGTAAAGCTGATCACCGGGGGTGCCAGGAGTCGGAACCCTACCACCTATCCTCAGGATAGGTTATCAATATGAGTTCAGTGGGAGTCTGACTACCGACATCCCCCACCCACTTGAGGCCATGTGACTGATGAAAGTGACGTCACATGGCCTAGGAAGATGCCCAAGAGCTGACGGAGCACAGTGGACTCTTCATGAAGCTGATCACCAGGGGTGCCAGGAGTCGGACCCGGACAATCTGATATTAATGACCTATCCTCAGGATAGGTTATCAATATGAGATCGGTGGGAGTCCAAATGCTCGCACACACTGGAGGCCACATGACCGATGAAGGTGATGTCACATGGCCTAGGAAGAGGCCCAAGAGCCCACAGAGCACCATGAACTCTTCATATATATCTGATCACCAGGGGTGCCAGGAGTTAAACCCCAGCAATCTGATATTGATGACCTATCCTCAGGATAGGTTATCAATATGAGATCGGTGGGAGTCTTACTCCCGACATCCCCCACCGACTTGAGGCCACGTGACTGATGAAAGTGACATCACATGGTCTAGGAAGCTCATGGAGCACCATGGACTCTTCATATAGCTGATCATCGGGGGTGCCAGGAGTCAAACCCCAGCAATCTGATATTGATGACCTATCCTCAGGATAGGTTATCAATATGAGATCGGTGGGAGTCTAACTCCTGGCACGCACAGGAGGCCACATGACAGATGAAGGTGATGTCACATGGCCTAGGAAGAGGCCCACCGTGGACTCTTCATATAGCTGATCACCGGGGGACCAGGAGTCAAACCCCAGCAATCTGATATTGATGACCTATCCTCAGGATAGGTTATTAATATGAAATCGGTGGGAGTCTTACTCCCAACATCCTCCACCCACTTGAGGCCACTTGACCAATGAAAGTGATGTCACATGGCCTAGGAAGAGGCCCACCGGGAACTCTTCATATAGCTATTCACCAGGGATGCCAGGAGTCAGACTCTATCCTGACGATGGTCCATCAATATCAAAATCCCAGAAAACCCCTTTAATCTTCTCTCTTCTCCTAAAACAGAGAAGGTCGATGGTCACCAATCATTTACCAATGAATTTAATCCTGAAGATAGGCCATCAATATCAAAATCCTGGAGAACCCCTTTAATGTTTATCGGCACCAGAGACATAACTATAGGAGATCCTGGTTGTAGAGGGAGCCCACCACATAAGGCTCAGGACGGTTGGTAGACCCTGCTAGGTATTAAGGCTGAAGAACATAATCATTAAGCTCTGTGTTTCAAATCATCACCACTTTCAAGATCTCTGCTTGCAGTCTAGGAAATGGAACCTTCTCGCCTGCAACCTGTACAGAACGTTATCCAGTCTAAACAATCCTCTGTGAGAAGGACTCTCTTCTGTAGAATCACCCACCTTATAGTCCAGAAGATGACCACTAGGTCCTAGGTCATGACGAGCTGTGTACGGGATGTTCCTCCTCTAGGCCATAGAGATGTCTTCTGTCTCACCCAAGATTGTAGACTACTGAACCCAACATTGTCCTAAGAATTTCCCTGTCCTCCTCTTGTAAAGTCGCAGAGGAGCACAGCGCGGCTTCTGACTACCTTGCAACTCAAGGAAGTCAACCAAGGTGTGTTTTTTGAGTCCAGCTGAAAAGGAATGAGTGCAAATATTTGTGCTGCTCAAGAGACCGCCCTGCATTGTAAAACTTGTTTGTCGAAGTGACAACGGCTTTCTGTATGCTGCTTAGAGACAAAGAAAAAGATGGCGGCAGAGAGATCTGGATCTACAAGAAAATCTGACCTGAAGACTTAATTATTCCAAAGACGACCTACAGGCACAATGACCTACAGGACAATTAGACGGATTTGGAATCTGGTTATGGACGTGTGGACCGAACGTAGAGGCTGCCATGGAGGTAGATGGTTCCTGCGGGGTGCTCTTATACAGGATGCCAAAATAATACCAGGATATACCGTATATAGGATGGTGCCTAAATAAGGGCGGGTTCGCATTAGCGTTATGGAATTCCATTATAGGTTCGAGTTATAACGGAATATAACATAATTTTAGGCCGGAAAGCAAAACAGAAGCCTTTAAGAGGTATTCCGTTTTGACTCGTCCTAAGGCTACATTCAGATGACCGTATGAATCTTGCGGAACGGGTGCGGACCCATTCATTTCAATGCGGTCTCAAAAGATGTGGACAGCACAGGGTGTGGTTCCCTTCCGCGGCCCCGAAAAAAAACAAACAAATCATGTCCTATTGTGGACAAGAATAGGCATTTTCTATGGTAGCGGCAGCGATGTGCCATCCGCAATATGTGGATTGCACGTGGGCCGGTATCTGTGTTTTTCGGATCTGCAATTTGCGGATCAGCAAAACACTACGGTCGTGTGAATGTAGCCTAATATATGTCTATTGTGCCAAATAACGGTTCCGTTATACATGACAGAAAAAATAGGACAATGTCTCTTAAAGTCTTCTGTTTTGCTTTCCGTCCTAAAATTCCGTTATATTCCGTAATAACTCTGTTATAACGAAATTCCGTAACGCCAATGCAAACCCGCTCTTACACTGCCAGTGCCAAAGCAGCAGGGATGCACAATGCCAACTAATACCGACATATGGTGCTCACATAATATACATTCCATACAGGGACCAAATCAGAGGTCCATACGATATCTACTGCAAATAATGCCGCAATTTTATTAACCCCGTACATTGGCAGCACTCTAAATGTCCGCTGCGGGGATGGCATAATTCGATTACAATGGTGGGGATCGGAGCAAACTCCAATCCAAGATCTTAGATGCTGCGGTCTGTAGTGACTGCGGCACCTTGTTTTACAGAGGTAGTGGCCCTCGTCTGTAAGCCGTTTGGTACCCCACAACTGATTTTATAGTGCCCAGTGGTAGCCTAGGATGCTTGAAACCCCTGTGATTACTGTAGTATTATCCGGCCATGCTGATGGTTTCTGTGCGCTATTAGGTTACAGATGACCTTTGATAACCTGAGGATAATCTGATAATCCAGGGAGGTCTTTGCCCGCCCGATAGTGTGAGAACAGTGACCTATTGTTACCACCCCATCTGCAAACAATGGCTTTCCTCCACTCTAAGGGCTGTATTACACCAACAGATTATCTGACCAATTTGGTTGGTGTATACCAGAAGATCTGTGTGTGTAAACCGCCATCTGACCAATGTTTCGATTGTTGGGAGAGAAACATTCCTTTCTGGCAATCGCCTGCTCGTTTGTGTAGGAGATTGCTGCTAATGCATGCAGCAATCTCTTCCACAGTATCGGGGAGGATTGATTTCTAACACCATCGCTCGTCCCCATTCTGACTTGTTATTTGCCGGCAGCAGAGTGTGATTAGACAACATGCTTAAAAAACGAGCATTTACGGCAATATTACATTGCCAGATCAGTGAGCGACTATCCATAGTAACATAGTAACATAGTTTATAAGGCCGAAAAAAACCTCTGTCCATCCAGTTCAGCCTGTTATCCTGCAAGTTGATCCAGAGGAAAGCAAAAAACCCCTGTGAGGTAGAAGCCAATTTTCCCCACTTTAGGGGAAAAAAATTCCTTCCCGACTCCAATCAGGCATCAGAATTAGGCTACTTTCACTCTAGCGTTTTTAAATTCCGGTATTGAGTGCCGTCATAGGAGCTCAATACCGGAATAAAACGCTTCAGTTTTGTCCCCATTCATTGTCAATGGGAACAAAACTGAACTGAAGACAACGGAATGCTCCTGAAAGCATTCCGTTCCGTCTTCAGACCGGAGAGCAAACCGCAGCATGCTGCGGTTTTCTCTCCGGTCCAGGCATCCGCACCAAGACGGATCCGGAATGACCCCCAATGCAAGTCAATGGGGACGGATCAGTTTGGTGTGACACAATGGTGAACGGATCCGCCCTCCATTGACTTTCAATGGAGTTCAGGACGGATCCGTCACCACAGACAGACAGACATACATACATACACACACATACACATACACACAAACACATACATACTTACATACTCCAGGCAGGCAGGCCGCACGTCTTCACGCCCAGGAGGCGTGCCGCTACGACGATTCCCTACAGCGCCCAGCAGAGGGCGCTGTGGGGAATCGTCATAGTGGCGCGCCTCCTGCACGTGAAGAGGTGCGGCCTGCCTGCCTGCCTGGATTATGTAAGTATGTATGTGTGTGTGTGTGTATGTCTGTATATGGTACTGTGTGACATGTGTGGGGCCGGAACGCGGTTCCGGCCCCACACATGTCCCTGCGGCAGTCCAGATCCGGTGGCACCCTTCACCTGCCGGATCCGGACTGCCGCTAGTGTGAAAGAGGCCTAACTCCCTGGATCAACGACCCCTCTCTAGTAACTATAACCTGTAATATTATTACCCTCCAGAAATACATCCAGGCCCCATAGTCTTACTTCTCTTACCGTAAAGAATCCAGGACGACTATGGGCCAGTGTAATACAGGATTACAGCATGTAATGTCTTTCATAGCTCTTAATAAGGCTGCATTCACACAACAGTGAAAAGAAAAATGGCCATGGAAAACGGACGCAGTGTTTGTTTTTCGTGGCCATTTTCAACCATTTTTGCCTCCGTTTTCTGGCCGTTTAGCATCCGTTTTTTAATTCGGCCATTAAAAATATAAGATCTTCATTGGCTTTTTTTAAATTTAAATCCCAACCTCTGCCGTATAAACAATGTGCCTCATAGTGGCCCCCCAGCATTAACAATGTGCCTCATAGTGGCCCCCCAGCATTAACAATGTGCCTCATAGTGACCCCCCAGCAGAGTTCACATCACAGTTTAGCTTTCTGTTTTTCTGATCCGTCAGAAGAAGAAAGGAAACGGATCCCGTAGTATCAGTTGTCATCCGTTTGAGCCATTTAGGTCTGAGATCCGTTTTTTTTTTTTACGGAAAAAAGCATGCAATATTTTTTTTCTGTCTAAAAAAAATGGATCTCATACGAAACTAATGCAACAGGATCCCTTTTTTTTTTTACAGGATCTTGTTTTTTTTTTCTTGTTTTTTTGTCCTGACAGATTAGAAGAACGGAAAGCTAAAAGGTGATATGTATTCAGCCTTAACCACTTGCACATGCACACTCACTCTTCACTGAAGGCAGAAGGACCTGACACTCCGATGACATCACCACGCCGGGAGCGTCAGGTCTATCTGCACTCTATGAGGAGTGATGTGCGAATCTACTGTCACGCGCAATTGGGTGAGGTATTATTTACTTTTTTTAACCGCAAAAGTCCATTTTTCACTAATATACCCATTTCCAGCAGCCGTCAGACAGGGTACAAATAACTATACCGTATATACGTTCTCAAGGTCATATAGTGTGGCTCCATACAGTGCAAGCCGACACCGCCATAGAGGGCTCGAGTAATGCGGCTATACAGTGACCATGTAACAACCTCATAACAGAGCAGTCTAATAACAACGCAATAGGCTGATGCTGTAAACCACTGTCAGAAAGGAATGGATCGTGTTCAAGACCTCTGCTTGTTGTCAGTGAACGGAAACATTATTGTTTGCATTCCGTTACTGACAGCCTGTCCCAGTTCTGTCCAGTGTACGCTTTGTTTGGACAGTCAGTCAGACACGAGCAGGACAATCTTTCAGCACCCTGCAGGGATATGCGGGTAAGAGCGCAGACATTACTGTGAGTGATGGCGGCCTGTTTACCGTGCACTTTCGTCACGTCAGAAGATCAGCCACGGTTTATGAGTCGTGATAAAACATTAACGTCAGCCGAAACCGCCGTAGTTTGCAGAATCGGGAGCACATGCATGCTCAGCCGAACATGCATACCTATAGGTGGAAGGTGGATGTTGGCTGAAGAGCATGCCTAAAGCCTAAAGATCCCGGTAGCAGAAGCTGACCCCCACAAGGATGCAGAAAAGACTATTTCTTCTTTTTAGGGTCAATTCGACCCCTACGGGAGTCAATACCGGACGCGCGCAGCTCTCGCTCTTACCTGCCGTGGCTGCGGCTTCTCGAAGGGGCTCTGGCAGCTCCAGCCCTCACTCGTGAATCCTCAGGAATGGCTCTGAGTAGTTAACATTATAGTTAACGATCAGGAATTGGGTTAAATATTTACTCTAGTAGAATGATTTGACCCTGATAACCGAGGCGGAGGGGACCTTGTAGGCTGCAGTGCACACAATGAGTTATTACATGACCCAACCAAATGCACTTGTCATAAAAGTAACAGCAAACCCTGAAACAAAGGAGACACAATACATCAGAGAACTGCATGCACATCAGTTTTATACTAGAGAGGAATGAATATATATGCGCAGCGGATCCTCAGGGCAGGTGCACACCGCCAATATATCTGCCAAGGGTCTGGAGGAAGACATGCTCCAATCCAGTGGGGCTAATCCATCCAGAAAACTCAATAGAAAAAGGGGGGGTCACTGTATCCATTCATTACTCCAGAGCTGCACTCACTATTCTGCTGGCTCAGTTACTGTGTACATACATTACTTATCCTGTACTGATCCCGAGTTACATCCTGTATTATACTCCAGAGCTGCACTCAATATTCTGCTGGTGGAGTCACTGTGTACATACATTACATTACTTATCCTGTACTGATCCTTAATTACATCCTGTATTATACTCCAGAGCTGTACTCACTCTTCTGCTGGTGCAGTCACTGTGTACATACATTACTTATCCTGTACTGATCCTGAGTTATATCCTGTATTATATTCCAGAGCTGCACTCACTATTCTGCTGGTACAGTCACTGTGTACATACATTACATTACTTATCCTGTACTGATCCCGAGTTACATCCTGTATTATACTCCAGAGCTGCACTCACTATTCTGCTGGTGCAGTCACTGTGTACATACATTACTTATCCTGTACTGATCCTTAATTACATCCTGTATTATACTCCAGAGCTGCACTCACTATTCTGCTGGTGCAGTCACTGTGTACATACATTACTTATCCTGTACTGATCCTGAGTTACATCCTGTATTATACTCCAGAGCTGCACTCACTATTCTGCTGGTAGAGTCTCTTTGTACATACATGACATTACTTACCCTGTACTGATCCTGAGTTACAACTGAATTATGAATATAGCTCTGAAGTTTATTATAGACTGTAACTCAGCATCAGTAGAAGATAATCAATGTTGCATAAACAGAAAGTAACTCTTTTATGAAGACTTTAGATACGGCGGTTGTATGCGGCAGTGCGCGACGACTGAACGCGGCAGCAACAAGGAAATCCAATCCTCGATGGAAAGCCTGAAGCCACCGGTGGACACAGATGGTTTAGGACAACCTCTGTCTGCTGCTGCACAGCAAAGAAGAAGCCCCGATTAATGATGTAACAAGCTGATCAGTGATCGTTTAAAGGACCTTTTAGTTGGCTAGATTCAGAGTGAAAGGACGACGATCAGTTGTTACTACGATCATTTGTTCCCATTCTGTTTCTGCATTCCCAGCTCCTGTCACTTTTCTGTGGAGAACCTCTAATAATAGAAGGAATGATTATTTATGCAATTCCCTAATGCACAGCAGTAGTAAGCTGTCTTGTTCTGGTATTTGTGTCAGTCTACACTGCACTTTTTGCATTATAGTCATAAAGCAGTAAGTCGCATTGTACATTAGTCACTAAAACTGCTTCCCTGATGCTGTTCTACATGAAACTATGTGATTCTTCCAATACTGAAGGCAGCCATGACTGCGCTTTCCTTCCACGCATGTTAAATTGCACTAAAATCCATATGGCCATGCAGATAAAGACACAGTATATTCCTCCGCCGCTACCTTTTTGTCACCGTTCTAGTCGCGTGTCAGATTATACTGTACCGCTGACATTGTATTCATGAACCAGGAAGCTCAGGATGAGCGTTACACAGTGTGTGGTGCCGTCTGGGATAAATAATTATGAATTACAGAGGCAGAACACTCAAATGTAATAAAAATAAGTTAAAAAAAAATAGGACGCTTATTGTGTAAGCACTAGAGCTGCCCACACCGGTGACTCTTTATATAAGACCTGACTCAAATGTAAAATTAGAACAAAAAGCAGCGGCTGAAGACGGACGCAAGAGCTGAGGATGCGGGAGAAAAGAATAATGTCAGTGTGGGGGGGGGGGTGCAAATATTGAAACTGCTGGTGGAGCTAAGTACACAGCCACCAGTACCCCCAGTGAAATCCAGTGCTGGTCATATTGGTGGACATGCAACTTTCTCAGGTACAGATAGGATTAGTAAGTAGGTGAACAGAACTTATCACGTCTGGCAGAGGACAAGTGAAGGACGGGCACATACTGGAGATCTATGTGTGCAGATTACGTATATGCTCTGCGTCACCCTTCAGACGTCTTTTGTGTTCACAATGGGTTAATGACGCACTCACAACTCTCGTATGTGGATGATGCGAAATTTTCAAGTGTTCACCAAGGAAACCGGCTGCCGGCATCTCATCCTATCAGCAGGAGAGGAGATGTGCTGAGCAAAGCACAAAGTGAGCGGGCGGCATGAGAAATATAGGGGGTCGTTTATTAAGAGCGGGCGTTGTAGATGCCAGTCTTATTAACCCTGCGAGCTGGTGGTGGATCCGGCGATGTTATGAAGAGGTGCCGACCTCGACAAAATTTCGAAGCATCCACTACCTGTCTAAATCTACGCCAGCTCCCTTGCTGGCTTCAATTTAGACCATTTTAAACACTTAAAACAAGTGTGAAACGGGCCTGCTGGCCCACCCACTTCACCGCCCTAATTTTTAGACTTGGCGTAAGTGGGGAAAACAGATTGCGGGAAAGTAATCCTCGCGGCTCAATCTGCGACAGGTATACGCCAGAAAACTGGCGTCAATCTGATAGTAAATGACTGCTATAGACTTCCACTGGAGGGATGGTGTATAATAGGAGCGAAAGAAGCTATAGAAAATTACATGTATATACTTCTACATAGGAGCAGTATTATAGTAGTTATATTCTTGTACATAGGAGGCAGTATTATAGTGGGTATATTCTTGTACATAGGAGGCAGTATTATAGTGGGTATATTCTTGTACATAGGAGCAGTATTATAGTAGTTATATTCTTGTACATAGGAGCAGTATTATAGTAGTTATATTCTTGTACATAGGAGGTAGTATTATAGTAGTTATATTCTTGTACATAGGAGGCAGTATTATAGTAGTTATATTCTTGTACATAGGAGGCAGTATTATAGTAGTTATATTCTTGTACATAGGAGCAGTATTATAGTAGTTATATTCTTGTACATAGGAGGCAGTATTATAGTAGTTATATTCTTGTACATATGAGCAGTATTATTGTAGTTATATTCTTGTACATAGGAGCAGTATTATAGTAGTTATATTCTTGTACATATGATCAGTATTATAGTAGTTATATTCTTGTACATAGTATTACAATGGTTACATGTTGAGTACTGAGTGTGAAGTAATATGTGGAAAGATATTGTGACTGGATATAGGACATACTTACACTAGACAACATTTATAAACCTTCTCGATGCAACAGATGGTTGTCGCCTGTCACAAATCATATGTAGTAGAAACATAGAACCACAATCAGATCCTTTCCATCTGCTTCATGAGCTTTCAGTAACTTTTTTTCGCTTTCATACAATGTGATGGGAACATTAAGGCCCCATTCACACGACCGTGTGAATCGGGCCGTAGCTATTCCGCAATATTGCGGAATAGATGTGGCCACATTCAACTCTACGGAGTGGGGAGCCGCCGCACGGAGCTAGCTTCGTGCCGCGGCTCCGATGAAGCATGTCCTATACTTGTTTGCACGGACAAGTATAGGCATTTTGAATTTGTCCGCCTAGCGTGTGTTCCGAGCGTGCGGAGCACACGCCGGGCGGCCCCCGTATTTCTGCGGGTCCGCAATAATGCGGACCCGCAATGATACGGCCGTCTGAATGGGACTTTAAAGGGAACCTGTCACCTTGAAAATACAATATAAGATACAGGCACCATATTATAGAGCAGGAGGAGCTGAGCAGATTGATATATAGTTTTATATATAAAAAGATTCAGTAAAACTTTAATTTATTAATTTAAATTCCTGCTCATTCTGGGCTGTGAAGTCCAGGAGGCGGTCCTATCAGTGATTGTCAGCTATCTCTATATACACAGTCATAGGGAGTAGGCTGTCAATCGCTGATAGGACCGCCTCCTGGACTTCACAGCCCAGAATGAGCAGGAAATGTATAAAATACAAGTTTTACTCGATCTTTTCCCACAAAATAAGATATCAATCTGATCACCTACCCCTGCTCTTTAACATGCTGCCTGCAGCTCAAACATCATGTTTAATCTGAGAGGTTCCCTTTAAATCAAACAAATCATGCAAAAGACGATTTCCACCTGTTTATCCTGAGCTTCCTGGTTCATGGATCATTGAACTACTATTATGGACATGCAGTGGCCCTATCCCATCACACTATCTTTCCAAGACAGGAGGACCTGGTGCTTCTTCTGCCTCTTATCTTCCTAGTCAGGGGCGGATTGGCCATAGACCTTACAGGGAAATCACCCAGTGGGCCAAGGCCCAGGGGGCCGCCTAAGAACTCCTCACGGCCAGCCAATGGACATTTTTTGGAGATGTATTTTGTGCTGCTGGCAGCAGTATTATATGATAGACTATCGTAGTTGGGTCTGTTGGGGGATATGATGTGCCACCATATGGCATTGCTGGCCCCGCCTACTTGTGTTGGCCCTGCCTTCCATCAATTTGGACCCGACTACAAAACGGGGTCACTTTTAGTATTTTTTCCAGGGCCACTTTAAGTTCCGAGTCCACCACTGGACCTAGTAAACAACAGAAGAACAGCGTGGTCAAATGTCCTTCAGCTTCCTTTTTTGAGGACATTGCTGTGACGAAATCAAACTTTGAGCAGGCTTACAACTTTCATGCTAAGTGGGTCACTAGGAACCTCATCTAACCATGGGAGCAAGTAAAAATGCTTATTTGGGCATCAACTGGCCTTAAAATTGTGGGCCTACTGACTATCAAAGGGTTAAGAACATGTTCTTCAACAAACCTGATATCCTTCTGCAAAACTGTGCATGGGTTTAAGGTTTCCATCCATTTTGTCTCTAAAGACGGAGAAGAAGAGGAAGAAAAAAAAATCCCTACCAGCTTTATTAGTTTTGGCAGCTATTAATTTTCCTACCTTGGGAAAGTGAGCCCTTATAAATGAAATTAGCATTATGAAGGCCAGCATGAGAAGTTTCCATTCATTTGAGCCCCTTCTCCTCTCCTATCAGGTAATTGTCAGACCTCCAGTTGGTCTCAGCATCTCCTTGTTTTGTCTATCACGGTGAACTCGCATTCAAGTTTTCCTCCTTGGGTTGGTGAACCTGTCTGCTTTTTAAAAGCTGGAATGTGACGAGGGAATTGTGCGAATAAGAGGCTTGATTTTATTGTGGTAGACCAAGTCTTCCTGTTAGAGGCAAAATGAAAGACGATAACCTTGTGCCAGTACCAAGGAGTTTACTGAATTAAGGCAGCTCGAAAGGAGAGATGAGGAAATTTCCAACCCTGGTGCCCACTGACCTTCTCTTGACACTCCTTCTCGAAAAGCTTTAAATGAAACGTAGAAAGGCGGGAGCAGACTGGCATTAACCAGATTTGACGTTTTAGCATTTTATTTTAATACTATATCAACTATAAACTAGTACTCAAAAAATTATCCAAAAACATTGATTCTTAGATTTTCAAAGTTGGAACCATCTGATGACAGACCTTAATGATCTTGTACAGCCTTTCTGCTGCCTGACGCGAAAACTGAAATGGTGCCTCTCCTCCCCCAATGCCAGTTTCTTAACCTAACCCCTTCCCTTCAGCCTATGGCCCTTCAGCTGCCCCCCTCTTGCCCCTACCTCGCGCTGCCTGAGGCGATCGCCTCACCTGGCCTCATTGGTGGTGCACCACTGTTGTAGAGGTTGTCATCCAGCTTAACCCCTGAGGTTCAGCACAGGGGGGGGCGAAACATACTTGAGTGGGCCCCCCACTTAGTGGCTTCCCAAACACACGTTTCCAACTTCACAGGCACATACTTCTAGTTGTGGTTATAATATTGTATTAGAAAGATGACTGTATAAACTTCTAGATGATCTATGCTGCTAAGTACAGTACAATAGACTTTCTACATACCCTAGTGTAAATACTCTACCACATAATGCAGTAAAATATAGGAGTAATAGGAGTAAAAAACAAGGGGACTCCTATGTTAAAGGAAACCTGTCCCCAGTTTTTACATCACTAAACTAACAGTCCCCTGCCCCCATCAGACCTCAGATAAGCTTAATGTGCCCCCATCAGACCTCAGATCAGCGTATTGTGCCGTGGCTCTGCATAAAAAGATAGAACATGTCCTATACTTGTCCGTACGCACCGGCAAGTATAGGCATTTTCAATGGGGCTGCATGGCGTGTGTTCCGAGCGCTGCGGAACACACGCCAGGCAGTCCCCGTATATTTGCGGGTCCGCAATAATGCAGACCTGCAAATATACGGTCGTCTGAATGAGGCCTAAACCCAGGTATTCATTCTGTGGGATATTCTCAAATCGTGACCGGTAGGTGGGCCTTGAGGACCGGAGTTGAAGAACAATGCCATACAATAGTATTCTGTGGACAAACAATCAAATGATAACATGCTCGAATGACAGTAAAAAAAAATACAAGGGCTTATTTTTGAATGTTTGAATGTTTTTTTAATGGCGTCCTTTAATTTACCATAGCTTATATTGGAAAATGGGAAAAAAAAAACATGAGTAGCTTATTCTGCGGGTCAGTACAATTATGGCAATACCAAATTGATATAATTTCTGTTATTATATTATCATTATTGTTTTATCATTTTTTGAAAAATAAAACACTTTTAAAATCTTTTTCTTTGCATTGCCATAACTTTTTTTTGCAGAGCTGTAGTTCTTATTGGTACCATAAGATTTTTTGATTCCTTTTATTCTTTTTTTGGAGGGGGAGGGCAACATGACAAAAAAAAAACCAGTATGGCAGTCTTAGGAGCCTTCACAAAGCCCCAGGCCGCCATACCAGCTTATCGCAGCCCCGTTATTTAATCCAGGGGCTCCAATTGGAGGGTAGAAGGTGCCCCCTACCTCTGTCTTACCTCTCAGATGCCGCTATTGACCAGGATCGGTGTGTTACACAGTTAGCTTCCACTGCATATGGGGCCGGATCGGCTGAAGACCACGATCCATACATGTCTCGTGCCCTGCTGCTGTATGCCATGGTCATGAAAGGGTTGTCCAGGGTCTTTTAAGTGATGGCCTATGCTCAGGATAGGCCATCACTAGCTGATCGGTGGGGTCTGACACCCCGCGCCCCTGCCGATCAGCTGGTCTGAGTAGCTCTGTTGATGGAAGTCAGCGTTATTATAGCGTTGGGCTACTACAGCACTGCGCCCATTAAATCTAGAAAAGGCTTAGAAAGTATAGTTTGTATTTGGATTGAAATTTGCCTGAAGGACCATGCCCAGATACTTGTGGCCTCCAAAGTTAGGGGTATCCCTGCACAGTTTGCCACTGTCAAATTGATCGGATTGTGTCAGACTATGCAGGGACACCCCCCAACTGGTAACACCCAACTGGACCTTCATGGCAGACTGCAGGCAACTCATTTCGGAACTTCTATTAGGAATAACAGAGGGATGAAACAACATAAGAGATGCTCCAGAATTGTTATTACATGGGGAATGCAAATAGTTAATAAACAGACATTTCAGGAGTGGGGACAGGTCCTCTTTCATCCACATCCCTTTACTGAACTTGATGGAAGTATTTTCGATCATACTATGTAACCGTACGTCCTGAGTATACGCTTTATACCAGTGGCGGTGTTCTTTCACTAGATATCGTTACTTTATGTTACTTTCACTCCTTGATACATTTTGTATTTAATTAGAACAACAGATAATAACGATTAATGGGATCGAACCTCAGCATCGAGCTTTCAAAAGATGGTTGAAGAGATAAATATCTCCTTATGTAAATGGTCCATAAATAACATCAGATGCAAGGTAAGGGGGTGGGGGGGGCGGTTAAATCTGCCCCCTTAACCCACTTCCATATTCTTCCATCTGTTACATAACATCCTCATTACTAGAACGACTTGATACAGCAAGAAGATGGCGTATTCGGATTGTAATGGATTGACACACTTGTACCGTATTTGAGGGCACTTTGCGGAAGTGTTAATGTGATATTGATTCGCTGCGATGGCCGTCAGTAGCGTCCAGTGGGAGCATTGTCAGGCCGAGCGCATCCCAGGAGGGGGCGTCATAAAAATCACAGAAGCTATACTCCTTTGCTTCAGGCATCGTTATATTGTATTTTTTATAGCACAGTGGACATATTTTCCTTACAAAAGATTACATGATACTTAAAAAAAAAAAGCTTGAAAAAGAGTCACTCTTGTCCGTGGATTGTGCCTGGTATTACAATGCCGGATACAGCCTATGGTGGATTGGTTGTTTCTGGAAAGATCAGACCCTTTACTCCTTAAAGGGGTTCTCCCATGACTAAAGTATTGTCGAGTCGTTCCTACTACTTAATACCTTTCACTTTCCCCAAATCATACACGACACCTTGAGTGGATTTAATTGTCCACAGCAGCCATTTTATTAATAAGCATAAATAATATAAATACCATAAATAACTACTTATCCCAAGGCCCTCCACACCTGAAGGCCCCACCCAATAACTTTACCAAAAATGCCAAGAACCTGTTTAACATGTTAACCCGGAGAGGGTCCTTGGAGCCCCGTAAACCTGGCCGGGTAACTGCCCCGCCCCTCCTACAAATTACCTCTCGCCGTTAAAACAACAGCTCCGAGGCAGAAACCTGCTAATCCTGGGCACCAAATGTGGGCAGATACCCGCCATATCCCACACCAGGATCCAATACCTGGGAGTCCAGAGCCCCTTTGGCTCCCTTCCCACCACGGCAGAGCCACCATAACCATCGGTGGTTTCCTCGCCCTCAGGGCATATGGTTTTCTCAGTAGGTGGGTAATGAGTGCCCTGAACAGGTTAAAATCACTGCAGGTAATTACAGCAACCATTACATAGGAGGCGAAACCAGAACATACCAGCAATGACACGTCGTCGTTCCTTCACAAGGTCATGAAGGTTGTCATGTACTTTTCCAGCAAAGTTAGCCTTGTCCCATGCAAGGATGTAGCAGAGCTGGATCCCCAGCAGACAGACCCACGGGAACCTCTTGTTCTATACCGGAAATTCACAGACGTTTTCTGACACCAAGGAATCCAGTAGTAACATTACAGTGTCTTTTCGTAACCCTAGGCACGCTCCATCTGCAGGTCCGAATCATGGAGCCAGCAGTATGTAATTATTACACAGGTCTCCAGCAGGTATGCGCCATCAGAATACTCAGACTTTGACCTCTTGACTAACTTGGAAGAGGCTATAATTCTGCATAATGATTTAACAGCCCAATCTATGGGCTGTATGAGCCTATGGAGCCCAATGTGCAGTACCCCAGAGATGGGGGTTTCTGGAAATGGTTTCTAGTTTCATGTTATATAATTTTATGCCATGTATTATACCTAACATAGCATGGTATGGATGGCACAACCAGGGTTAACAATCCTTTCTCAGCCCTTGTAGAAGGTTAGGTGTGCGTGGGTCCCAGTCCTTGTAGAAAGTTAGCTGTGGGTGGAACCCACCCCACACTCCTAACTTTAGTAGAGTCTAGGCTGGAGTTCAGAGGGAGAGGAAGCTGTGACCTTTTATCACTCCTCCTAGGACCAAAAAGGCTAGAGAAGGAGAAAAGGATTAAGACAAAGGAGAGATCTACAGGACTTAGAATCTGCATGACGAAGCATTGGAGTCAGTAAGGTAACCTGCTACTACAGCCATTCCGACTTTGCTGCTGTGAGGGACACCATTAAGACACCCTTCACACTTGAGTTGAGTTGGGTCACACTCTTTACAATTCAAGGGTAACAGGAAACGGTTCCCAGGCCGAGTAGTACAATTGAAAATAAAGTTCCTGTACCCAAAGGATTGCTTCAAGTGATTTTAATGATGTCACATGCAGGTTCAAACATCAGACAGCTCCAACGTTTTCGGCAATAGCCTTCATCAAGGAGCTGTAAACATCATGCGAATAACATATATAAGTGAATATGTAATCAAAAGTAGAAATAAAATTAATCGTGATACAATAGTAGTATTAATGATAGCTTATGACAATATGTAATGTACAACAAACATTTGTATGGATATCCGTTCCCAGGGGCAAATATGCTTATTAAGAAGAAAAAAAACATCTGTGGTTGCTATTAGTAACTAGGTTCATCGCACTAAGTGAGTTTCCTGTCATGCTGGAGTGCGAATTACGGTGGAGGCAAAAGACACGCAAAAAGTCACGTCAATTCTGTGAGTAAATTGTAGGAGAGCAGTTAAAGGGGTTTTCCGGAATTTAAGAAAATAAAAATATGTAAATATTACTTTGTGATAAATATATTCCCAAATACCTTTAATTAGTTATAATGGCTCGTTTTGTATAGGGAGCAATCATCAGGGAAACAAAATGGCCGCCGTCCTATTGGTACACACAAAACCTGTCCTGATCACACAGCAGAACAAGTTACTTCAAAACACTGAGGTAAAGAGCTGCCTCATCCTCCTCTCTGCTCTGCTTGTCAGGGATTATGATGCTGAATACAGCTGATAAGATCCTCAGCTGAATCTCTGTAGGAATGAAGTTCATGGGGAGACATGAGGTACAGAGAGGAGGTGAGGATGTGACTGATGAGCAGCAGCTCTTGTATGCAGTCTCCATTACCACAGTCTGTCCTGTCCGTCCTCTCTGTACTTCATGTCTCCTTTATTCCCACAAAGATTCATATTATACTGTATTCAGGACCATAATGCCTGACAAGCAGAGCAGAGAGGTGGATGAGGCAGCTCATTACCTCAGTGTTGTGAAGTAACTTGTCCTCCTGTGTGATTAGGACAGGTTTTGTGTGTACTAATAGGATGGTGGCCATTTTATTTCTCCTAATGATTGCTCCGTAGACAAAACGAACCATTATAACTAATGAAAGGTATTTTGGAATATATTTATAATAAAGTAATATTTGCATATTTTTATTTCTTTAATTCCCGGAGAACCCCTTTAAGGAGAAAGCAGGCATTGTAGTGGACTAGTAGGACTTATGAAGGACTTGTGTATACATGTTGAAAAGTGGTAACATGTGGAAAGACATAGTATGGTAGAATATTGACAGCATTGTGGGAGCCCTGTATATTATGTGATCTTACCTGAATGAGCCGCGCAAGAAGTAATGAAGCCAGCCACAGAGGGAAGGGGCCTCATGTGGCATGTTAAGTCGGGCTCTATGGCCCTAGTGGGGCGCAGATGTGGATTTGGGCAACAGCTCCTTGATGAAGGCTTTTGCCGAAAACATTTGAGCTGTCTGATGTTTGAACCTGCATGTGATATCATTAAAATCACTTGAAGCAATCCTTTGGGTACAGGAACGTTATTTTCAGTTATCCTTCACACTTGGACATATTCTGGCCAGAGGTGCCTTCAAAACCCTGTATCCCACATTGGACACTACAGTCATAATTGCCTAAGTATTGTTGCCAGCCATAAATTCTACTGAGTGAAACTTTTAGCAGAATAGCGTATAAAGATTGCCAAAACTCCCAGCTTTACCAGCCTCCATACCTTGCTATCTGGAGAAAGGAGTTGCGCTGTGTACAAACAAAACTGTGCTTCATTGTTGTTGAATGTACTACAACTCCCATTTTGTACTTAACCCTTAGGAGACCGGAGGTTTTTTTGTTTTTGCGTTTCCATTTTTCTTCCCTATCTTCCTTGAGCCATAATTTTTTTTATATTTATATTTACTGAGCTGTGTGGGGGCTCATTTTTTGCGGGACAATCTTTAGTTTTTATTGATACCATTTTGGAGTGTGTGTGACTTTTTGATCACATTTTATTACATTTGTTCGGGTAAGAGAAGCGATGAAAAAATGCCAAATTGCCCATTTTTACCCTTTTTTCTGTTACGCCATATTGGAAAAGTATTTTTATGTTTTAATATTACGGGCCTGATACCCATGATGTTTCTATTTTTTTATATTTATGCACTGCTGGTCTCGCTGGTATTTAGCCATAGGTCTCTGCTGTTTGAAACAGCGGAGAACTGCCAGCCATGACGGCCCCTGCATGTGCAATTTTTTGAAACAGGTGGTTGAGGCTTCTTGAAATGAGGTGGGACTGTGGTCAATGTGATAAATCTAACATTTACACCATAACTTATAGCATAAATCTGTGCCCGCCTGTTTCTGGCTCTGTGCCACATAAAAGATCCCATCACCCGACATTTGTGATCTGTCAACCTCTGAGCTTTCATACCAACGTTCGTTACCAAGAATTGCCCCAATCCTCGTCACAAAGACTCTATACCTCTTCAATGGGTGGCAGACCTGTTACAATGTAATAGTCAATCCTAGGGAGATATTTCTATCTGGATCATAAGGCTCTAATTGTGGGATAATTAACTAAACTGGTCCCCGAAGAATAAATTATTTACCTATGGTCCCTCAATGACCCTGGTAACATAGTCTTTGGTTGCCACTCCTTATACAGTAGTTATGCCCTTAGCTGTAGACATTTTATGACTTTTCTTCCCCCCTATGTCCTTGCACCACCTAGGAACATTGGAAATATTGACATGGATATGGTTTACGAGCTTCTCGGCTAACAGAAAAGCTGCATTCCTTGTTTTTTACATACTTGACCTTCAGTTTTATTTTAGTCAAGGGTTATAGGTTGTGAAGAAGCTACTGTTATAAATTTCAAGAATACTATTCAAGGAAGTACATGTAGTTAAGAGATCCTCAAAGATATGTTAAAATAGACCCCATCCTCCTGTGTCGGTTGAAGACACTATGTACTTATTTCACCCAGGACTAGAAGACCAAGGTCATCCTTTGTTATAGAAAAGCACAACTCTATTACTGGACTATAGTTAGCTATTTTTGAAACTTGGGGGAGGGATCTTCACAATGTAATCCCACCCACGAGGAAACAGAAGAGAAGAGAGAACCTCATATGGGTTGTCATTGGCTGACTTTTTGTTATATGCTCCAATATATATTTGTGAAGGCTATTTTTAGGGTAATAAATTCCGTATCTTTTGGTCATTAGATTGGTTTCTAATTTACAGAGTATTTTTTATCCGAAAATCCAGGCATAAAATGAAGATGGTTATATAATAGAACATAACTGAGTCAGTGAGGCTTATCAGACTGAGTTAAAGTTTGTGACAGTCATGCCAAGCTTGCTGTCAGATATAACCATGAAAAGAACGTAGGAATGTCTGTCAGACGAAGCATTCCATACAAATCAATAATAATGTAGTGTGGGATGAATCATAGTATAGTAGTATTAGGCACAATGGGGTTAGATTACTTGCTGTTCCCGCAACAATTGTCTGGTGTTGCTTTGGATGAGCTGAGATTGACTACTGCAGACATCAATTTTAACCTGAAAATCTGCACAGAATGATAAACTGCATAATATTATCCAAAATAATAAAAAAGAGAAAATGTGCACATTGTGAGAAGTCAGTTATAAACTTAAAGTTTGTGTTAAAGTTACTCTAGTGCAGTGGTGCCCGACCATTTTTCTTCTGAGGGACGTACTAGACATGGTATAAATTCCGCGGGCCAGAACCAGGTAACTTTGCGAGAAACAAATGCAAACACTGTGAGGGGGCACATGTGAGCACTACTACTGTGAAGGGGGCACATGTCAGCACTACTACTCTGAAGTTGGCACATGTGAGTATTACTACTGTGAAGGGGCACATCTGGGCATTATTACTATGAAGGAGGCACATGTGAGCATTATTACCGTGAAGGGTGCACATGTCAGCATTACTACTGTGGAGGAGGCACATGTCAGCATTGCTACTGTGAAGGGGCATATCTGGGCACTATTACTGTGAAGGAGGCACATGTGAGCATTACTACTGTGAAGGGGGCACATGTGAGCATTACTACTGTGAAGGGAGCACATGTGAGCATTACTACTGTGAAGGGGGCACATGTGAGCATTGCTACTGTGAAGGGGCATATCTGGGCACTATTACTGTGAAGGAGGCACATGTGAGCATTACTACTGTGAAGGGGGCACATGTGAGCATTACTACTGTGAAGGGAGCACATGTGAGCATTACTACTGTGAAGGGGGCACATGTGAGCATTACTACTGTGAAGGGGCACATGTGAGCATTACTACTGTGAAGGGGGCACATGTGAGCATTACTACTGTGAAGGGGCACATGTGAGCATTACTACTGTGAAGGGGCACATGTGAGCATTACTACTGTGAAGGGGGCACATGTGAGCATTACTACTGTGAAAGGGGCACACATTTCTGGGCATAGCAAGACTTAGGAGTGGAATGCAGGAAACTCTCTCTAGGAGAGTGGTGCAATATTATGAGTGCTCTCTCCCTCATTCATATTGCGAAGCGCGTCCTGAGGAGCAACCCAGATGTCCCACACGGGCACCAGATATAGTAATCACATTGCACACCTTGCCAGTCACATCCTTCATAGACCTCCCGCTCCCATCTGATTCGTCCTCACCTTCTCCTTTGACTTGTTCTGATGCCTGGCTGAGAGTCCAGAAGGGGTCTGTACGGGTGGGTGTGGGGAGATGGGGTCTCCAGTCGCCGCAAAACTAATAATAGTACTGCTCCACAGTATAATTAGGAATGGCAGCCCAGCGCGTTTCTTCTGCAACTGTGCGCAAGCTCTACCTCCGGTCACTACACGGGCCGCATGTAGCCTGCAGGCCGTAGGTTGGGCATCGCTGCTCTAGTGTGTTCTACGACCCCTAGTGGTCTAGTGGAGAATGGGATGTTTATAGTCCCTGGTAGCCCAGTGGTGAAGTTGATAATCCCTAGTGGAGTACTGTATAGGTTCATTTGGTTGAGTGTTAACCCATGGAGGAGCCCCAAAAAAACAGGCAAATCCTTAGTCAGAGTACATGTAATCCCATATCAGTCAGGGCCAGTATGGAGGTTAGACAGTGATCAGGTCAGGCAGCAAAGGGTCTCATCTGGAAAACGGGTAGAAGATGATATACAGGCAAACAAACATATATCAGCACACCTTAGCAGGACACTAGAAAACTATAAACCTATTGCTCAGGCAACCATAGGGGAAGGTGCCTAAATTACCCCAAGATCACCAGCCATTGGGGCACATGACAAAAATTCAAAAGCCAGAGGGAGCACGTGCACCCTATGGGCACAGAAGGAGGGGCCTTGTGGGCAAGTCAGCCGCATCCTGTGGGGAGGGACAGAGAAACCCCGGTAGGCACGCTCCCTAGAAAGGAGGGGACAATGAGAGGTGGGTCTGCTGTGCTGGGGAAGGTGAGCAGAGCAGCAGTGGCCACTCAAGCGCAATAAGTCTAATACTGTATGAGGAACCTGACTGTAAAAAAGTTTCTTCTAGTTATTAAACCCTTACCCCAACACCTCACAATTATCTAAACTGAGCATTACATTGATGGAACTGGTGGGAAACAATGAAGTGCTCACTCTGGCTGGCTTTGCTTTAAGTAATTTTCCTGCCCGCATTTCAATCACCCACTAATCCTAATTTTGATAGGACTGAGTCCATTTTTACCAGAGAAGAACAAATCTGCATAAGATGAGAAACAAAATAATAATATCCAGAAAGTATAAAAAATGAGTATCTGCTGAGAATAAGAAGAAGTCTTCTATGACCTCTAGTGGGAATGGGGATGTTTATAGCCTCTGGTACCAGTGGTAACGTTTCTAATCCCTAGTGGCACAGTAGGGAATTAGTGGTATTTTTAATCTTTGATGGCCCATGTGACCTTTTTTCTTAGCCCTAGTGGTCTAGTGTGAACAACATAATATAAACCAAAAGGTATAATGAATAAAAGGTGAAGTATTAAAGGGGTTTTACAAGGATTTTACTACTGAAGACCTATTCTCAGGATAGGTCATCAGTATCTGATCAGTGGTGGTCCGACACCCGGGACCCCCGCCGATCAGCTGTTTGAGAAGGTACCAGCACTCCCGGGACCCCCACCGATCAGATACTGATGACCTATCCTGAGGATAGATCATCAGTAGTAAAATCCTGGAAAACCCCTTTAAACTTACTCCAGTGTTTTCTAAGAGCCCTAGTGGTCCAGTGGGAATACTAGTCCCTGGTAACATTGGGAGGATTTCTAATTCCTAGTAGAACAGTGGAAATAAGTGACATTTACAATCTTTGATGAGCCAGTTGGACTTTTCTGTTATCCCTGGTGGTCTAGTGTGAATGCTGTAGCCTATTTTATTGTGTCAGTGATCTAAGGAAAGTGCAGCAGGTCTAGTATTGTTTGGGGAAATAAAAAAAAAAATAATATAAAAAATGGGTTATCAATGTTATCAAAACCTTGTCCCAATACCCCACAATTATCTAAATGACCCACTGAGCACAAAATAGCTGGAAACAGAGGACGTGTTCACGCTGGCAATCATACTGCTCACATTTCATTCACTTATTAATCCAATTTGTGATAGGACTGAGTCAGTTTTCACCAGAAAATAACAAATCTGCCTAATATGAGAAACAAGATAATAATATCCAGAAGGTCAGGAGAATAAAAAAGAGAAACTGTGTATCTGTTGAGAATAAGATGAAGTTACAAAGTTACTGCAATTTTTTTATGACCCCTAGTGGTCTAGTGGGAAAGGGGATGTTTATAGCCCCCCTACCTGTGGACATGTTTCTCCTTTTAACCCCTAGTGGCACAATGGGGAATTAGTGGGATTTTCACTCTTCGATGACCCGTTTGTTTTTGTTTTTTTACAGATCTAGTGTGACCACTGTGTCCTCTTTTACTCGGCCAAGGATCTAAAAGAAAAGTGAAACATATCCAATGTGGTATGAGAAAACTGAATCTAAAAACGATATTGTCCAGAAGGTAAAGAGTTACTCCAGTGTATTATACAAGCCCTAGTGGGAAAGGGGATTTAATAGCCCCTGGTACCAATAAGAAAGTTTCTAATCCCTAGTGGCATAGTGGAGAATTCATGGCATTTCCAGTGTTTGATGACCCAGTTGGACTTTTTTTTAATCCCTGGTGTTCCAGATTTTCTGTTATGACCATTTTCTTCTGAAAACTGAAATTTGTACAATATACTCTTGGAACCAGTTGAAATGTTTACTGCGGTATCCATTTTGCTGTCATTGTGTTGCGTTATTCTTGAGTTTTTCATTCACCCAGTAACCCCAATTTGGTAGTGAACCATTTATTGTAACTTGAAGATTCTCTTGGCTGGTGAATATGACTTGGCTTAGTCGGTGCATGTAACAGCGGCTGCTGTGCGCCGCTGTACCCCTGCTTACCGCTGCCGTTCTGGGCGTCGTGTCCAGCGGTGAGCTGCTGCTTGTAGTTTCCATTCACCGCTGCATTCCTGAGCTCTGGCTGTGTAGTTCTGTTGCACGATGATCCGCTCCAGAGTTTCCATACTGCCCTGTATTACTTCACTCCCTCTGGGCTGGAGCTGGTTGATCATGTGACCATGCTAGGTCATGTGGGTTGGTCACATGTCCTCTTTGACCAACCCTGGACCTTTTTATGCTGCTCAGCCCTCTCCCAAGATGCCTCAGTGTCAAGGTCCTATCTTGCATTTTGGTTATACCTGTTTGTGTTCCTGTGTTCTGACCCGTGCCTTGTTATTTGACTCCGCTACCCGCCTGATCCTTGCCTGCCTGCATTGACCTTCTCGTTGCTGACTCGGATTGCCTGACTACATACCTGTGCCGCCTGCCCTGACCCTTTGCCTGTCTGACTCTGCTTCTGCCTCATCCCTCGGTCCTGTATTGCCTCTCCTGGGTTCGACCCAGCCTGTTGACCACCGCTGTACTACAGGTACCTTTGCAGGTATCTCCTGGTCCTCCTGGACCAGCTGCCTCGTGTCCCGACCCTCCTCAGGAGGTAGCGACCTGGTGTTCCCCTTGGAAAAACTATATCCCCACCATCAGGGGTAATTGTGAAGAACGAGGGCTTTCATTTAGACAACGCCCTTAGAGGGGGTAGGGCGCGAGGCACAGTGGGTCCACACCTGCTGGTTTGTAGTGCAATTGTAGGAACCAGATATTTTTGGAGATCAGATATTTTTGACAAGTGGTAGAACAATTGCTATTTACTCACCTTTGCTTATAGAAAACTAAATAGATTGGCTTTAAATTAAACATACCGTTAAATGGGGCCCCATGGACAGGCATCCTGGGGACAGGTACCGTGATTAACTTACTCTACTTTCACATGTGCTCTTTTCTTTCCGGTTTTGAGATCCGGTCCAAAGAAAATGGATCAGGCACCATTGACTTACATGATAGGCCTGCAGCCTATCAGAGGAACGGGCAGGGGAGACGCCTCTCCCTGCCCTGCTCCACCGCAGCACAGGCATCTGTATCGCCATCCTGAGGACGGCGATACAGATGACTATGGAGATGAGCGATTCCACAATGGAAGCGCTTATCTCCTTGTCCCCTGCCACCGCCGGTGGTGGCCCGGTGGTTGGGGACCGCTGCTCTACCAGATTTCAAAACTTGGAAAGAAAATCGCATATGTAAAAGTAGCTTTATGAGGTTAGGGTTAGCACAGATATTGGAGTAAGTTGGTGTACTGTTACATGGGTATATTAAGGGTGCACTTGCCAATAATCTTTGATTCAGAGAAAAACGGGAGTCATCACATAGAAAGCAAAGAGAAGAAACAAGAGAGCCAGGACTGTTCACTTCCAAGAAGCCTGAGTGACTGTGTGACAAAATATAAGAACTCTATTGAGTACTAATGGCTTCTAGAAATTACCGTCTTCCTTGAACCAGCAGAAAGAGGGAGAAGTCACAAGTTTTACTGACTTAGCATGTTTAAATATAAGCTCCTTGTTAATTCATTACTACAGATTAATGACTGCTCTTACGTAAGGAAGGTAAACGTCCAAGCTCAAGATTTCAACAAACCATTCACAAACTGAAACATCTTTCATCTCTAGGTGGTTGCAATATTAATATTTATAATAACCATTATTTTTAATCCAAAAAAAAGCATGGCTGCACATGTGTCCACCTCAGTGGTCACCAGTACCCTTTTATTCTCACAATGGTTGAGATCCTTCTGGCTGGAAGTCATAGTTTTATGGCCCATCTATTGAACGAACATAAAAGTAAAAATGTTCCCATGGTAAGATAAACCCTTTAAAGAGGACCTTTCACCTCTCCTGACATGCCTGTTTTAATAGCTTCATGCATTCCCCACGTAATAACAATTCTGGAACATCTATTCTTATGTCTCTATGTTGTGCCATTCCTTTATTAATTATGCTAGAAGTTATAATTGAATTGCTAGCAGTCTGCAGTAAGGGTACAGAGGGGAGGTAACCAGTTGGGGGTGTGTCCCTGCACAGACTTACTCTATCCAATCAGTGCTGCCATGTTTATGTGTTCAGGCACACGCCCCCAACTGGTTACCTCCCCTCTGTTCCCTTACTAAAGGCTAATTGCAATTAATTCTTAACTTATAGTAGAAATAATAAAGGAATGGCACAACATAGGGACATAAGAATAGATGCTCCAGAATTTTTATTACATGGAGAATACATGAAGTAATTAAAACAGACATGTCAGGAGAGGTGAAAGGTCCTCTTTAAGCTGGATTAATTATAAGAAGTACTTGTAAGATACCCACAGAATTTTGGCATATAACTAATGACTATAATGAGTGGTATAACTAAAACTGGGCCCCAAAGAAAAATTTTGAATGCCCCCCCCCTCCTTCCCCAGAAGCCTCTTCGCAACCCCCACTCCAGTGGCTTTTCAAAATGGCTCTCCATCCATTTCCTACAGTCTCACTGTATATAATGTCATTGTATAATACTGTTCAGGAGCTTCTTACAATAACATTTTTTGGTCCTCATCCTGGGTGGGCCCCTTCTGAGTTTGGGCCCCAAAGTAGTTGCTTCCCCTATAGCTTCGCCCCTGACTGTAATCAAGAACCTTGAAACCCATTTGACCATTGGTACTGCTGAATGGATATGTCAATTTCCACTAAGATCTGAGGTTGAGTGGCTACCAGTCACTATTGATGGTACTTTTCTTGAAAAACAATACAGAAAAAAAAATTCCTATATTCCCCGTAGAATTTGGAAGCCACATCACACATTAGCTCTACATTACATCCAGGTGAAAACTATGGGTTCCACCAACATCAAAGTTATTCTTCCCAGGCTTCACTAGTCAAGGAGTAGTCATGCCTGGGCTTCACCAGCAGTCATCATCCATGACAGAAGAGGGTTGTGTACAAATCGTTAGTTCTTAGATCTCACATTAGTAACCTCAGGAGTGTGCCAACCACAAAGCCTAGGGTAATGCCCCTCAAGGCGAATCCTGATGAAGCCAGCTGTAATAGAACAGCTGTACCTTGGCAGAAATGTCATGTCATGGGACAGTGGAAATTACCTACTGAATCTACGGCATTTAGGTGACATGCCCCATCTAACCAAGAACTGTGGGTCGCCTCACCAGTTTTACAAGCACTGGTCTAATGTCTATGGGCACAGAGAATCTCAAGTCTATCGAAACAATTCCAAACAAATCCAATGTACCTAGATGGCCTACATGAAGCGAGCAAGTAGATGTACCTCACCTCTGGCCAGGATGTCTGAAAAATATCTACACGTCCGTAGGGTTACATGGCATTCTGGCAATTATTCACAAATTGCTCTTGAGTCGGTCTGGGTGTTTATGCACAGTACACGTGATAATATTTTCTTTGTGATAACTCATAGGAACGTATAGGAAGGCATTAGGTAGGGAGAAAACAATAGGAAATGAGAAAGAGACATTGCGTACCTTTGACGTAATATCATGTCTCGGTGGGTAGGTCCCCACCATCGCTCGTGTCAAAATGTTATTTAAAGGAAAAAGTTAATTGTTAGCTATTTGTACATGTCTTTGATTATAGTAGGTTTTTGTTACAGGTCCTAGAAAAATCCCCCGGGTGGTCTATGAGGTTAGTATAGAATGTGTATGTTGTACCTAAGCCAAGTAAATACACGTTGATGGACATACGTGGGATGTGACATTTTCTTTCTGGGCTGGAACTCTTCACGAAACTATGGATGTCTATCAACATATTATCTGATGTAATCATTACGAGGAAATTCCACCTAAAATTATCTACAAAGACGTTTTAAAAGATAACATTGGTGGAGTCTTGTTGATGTAAGAACCCTAAGAATTCTCCAAACATAAGGGTTGTTCTGGTCTGTAGGTCACTCACAACCCTACCTGCTTGTAAGAGGGTCTGCTTTTGATGTATGGCCGTTGACCCTGACACAGTAGCTCACTTGAGGATGATGGAGAAATGGAGGAAGACGGTTGATTTCAAAGGAACAGAACTTTACTCCTCTTGGGACAACAAGCATAATGGTTACAAACAGTGGCACTTGGTTGGGTGGTTATGGCACCAATTGGGCATGCAGCTTGGTGCTGAAAAGTACTGTCACACAGCTTAGTGGTTACAGTCTCATTTGTGTGTACAGCTTGGTAGTGGCAGTCTCTGATGGGCCCACGGTTTGGTAGTCTCAGTCTCTGATTGGAACACCCATAGTTGCTATTTCTGATGGGCCCACAGCTTGGTAGTTGCAGTCTCTGATAGACACACAGCTTAGTAGTTGTAATCTCTCTGATGCAGGATAACAGGCCGAACTGGATGGACAGTTGTCTTTTTTCGGCCTTATAAACTATGATACTATGTTACTATGATGGCCACACAGCTTGGTAGTTTCACTCTCCAATAGCCACACAGCTTAATAGTTGCAGTCTCTGATGGACAGACAGCTTAGTGGTTGTAGTGTCTGAGGGGCACAACATTTGGTAGCTGCATTATCTGATGGGCACACAACTTGGTAGTTGCAGGCGCTTATAGGCAGAAAGCTTGGTAGTTGCATTTACTGATAGGCACACAGCTTAGTAGTTACAATCTCTGATGTACACACAGCTTAGCAGTTGTAGTGTCTGATGGGCATGTTTGGTAGCTGCATTCTCTGATGGGCACACAACTTGGTAGTTGCACTTTCTGATAGCTACACAGCTTAGTAGTTGCACTTTCTGATAGCTACACAGCTTAGTAGTTGCAGTCTCTGATGGCCACACAGCTTAGTGGTTGTAGTGTCTGATGGGCACAACGTTTGGTAGCTGTATTCTCTGATGGACACACAACTTGGTAGCTGCATTTTCTGATGCTTACACAGCTTGACAGTTGCAGTTCATGATGGGCGCACAGCTTGGTAGTTCCACTCTCTGCCACTATAAGTTCATGCAGGGCCTCCATAGGCTTGGCACTGTCTTGGTCTCTAGTCATGCTTTCAGACTGGATCAGCACACCAACCACCCAACCACAGCAGTGTGGTTTGGTAACTGGAAGTGGTCCACAAATGTTCAACCCCTCTCTACAGATGCTCCTTTATCGGTTTAGCAGTATTAGTCCCATGCAAAACTTTCTTGCACCTCACAGTATATTTATACTTCACACACACTAGTAACTAGTATTCATACATAAACTGCTAGTTGGAATAATTGAGCCATGGCACTGCATACAGTCATAAGAATAGATGCATAACAGTGGTTATGCAAGTAGTTACTAAAACAGACATGTCAGGAGAGGTGACAGCTCCTCTTTAATTGAAGGGTGCTGGCCAGTGCTATGTTGCAGCATCTCCTAACATGCCGCTCTGACATTTCCAACTCTTGGAGTGATCGTTAAGGACATCAGATTGCAATGTCAATACGAATGGAATAGAACATTTTAGCAGAGTGGAAAGTAATCTGCCCCACCTTGGCTGTAGATGTCCTCCACCAGGCCAGGTTCTATCATCTGGAAGGGATTCCACTTCAGCTTTGGGAACCCAGAGTCCACTTTTCAGCTTTACTATCTAAAAGAAACTTCAGCTGAGGAACCATCTCTCCAGATCTGAACAGATAAACACATGAATAATATGTATTATGTTCTATTTCATTACTTTATCATGAAAGTGCTGGATCAGTGTCGACAGCTGAACTTAAGATAATTTCTTAAAATTGTGCGCTGAGTCATTGACAGATAAAGTGTTGGTTGTATTGCCACCTGCTTTTCTTTCAGTACATAGAGCGGAGAGAACCGGTTTCCAAGAAAAACTAGAAATGTATGCACACTATCACGGGTGAGAGAAGGTTGTATGAAGGCAGCAGATCAGTGCTGAAATAAATAAAACTTGAGTGGTAGGTATGTGATAATTGTTCAAAGAATCGTTCTTTATGGAGGTAGGTACATCAAGTGCTCGGCAATGTGCAGACTCGGTTACAAGGTTGTCATGCTGGCCTCAATAATGAAGTTGTTTTGCACGTGTTTTCTACAATTTGAAGTTTGGCTGATTTTATAAACTATGTGGAGAAAAGTACAGTGATCCCTCAAGATACAATGGCCTCAGGATACAATATTTTCAACATACATTAGTCTTTTCTGACCCATTGTTAGTTGAAACTAGACTCAACATACAATGCCTCAGACTCGATCCAACCAATCAAGGACACTTCTCTGGTAAAATAGCTGTATTGATTGATAGTTAGCAGCTACTCCTGACTGTTATATGTAAGGACTTGTTTTATCTGTGTTAGTTATCTGCTTATATTTCTTAAAGAGGCTCTGTCACCAGGTTTTAACCTATGTATTTTAATACATAGGTTAAAACCCCTTAAAGTTGCACTTTTTTAACATACCTGTATTGCAGAGTATAGCGCAGCAGTTGTGCTGAAAAAAGAACTTTAAACATTATGCTAATCAGCCTTTGGAGCACCGGGGGGCGGGCTCTTTCCTCCTGAGCACCGCTTCTTCACCGCCCCCCCCCCCCGGGCCCGAGGCTCTCCTCCTTGTCTTTGGTAACGCCCCTTCTACAACAAGATTGACAGCGCTAGACCGTTTGGCCTAGCGCTGAAATCCCGCGCCTGCGCAGTGTGATCGTGCCGGCGCGTGCGCAATAACGCTTGCAGTGCCGAACACTGCAAGCGCTTCCATCCTTGTGCGCACGCGCCGTCACTTCCCTGAACCCCGCGATCTCACTGCGCAGGCGCGGAATTTCAACGCTAGTCTAGCGCTGTCAATCTTGTTGTAGAAGGGGCGTTACCAAAGACAAGGAGGAGAGCCTCGGGCCCTCCTCGGGCGGTGAAGAAGCGGTGCTCAGGAGGAAAGAGCCCGCCCTCCCGGTGCTCCGAAGGCTCGTTAGCATAATGTTTAATGTTCTTTTTTCAGCACAACCGCTGCGCTATACTCTGCAATACAGGTATGTTAAAAAAGTGCAATTTAAGGGGTTTTAACCTGTGTATTAAAATACATAGGTTAAAACCTGGTGACAGAGCCTCTTTAAATATTAATTTCCTCTGATCTCCGATGACATTTTGGGGCTTTGGAACCGATTACTCAACTTACAATGATTACAACATACAATGGTCCAATGGTACAATGGAACCAATTAATATTGTATCTTGAGGGACCACTTGTATTTGAGGCACCTACATATTCAAATAACAGGACCTTTTATGACCTCCCATTCTAAATCTATAGGCAGTGGTATGGGGTTGTCCCCCTTTTGCTCCTCTGGGGAGGCTTTCTACAAGAGTGGAGTGTGTCCATTGGAATTTTTGCCCATTCATCCAGAAGATCATTTGTGAGGTCAGACATTGATGCTGGATGAGAGGGTCTGGCTCTCAATCTCTGTTTTAGTTCGTCCCAAAGGTGTTGGATGGGGTTGAGGTCAGGGCTCTGTGTGGCCGGTTACCTTCTTCCACAGCAAACTCCCCTAACCATCCATTTATGGACCTTGCTTTGTGCACTGGGACACAGTCATGTTGGAACAGAAAAGACCTTCCCCAAATTGTTCCCACAAAGCTGGAAATGTACAATTGTCCAAAATGTTTTGGTCTGCAGAAGCACTAAGATTTCCCTTCACTGGAACTAAGGAGTCAAGGCCGTCCCCTGAAATACACCCCCATAGCATTATCCCTCCTCCACCAAACTCTACATCTGGTACAATGCAGTCAGGGAGGTAACGTTCTCCTGGCATTCAACAAACCCAGATTCGTCCATCAGAGCTTCAGATAGAGAAGCATGCTTGGTCACTCCACAGAAGATGTTTCCACTGCTCCAGAGTCCAGTGGTGGCATGCTTTACACCACTCCATCCCACGCTTGGCATTGTGCTTGGTGATGTAAGGCTTGCATGCAGCTGCTCAGTCATGGAAACCCATGCCATGGAAGTTCCCGACACAGCACAGGTTTTGCGCTAATGTCAATGTCAGAAGAAGTTTGCTCTTTGCAGTTATGGAGTCAGCAGAGCACTGGTGACTTTTATGTACTATGCTCCTTAGTACTAGGTGACCTGCTCTGTAACTTTACATGGTCTCCATTTGATGGCTGAGTTGCTGTTGTTCCTTCTACTTTGCAATAAATACCACTCACAGATGATGGCGGAATATCTCAGAGGGAAGAAATTTCAGAAAGTAACTTGTGGCAGCGGTGGTACCCTATTACAGGGCCACACTGGAATTCAGTGGGCTCTTTAGAATGACCTATTCTTTCACAAGTGTGTGTAAAGTTGACTGCATGGCTAGGGGCTGGATTTTATACACCTGTAGTATTGGCAGACTATATGGCTAGGGACTGGATTTTATACACCTGTGGTATTGGCAGACTGCTTGGCTAGGGGCAGGATTTTATACACCTGTGGTATTGGCAGACTGCATGGCTAGGGGCTGAATTTTATACACCTGTGGTATTGGCAGACTGCATGGCCAGGGGCTGAATTTTATACACCTGTGGTATTGGCAGACTGCTTGGCTAGGGGCTGGATTTTATACACCTGTGGTAATGGCACTGAATAAAAGATCTGAATTCTGTGATCAAGACACGTGCCTCAATACTGTTCCCCATGTAGTGTAGATTTACAATACATTAAAAAAGGGTCTTATTTTTTCAGAAAGAGCACCACTCTTGTCTATGGGATGGTCCCGTATTGCAGTATTCATATTAATGTAGAAAAGCTGTAATACCATAGATGTCTTTCAGGACAACTCCCCAAACAAAAACTCATGGCATTCACCTCTTAGTAGCAGGTGGAGCACAGTTGTTCAAAAATGTTCAACTGTTCAATACTATACTATTTGTAACCATTAGATACTTACTCTGTACTCCAAGTAACATTGGTTCACAGTGCACTTGTCTTGGTGAAATAAATTGTCATTCATGTTGACAGTCACTGTGTCAGTTGATTAAAAAGTTCTTGAGGAAAAAGAACATCCCATACTAAACCAGTCTGAGAAGTACAATGCGTTCCTTGCAGTCCTTTAAATATCTGTAGGGGCTGTCGAAGCTTAGATCTTCAATTATTTCCACATGCATCGAAAAATCTGCTAGACAACTATATTTCTTATTCATTTTACTTATAAACTTAGCTCGCTAGAAGAAGATCTACCATATGGACCTAGCCTGTAAAGAGTTGTCGAAAAGCACGGTTAAAAGCAGGAGAGATAGATAGTGCCAAAAGAGCAGATGAGGGAGTAATTTAGAAAATAAGCCACAATCAGATTACCAGGCCTTCAAATGCATTAGTAGTAGTAGAATCAAGTGCAAGAGCCAGGATATAGCAAAATCACAGGCAATGTCAGTCAGTGAGCTGCAGACTTAGATCCCTCACCTAGCTTTCGGATCTGATTGTCTGAACTTTCATCCAAGTAATATGCCATCAATTTCAAAAATAGGAATACCCTTTTAAACTACATAGCACTGTAAAATTTTGTCCCATGCTACATTTCCTCTCTAATTCCACACGCAACCTCCATACTGCCAATGACAACACACCAATCAAGGCTTCCCTTGCACATTCCCCTCTCTTCGGGAGCTTTCTCCCTCACTCCACCCAATATTCCTCAAACATCCAAGCTGTCATAGGCTCACCGAAAGCAAAGCTCTCCCCCCAATCAATTTTCCAAAACTGTCCACACATGATGTATCTAGACATCCTTGTATCCACCTATCAAATGTATGCTTTGTATCAATGTCTGCGAACTGTTACAATGTGCTATGTAAAGCTGTACAGAACTCGAAGGTAAGGTAGAAATTATAATAAAATTGTCTTCTAAGTGTTCCTAATTCTTCTGACCTTGCCAACCGTGACCTTGGATTGTCCTTGATTCTTCTGTGGCATGTCCATCTGGTGTTCCAATAGGACTATTGTACCTTGACATAACCATGTCTATACTTACAGTATCTACATGGGGTCTTGCTGAAGACAGGCTGCCCCTTTGACCCTAGAGACATTAGACACAAGAAACCAAAGGTTCTGGAATTTCGTAACGTAAAAATTTGATTTGTTTACCATCAATTCACTCATCTCTGTTAGGCACCACACGTCATGTGCCAATCCAAGGTGGCAACCTTGGATAAATTCCTTCCAAAACTTTACTCTCTTTTGCTTGGTACATCTAAGAACATAGAGAAACTCTCAGAAAGCTAATCAGAACGGTACTCATCCGGTAGATATATTTAGGATGATATTTGGTAGATGAAACATAAAAATCAAAATCAATGACTCAAACGCAATGTTGTGAAATTTGCTAAACTGTTTAACACTGACTCTTCCATCCAGGATATCTTTTTTTTTTTTTTTTTCCTCCATTGTCAAAACGAATTGTGGGCCAAGAAACCAGATACTTCCCAGAAGTTTGGCACAGACTCTTTCCTACTATAGTTATCTATGACTCATATTTCAGTATATTGAGGTCTTTCTCAGCCACCACAGGACATAAAGCACCATGCGATGTTCAGCAAGAGTGCAGGCACGTCTTTGCGAACTGTACAAGCCAATCTCTAGAGAGGACATTGAGGTATTGAGTCAGGCGTGCCGGAATTATGATGATGAACTGGTAGTTGACTCTACAAGCTAGCCATGTGATCCAACATGACCTCATTGTACTTGGGAGAAGACATCAGCCATAAACTAGGCTCTGTCGGAGAGCTGTCTGGTAGTAAACTGAAAGAAAATATTATTTCTAGCTTTAAGAATTAGTCCCAGAACACACACAGACTCGCACACATGCTTGACATATGAAATATATTTAGCAAAAAGTGAAAATGTTTACAAAATTATCTTATCTCCGAGGTCAGCTCCGGAGCTGGTGAGAGTTTTTTGTTTAGTTTTTTTTAAGTGACTGCATACATAGCACTTTCTAAGAACAAAGCCAAAGACAATGTTCAGTGTTAAAGGAAAGCAGAGAGACATTTCCACGCAAATAGACTCGGTGGAGAAATGTCATGATGTGCGGAAAAATGTGTGGGTGGCGGTTCTCTATTTCCGTAAGTGCATTTTGAATTGATTTATAGTTATTGATGAAGGCATCGGTAGCTGGGAAATACAAATGTTGTTTCCTCTAAGGGTGGACATGAAAAAAATGGGGCCTATCGACTACCTTAAAGGCTATGAACACCTTTGGGGCAATATTCTTTTTATGATTGCATTTTACTCATTTTGACCTAAAAATAATTTTTTCAGTTGGTCTTTATTAAAAATTTTCTTCAGTTTTTGTCCTACAGGGTTGCGTTTCAGCTTATCTGCAGAATTTCACACGGAGCTGTCAGGTTGCTGATCTGACCGCTTGATCTGTAGTGCTTATTTCTGAACACCTGACAGCTCATAAACAGTCATTTAAGGCTAGTTTCACACTAGCGTTTATATATTCCGGTATTGAGCTCCGTCATAGGGGCTCAATACCGGAATAAAACGCTTCAGTTTTGTCCCCATTCATTGTCAATGGGGACAAAACTGAACTGAAGACAACGGAATGCTCCTGAAAGCATTCCGTTCAGTCTTCAGACCGGAGAGCAAACCGCAACATGCTGCGGTTTGCTCTCCGGTCCAGGCATCAGCACCTAAACGGATCCGGAATGACCCCCAATGAAAGTCAATGGGGAAAGGCTATACATACAAGCAGCAATCTTACAGCTCACTGTGAAACTGAAAGTAAGATACTCACAGATAGGCTGGAATTTAAAGGGAATGTGTGTGTCACTATACCTTCCATGGGGACTAGATACGGAGCAACTATTTTAAAGATCTTTTCGAATCTAATCAAATCAAATGAGTGTCTTCTTTGGACCTTGGGGTTCAATGAATTCTCCAAGAAGCTTGCTAGTAAGTACAAAGCAGCTTGGAATAGATTTATTTCAGTGGTTTGTAGGCTTTCACAAGGAATACCTGGAGAGGAGAAATTCTTTGGGTTGCCGCGGATGGTGTTAAATCTGTGGGTAATAGCTGATGGGAGTCAATACCAATTCATAGCAGCATAATCAGGATATGGAATTTGTAGTCAAGCAAAAGGTCAGGGTTGGTAGATTTCATGCAATACAATAATCCAAGCAGAAAATAGAAGTTCACAGGGGCAAGCCAAGGCAATTCAAACACCACAGAAACTAACAAACCTATTTCTCAGGCAAGGAACAGTTGGGCAGAGGTCCGTAAATAGCCATATAGTTCAGTACTGAAACAGTTAAGTTGCTGAACTGAGTGTGGTCCGGTAACATAGTATAGACAGTGAGCATAGATAGCACAGCAGAATATGAAACATAGCATCCTGTCAGTGGTGATGGACATAGCAAGCAAAGCGCATGACACTGGCCAATTACAACCTATGTAGAGATGGTTAAGAATTACGACTGCAGAGGCTAGGATATGCCTCAAAGTCTGGATGCTTGATGCTCACCTTGATAAATCCAGGAGAACATGGGATGTGCTCAGAGGTGCAGGGAATGGTTCCACCAGGATATACTGGATCTTGAATGCTGCTACCAAGGACATTGAGGACATGATGGGAGAAGACATGTGAGGAGGGATCCATACAAGAAATGTATCAGAAATTCTGATCATTTTTGTATTTTATTTTTTTTTAGTATGAATACATGTACATTTTGATTCATATGTTGTTTTTTCCAGATTTTATGTGAGCATTCATCTCACTGAATTTCTAAAGATCACAAAAGCCAAGGTTGTGGAGATTACTATAATTCTCTATACTCAAGCAATTAGGTAATGACACTTACTAGTCAGGAACGTGTCAGGTCTCTGGCCCCTCAGCGTGGCATCCCTTGCTCCTCGCTGGCCACGAGGGGCAGGGTGTCAACCCCGGGGTTCACATCCAGTAAGGGTTTGCGTTTCATGCGTGCATGTCATTCTATGAGACGCACTACACGTCCTGGTATTGCTGGGAGACGGGACGCCGTCATTCCCAGCGCTGACGCTAGCCAGGGGTCCCGGGACGCCGGGGCTCCTAGCGTCAGCTGTTGCCAGAAAACCACTACCACTTTATTTCCTGAGTCAGGGAGGTGGTGGGAGGTTTTCTCATTTTCACCCACTCAGTCTTCACCTGAGCTTCCTTGGCCTGAGGGTGGAGATTGGGTGTGATGTCAGCAATGTCATGTGATCCCCGGAGGGCTATTTAAACTAGCTGTTTGCTCTCACACATTGCTGATTATTTCAGTTACTTTCAGTGCTGGAACTAAGCTATCTGGTGAGTGTTTCTCTTTGGTTATCTGCTTCAGCCTTGGTTCTGTGTTCTGCTGGTTCTCGTGTCCTGGTTTATGTTTTGACCTTGCTCTTGTCTCTAACCATTACACTGCATTTATCTCCCAGTACCCTCTGGTAGTTTTTGCCCAACCGTGGTCGGTGTGCCCAGCCACCAGCCGCCTCGCTACTGGCACCTGGGAAGGGCTCTGCATAAGCCCCCCTTCCTGCTGGAAGCGGGTGAAGAGTACCCCGGCCCTCAAGGCTGTTCAGAGCGCGACGGCTTGCGCAAAGCGTGTCTGGTACGCCGCATTTGCTGACCACCAGTTCGGCTTTAGTTCCATAGCCTTACAGAACGCAATTTGCAGTATACAATGTTAAGATAATTGGCACAATGGGGAGAGATTGGCTTTGAGAAGTACATCTTGCTTTTGACTAATTAGATTTTGGTCATCACGGGACTCACATACTGTTCTAGCACCTTCGCTATCTGTATCTGCTCCAATCAAAGCAACACCTCAGTGAAGGTAGTATGCCCATTCCTGGCACCCACTGGGTATTCTGGTCTACCAAAGTACCAGAGGATCCTCTGGTGGGCCCAGACTCTAATACCATAATGGGCCCCAAAGTTTGCAGAGGAAAAAACTTAGTTGGCTGCCTTTGGAGCTAATCACTTGCCCCTAGGTCCTACTTCTTTGATTCAAAGCCTATGATGATATAAGAGTTGAACCCGGAGAATAATTTCCTCTGGTGGGCCCAAGGAACCCCAGTCCAACTTTGCTCTGATTTTCTTCTTCTAAAAATATACTGTAGAAGCTTCCACTCATATTCCAAAAACTCATTGATACACTGATCGGCTGAAAATGGACATGACACACTACATTCGTAATGCCACCAAAAATCGCTTCCAACAAGCAAGAAATCTGTAAACTTGTAGCAGATGTGCTGCAGGCACGCAGAGTCGTCTGGGTTGGATTATTGGAGGTTTTGTATTTTAAGACTCAGATTTTTAATTAAATCCTGTACACGATAGGGAGCCAGTCTCAGGGACTTAGAGGGATGAAGTTATTGGAGAGAAGGAAATGTTCAAATCGTACAACATTTTGGGCTAAGTTAATTTGTTAACCAGTTTTGTGTCTGCTGGGCCTTGTGGCTGCAGAATGCTGAAATCTTCTCATAAAACCCCAAGTCTTCACAAGTCCAAAATGTCATAAAAAGGCCCTGACAAGAATATTTTAGTTAATGCATTTATTTTTTATTATTATTATATGTAAATATTATAAGCGCATACATAATATAAAACAAGTGCCATAAGTATGAACAAGACGAGTTCCAAACTGGTACAGAAGGAGAGAGGGCCCTGCCCACGAGGGCTTACTGTCTACAAGGTATGGGGGAAGAATACATTAGGTAAAACTCTACATTTTATTGTCCTTCTGCTATTACTCCTGGAAATGTGTACATGATTTGACAGCTGTGTGCACCTTTCTGTTGCCAATGAATGTTTCCCAATACAGTCTGATGGCACTTATTAGACAATGTCAGAGCATGCCCCATTTATAAGGGGGGGGTGGTATCACCCAGTTTATTCATAGATTGCCAGGAGTAGTAACAGAGAACAGAGTAACAACACAATGCAGAGTTTTAAGAAAAGATGCTCCAGAATTGTTATTAAGTGGGGAATGCAAGCATTTACTAAAACAGACATGTCAGAGGATGTCAGCAGGTACATTAAACCATTTTCGGACTTACCCAACTGCATTATTAATCAGATTTTTTAAATGAAAATGTGGAATTTCTACTAGATGTTATGGATGAATTGCTAGCAGTCTGCAGTAAGTGTACAGAGGGGAGGTAACCAGTTGGGGGGGTGTCCCTGCACAGTCTGAAAATGCCATCACTGATTGGATAGAGTGAGTATGTACAGGAATACCCCCCAACTGGTTACCTCCCCTCTGTACCCTTACAGCAGACTGCTAGGAATTCATTCATAACTTCTAGTAGAAATAATAAAGCAATGGCACAACATAGAGCCATAAGAATAGATGCTCCAGAATTGTTATTACATAGGGAATGCATGCATCTATTAAAACAGGCGTGTCAGGAGTGGTGAAAGGTCCTCTTTAAAGAGAAAATCCCCATTTGCATTATAAAATCTGATTAATAATGCAGTAGGGTAAGTCCGAAAATTGTGTAATGTGCCTGACGACATCCTCTGATATTGTAAATCTAGCTTTGTCAGATTGTTATGGATATGTCACCTAACAACTACCTCATTTTCTATGGAGTTGACAGGCAGTGTTTCTCTAGCAAACATACAGTCTCAAATCACTCAGAACTGCAGTTTATATGGAATATATAACATATATAAAATATATATTTCAATAAATACCCCCGTTTCTGATCTGTTCTTTTTTTTTTCCCCTTGACATTGTTACGGTTGCATCTATCCTACCTGTAATCTTACTAGTAAGAAACCAGCCTATTGGCTTCTATGGGCTACTGTAGTGAGCATGTTCTTTGCTGGGAGAGGGAGGAGGGAGGAGAAGCTGAGCTGTGTCCCTCCTTATCCATAGACAATAGTGTAATCCTGTGTTATCTAGTTGTTAGGTGATCCATCCATAACAACCAGATAAAGCTGGATTTACAATATCAGAAGATGGCAGTAGGCATGTTACACTATTTCATACTTACCCTACTGCGTTATTAATCAGATCTTTTGTGAAAATGTGGAACTTCTCTCTAAAGAGGAGCTGTCACCTTTCCTGACATCTGTTTTAGTAAATGTTTGCATTCCTCATATTCGGTATAATTTTTTATTGTAATTCTGTACTCATGACACAGAGATAACTGCTCAACCAAATTGCAACATTTAAAATAAAAAGTAACATGAAAATGGAAAAAAAAATACAATAAGCCTTTTTAATAGATTCCCTTTAAAATGCATTGACTGCAACTAGACTTCTCTCTATCTATTACTGTCATAATAATGGCAGAAAATGAGATCTAGAACCATCTTTCCATGTTCTGGACTTCTCTGCTGAAGTTTGTCATAGTGAAGATGGGCATCATTCCAAATTTAGTTTTGGGGCCCCATGATGACTATGTTATCATGATACAGTGACTTAATTTGTTAGGGGAGTCCCTGGTTTAATCATTTGGGGGTCATTTACTCTATGGCAGTTTTTGGTGTAAAAAAGTTGCAAGACCCCACTTTGCAACTTTTTAAACACCCTTGTGACAATATTTTGTTGCAGGGGTGTTTTTTACACCATCCTCTCCACTGGGGAATGGGCCCCCGGCAAATTCTGTTTCCAGGTGTAAATGACGTCTGAAATTTGCTCCACCCGGGGACTGGAGCAGATTTCAAACTAGGTGCATGAACTGTCGGAGGATGTGCATAATTTACTCATAAATTAGGCGTATCCTCCAGCAGCACAGGGGCTATCAAAAATCGGTCATTGATTGATAACGCCCATTATGTTAGTTGGAAGAATCCCTCTCTGCAGGGGTGGACTGGCCATAGACCCTACCGGGAAATTTCCCAGTGGGCCGATGCCCAGAGGGCCACCTAAGCCCTCTTCTTGGCTAAAAGCCAGGTACATAAAGATCTGATGCTCCCAGCATTAATTAATTTAGGCAGTGTTTCTTGCTGCACTGTGGTATCTAGGGCCACTTTAATTTTTTTTTTTCCAGAGCAACTTAAAGTTTCCAATCCATCCCTGCCTCACTGTCACTGTTAGAAGAGGCCATCCATGTCACTATGTTAGGCTCTGTTCACATCACATGTAGAGCCTACATTTGATGTATACACTAGAAGAAGCCCCTGGCATACACTACAAACCTATCCATAGGACTCTACTTTCTTGACGGAGGATAACAGAGTGTCCCCAGAGCCATATTTTACTTTGTGGTCACTATCACACTACACAATCTCATTAAGTCATGACTGTCCTCTCCATTGAGCTATAGTGGCCCGTATCGTCGCCTCTTTAATACCAAGCACCTACAACCATCGGCGCCTGATGAGGATCGTCTTACATCGTACTCACAGTTGGAGCCCCTGAGCCCTATCATTTGTTTTCGTTTTGTTGAGTATTTCTGGATTCTATCTGTTCTGGACAGCAGAATGATTTATTCAGATCTTCCCTGCCAATACTTTTTCTTGATGTATCTGGCCCTCTAAAAATATATATTTACACAATATCAGTAGGGCACAGCCTGTTGTGTAAGGGGCTTGGATGCCTTTCGATGAAACGCTCAGGAAATAGCTGGCGTACGATCTATCTACGTCATGGAAGAAAATAGACTCAGAGTCATTGCTGGAAAGAAGTTTGACGTTTATGCGCTCCATTTTTGTTCCTCGGCGCCAGGACGCTGCCTACTCCACTTAGGTCAAGAGTAATGATTAAAGGAAACTTGTTGGATCCACAACAAAGTGTGGAAAAGGACCTCATGTTTTTCAAGGCCAGAGTAAGAATATGAGCGGTAGGCTTTATACCGTGCTGAATAACGCTATGGAACGGCTGGGCAAACATTTTGTTTGGACCAGATGAGCAAGGAGAGGAAGAGTGTAATTAACGTGGCGGGTCTAGAATATTTAGGAGCGTGGGTTCAATGCCTTAACGGAGGAAACAATCAAGCAATCATTATGAACCTTACTTAGCATAGGGTCGGTAATACACGGCTACGAAAACATCAGTCGGGGTTATTGCACCTCATATATTTCAAAAAGGGTATGCATTTGTCTAGAGCCTTTTTCCTCGATAATGATAGCAGTGACGCAGTAATGAAACTTAATTTGTTACAAATGGTGTAAGCATCACGGTAGCCGGACAGAATGAATAGTGATTCCAAGTTTTCAGGACCACACATGGAGGGAACGGCTTCTATGTTAAATTCAAGCATTAGCCATCATGGTGTTTATAGATTGGTAAGGGCCCAATGGACCCTCAACAACCCCAACCTTAGCTGGGACCTTGATGGAGATGATCCTGACTTGGGCCTTCACTTTTAACATTTATATCACTAACAAACTCTGTTGGGTTAGGGTTTCAACCTATTACCTTCAAGCTGTGTTGAAGAAGCAAGGAAGCCCTGTGAGATGTATACCTAATTCAGAGGAAAGAATCATAATCACCATATCCAATGTCCAGGAGTTGGATACTATTACAACTTGATGACCACGTGACAGTTTGATCCTAAATGGAGTCTTGGAAAGGTTTTGGTATTGACCTTAGATATCGTCATCTCCTTCAATCCCTGACTGTTGGATCCTTTTGTCTTCTGGCAAGAGCTTATAGAAAGTATTGGGCATTGAAATTCATGGCAGGGGAGACTCAGGAGCATCTCATATCCATTAGATTGTCAGCCGGTCCCACCAAAACTCAAATTTTGTCCAACAATAGCCTAAAGTTTATGAAGGTCTTTACTGTGCAGCTGGCTCTAGTCCATCAAGTTCAATATTTTTTATTCTTCCAAATTCTAGTGGATCCAGAGGAACTCAAGAACCAAAGACCAAGTGCTCTAGTAGCTGGAAAGATCCAGGATCAACATTCTCCATTATTACCACCTACCATTTGTTGGGTTTCACAAGGAAGATATCTCACCCCTTCTTAAAGCCATCCATCTACACTCTCACCCATTACCAATTCCTGTGAAATTGTGGTCCACTCTATAACCATAAGTCATGTTCTCCATGGGATTCATGTACAGTACATAATTAATTACTTTGGGTTTTAAGGGGACCATTTATGGAATTATATAAAAGTATCATAGCCCACCTCAGCCTCTTCTTCTGTAGGGTAAATATATTTAGTTTTGATAACCTGTCCTTATAACCAAGATCTTCAATATCTCTTCTAAATTTAGTTACCATCTATGGGCTTTTTCCAGTTCTCTGATATCTTTTTCATGGACTGGTCCCAAAAATTGGACTTCATCATCGAGATGTGGTCTCACCAGTATATTATCAAGAGGTAAAGTAATGTTTTCTTCTCCAGAAGCCAGCTTTCCTAGTACTTATGGTATTGGTTTTGCATTTGTCTACCATGTTAGGCTAGGCTCACACCAATAGGTTTATCATTTTTTAAACTTCAAATTTAAAGTTTAGGAGCCCATATATCTGTATCTGTACCTCTTTTTACTATGGTGCGTGGCTTGCTGTTCCTTGCTTTAGACATTGTCAACCAATAGGATAGAAATTTTCCCATTGTGTAGGTCATTGACCTCTATGATGTGCAAATATCTGGTACTGACATGTCCCACCCCTGGTCTGTAAGTTCTTGTTGGATGCTTATATACCCCAAATTATGGCTACCCCATTCTGTGCAAGATATCTACTCTTCATAGAGGTCAATGGCACCCTGAGAGAGTCCATGTAATCTAGGATAGTATATTTGTCCACTCCCATCTGTGGATGTCTCGATCCTGGTCTTGGGGGATTTTTCTCCATGACTTTTGAATTTTGACTGTATTATTATCAAAGATGAACCTCATGACACCCATGGTCTGTATGTTCTTGCCAGTTGCTCATTTTTCCCAGATTACGACCTCCCATTGTGGCCAAGATATGTACTCCCCATGGTGGTCAATGACCATTTGCACCCTGTGCTAGGATAGTATATATTTGTCCAGTTCCATGTGTAGATGTCTCGTTCCTGGTCTTGGGAGATTCTTCCCTATTACATATGTATTTCTAGTGTATTATTATCACATATGAGCCTCTGTCACGAGTGGGCTTGCGTCTGGTATCAGACGTTCTGCGCGGCTTTCAAAAGTGACATAATTTGACATGTTTTCCCCTTGGTTTGGTTTCTGGTTACCACACCCCTTCCGCTCAGCTGTTGTAGGTGTGATAATTTTCTCTCTTCTATTTATTCCTTCATTTCCCAGTATTCACTGCAGTTTATACTTTCTGCCTACTTTGTAGTGTGTGGTGTGGATCTCGGCTGAGATCCGGTTGCTGCGATATCTGCTTTAAGATAAGTGACATTTTCCCTTTTGTGGTTTTCCTTCTGGAGTCTCCTTTTCGTCCTTACTCTTGGAGGAACGGGTTGACTCTTTCCTGTGTCACTAGCTGCAGGGTTCTTTAGGGTGAATTGATTATTAGGTTCCTGTGTATGAACTCTCCTACCACTAAGGCTTGTTCATACTGGTAGTCAGTCAGGGCCTAGTTTCAGGGTTCCCTGCAGGAGGTGACCGTTTCCCTGGTTTTGGTCTTTTCCCTTCCCTCGTACGCTCGGTGTGGCTATTCCCTCCACACCAGAGCGTGACATTATAAACCGCCGACAAAAATTAATGTCATTTTTGTACTGACATGGATGCTATTACTGTGCTAACTGAACAGTTGCAGGGACTCAGCTTGGAGGTAGCTGACATCCGCAACCAGATCCAGAGGTCACAGGCTGGTGGTTCTGGGGGTGCTGGTTGTAAGGCCTGTTCGGAGCCTAAGGTTGCCCTCCCGGACAGATTTTCTGGTGGACATGATAACTTTGTTCTATTCAGGGAGGCGTGCAAATTGTATTTCAGACTGCGTCCACATTCTTCTGGTAATGAGGAGCAGAAGGTTGGTGTGGTCATCTCGCTGCTTAAAGGAGATGCGCAGTCATGGGCCTTTTCCCTGCCGACCGGTTCGCAGTCTCTCCGGTCGGTAGATGAATTTTTTAAGGCTTTGGGGATTATCTATGATGACCCGGATCGTATCTCCCTGGCCGAGACCCAGATACGTGACCTTCGTCAGGGTAAGCGCTCTGTTGAGATCTATTGCTCTGAGTTCCGGAGGTGGGCGACCAATACTGAATGGAATGATCCTGCTCTACGTAGCCAATTCTGTCAGGGGTTATCTGAAGGGCTGAAGGACGCTTTGGCCTTTCATGAAACCCCTGTGTCTTTGGAAGCTGCCATGTCCCTTGCTGTACGCATGGATAGGCGCCTGAGAGAGCGATCTAGGGGCCCCCGCTCTCAGGACGTACTATCACATAGCGTACTGTCTTCCTATGACACTTTGGGTGAATATTCCCCTAGGTTGATGTCAGGGGACGAACCTATGCAATTAGGGGGAGCCACTCCTGTTTCCACTCGTAAACATTTTGGTAATAAAAAGGGTGTGTGTTTTTTCTGTGGTCAGAAAGGACACTTTATCAATGTATGTCCATGCTTTCAATCTCTTAAAGAGAGAAAAGAAAAGGGGGCGTTGAATTCTCATCTCACTCTTGGTGGGGTGGGTAGGGAGACTGAAAATGTGCATTTGTCTTCATCCTGTAGTACCCGTTTTCTCCTGACTGCCGAGGTGGCGCTAGAGTCAAAGGTTGTGAAAATTGAGGTGTTTATTGACAGCGGGGCAGGGGTGAACTTGATTGATGCTCAGTTTGTCCGTATGCATGGATTGTCGCCGAGTTCTTTGGATAAGAGGATTTCTGTGTTTGCCATTGATTCTGCACCTCTATCTCAGAAGTGTTTGTCTCAGATGGTGCATGATATCAAATTAAGAGTGGGTGAATTTCATCAGGAGCTTATTTCATGTTTTGTGTTGGAAGGTCTTCCTGCTCCTGTGGTTCTGGGTTTACCGTGGTTAAGCAAACATAATCCGTCCATTGACTGGCATACTAGACAAATTGTGGATTGGGGCGATTATTGTGTTGACAATTGCCTTAATACATCTTTTTCTGCTTTAACCACTAAGACTCTTCCTTCTTTTATATCGGATTTCTCTGATGTATTTTCTGAAGGTGGATGTCAGGATTTACCCCCTCACCGGGAATACGATTGTCCTATCAATCTTATCCCTGGAGCAAAATTGCCCAAATCTAGGCTGTATAACCTTTCTGGACCTGAGAGAACGGCCATGAAGGAATATATTGCTGAGAGTTTGGCTAAAGGACATATTAGGCCTTCCAAATCTCCTGTGGCAGCAGGGTTCTTTTTTGTTAAGAAAAAGGACGGAACCCTTAGGCCATGTCTGGATTTCCGTGAACTCAATAGGATTACTGTCCGTGATCCGTACCCCCTTCCTTTGATTCCTGACTTGTTTAACCAGATTGTGGATGCCAAGGTGTTCTCCAAGTTGGACTTAAGGGGGGCATATAATCTGGTCAGGATCAAGGAAGGGGATGAATGGAAGACGGCCTTTAACACTCCTGAGGGCCACTTTGAGAACCTGGTCATGCCTTTTGGGTTGACCAATGCTCCTGCTGTCTTCCAGCATTTTGTTAATGACATTTTTCATCATCTTGTGGGGAGGTTTGTAGTCGTGTATTTGGATGACATACTAATCTATTCTCCAGATATTGTGACACATCAGGATCACGTGAGGCAGGTGTTGCAAATCTTAAGAGATAACAAGTTGTATGCAAAATTAGAGAAATGTGTTTTTGCTGTACATGAGGTGCAATTCTTAGGATACTTGCTTTCATCTTCAGGTTTTCGTATGGATCCAGAGAAAGTCTGTGCTGTTCTGAACTGGGACCGACCTGAAAATCTGAAGGCTCTTATGCGATTTTTGGGGTTCACCAACTATTACCGAAAATTTATTAAGAACTATTCGACAATAGTTAAACCCTTAACTGACATGACTAAGAAAGGGACGGATGTCTCAGTGTGGTCTGATGCAGCGTTGCAAGCCTTCTCCGCTGTGAAGGAGTGCTTTTCTTCTGCCCCTATATTGGTGCAGCCAGATGTGTCACAACCTTTCATTGTGGAGGTTGACGCATCCGAGGTGGGGGTAGGAGCAGTTTTATCACAGGGCCCGTCACCTGGTAAATGGCGCCCATGTGCTTTTTTTTCGAAAAAACTCTCTGCGGCGGAGAGAAATTATGATGTGGGTAACAGAGAGTTACTGGCCATTAAGTTGGCTTTTGAGGAATGGCGTCATTGGTTGGAAGGGGCGATTCACCCAATCACGGTATTCACTGATCACAAAAATCTGGCTTACCTGGAGTCGGCTAAACGACTTAATCCGAGGCAGGCCAGATGGTCTTTGTTCTTCACCAGATTCAATTTCATTGTCACATATCGTCCTGGGGTTAAGAATGTGAAGGCGGATGCCTTGTCACGTAGTTTTCCCGGAGGTGGTGATTTTGAAGATCCGAGCTCTATACTGTCTGAAGGAGTGGTGATATCCGCTCTTTACCCTGATCTTGAGGCTAAAGTGTTTGAGGCCCAGGGAGATGCGCCGGAGTCTTGCCCTCCTGGGAAGTTGTTTGTTCCTTCTGATTTGCGTCATAAGGTGTTTGAGGAGCATCATTCTTCGGTGCTTGCGGGACACCCTGGGAGTAAATCCACTGTCGACCTCATCTCTCGTAGATTCTGGTGGCCAGGGCTGCGTAAGTGTGTTGAGGACTATGTGTCAGCCTGTAGTGTCTGTGCACGCGCTAAGGTGACACATACTCGACCTTCTGGACCCCTACTTCCATTACCCATCCCGTCCAGACCATGGACTCACCTATCCATGGACTTCATCACTGATCTGCCTGAGTCGTCTGGTAAGACAGTTATTCTGGTGGTTGTAGATCGTTTTAGTAAAATGGCGCACTTTATTGCATTACCCGGACTCCCCAATGCTAAAACTCTTGCACAAGTGTTTGTTGACAACATTGTGAAACTTCATGGCATTCCCACTGACGTGGTCTCTGATCGTGGGACTCAGTTTGTGTCCAGATTCTGGAGGGCGTTCTGTACTCGGCTCGGGGTACAACTGTCTTTTTCCTCTGCCTTTCATCCCCAGACGAATGGACAGACTGAGCGTACCAATCAGAGTCTGGAGACTTACTTGAGATGTTTTGTCTCTGAGAACCAGGAGGAGTGGTCCTCGTTTTTGTCTCTGGCTGAGTTTGCCATAAATAATCGCAGACAGGACTCCACTGGTAAGTCACCATTTTTTGGTGCATATGGCTTTCACCCGCAGTTTGGCACATTTTCTGGTTCTGATACTTCTGGTATTCCTGAGGAAGAACGTTTTTCGTCATCATTGTCTTCTATATGGCGAAAAATTCAAAATAACTTGATAAATATGGGTAACAAGTACAAACGTGTGGCTGACAGGAAACGTATGAATGGTCCGGACCTAAGTGTGGGTGATTCTGTGTGGCTGTCTACTAGGAACATTAAGTTGAAAGTTCCTTCTTGGAAGTTGGGTCCAAGATTTATTGGCCCATATAAGATCACGGCCATTATTAATCCTGTAGCATTTCGTCTTGAACTTCCTCAGGCCCTGAAAATCCATAATGTGTTTCACAGATCTTTGTTGAAGAGATATGTTGAACCTCTGGAGCCATCTCCCTTGCCACCCGCGCCTGTCTTGGTGGATGGTAATTTGGAATTCCAGATTGTCAAGATCATTGATTCTCGAGTTCTCCGTGGGACTCTTCAATATCTTGTTCATTGGAAGGGTTATGGTCCTGAGGAGAGGTCATGGGTACCGGCATCTGACGTGAATGCCAGTCGTTTGGTGAAAGCCTTTCACAGGTGTCATCCTGATAAAGTTGGTCCTGGGTGCCCGGAGGTCACCCGTAAAAGGGGGGTAATGTCACGAGTGGGCTTGCGTCTGGTATCAGACGTTCTGCGCGGCTTTCAAAAGTGACATAATTTGACATGTTTTCCCCTTGGTTTGGTTTCTGGTTACCACACCCCTTCCCCTCAGCTGTTGTAGGTGTGGTAATTTTCTCTCCTCTATTTATTCCTTCATTTCCCAGTATTCACTGCGGTTTATACTTTCTGCCTACTTTGTAGTGTGTGGTGTGGATCTCGGCTGAGATCCGGTTGCTGCGATATCTGCTTTAAGATAAGTGACATTTTCCCTTTTGTGGTTTTCCTTCTGGAGTCTCCTGTTCGTCCTTACTCTTGGAGGAACGGGTTGACTCTTTCCTGTGTCACTAGCTGCAGGGTTCTTTAGGGTGAATTGATTATTAGGTTCCTGTGTATGAACTCTCCTACAACTAAGGCTTGTTCATACTGGTAGTCAGTCAGGGCCTAGTTTCAGGGTTCCCTGCAGGAGGTGACCGTTTCCCTGGTTTTGGTCTTTTCCCTTCCCTCGTACGCTCGGTGTGGCTATTCCCTCCACACCAGAGCGTGACAACCTCTTGCCACCCACTTCTTATAAATTCTTCTTCAACTTATGGCTACCCATTGTGGGCAAGATAGCGACTCCTCATAGAGGTCAATAGCGTTTGCACCCTGACAGAGTCCATGTATGCTAGGATAGTATATATTTGAAATGTCTCATCTAAGGATAAGCAAGCAAGTTTGGTCTGAACTTTGCTATTTTTCAGATGGCGGACAACATCCGAAGATGTCACATGACCCTGAGAGGAAGTGGGGAGGAGAGCTTTCCCTGATTTGCTCGCAGGCTGACAGACAGCCTGGATAAGCCAATCAGTGCAGCAGGAGGAAGGGAGGTGCCCTAGCAGAACGAGCAGAACATCATTCTGTGCTGGGCTGTGAATGAGCGTGGTTGAAGGCAAGGAAGCTGTCAGCCAGGGAAGAAAGAGTGAGGAGCTGTGGCCACTGTGCGTCATAGCAAACTGCAGCTGCTGCAGTGCAGACCTCAGCTACCTGCAAGCAAATACTTTAATTTTTTCCTCCATTTTCACATAAATCATGTTTATGGGGTTTAATTTAATTAACTGCATATATACATGTTTACTACAGCAATACTCAAGGAGTGGCAGCAATCTACCTGGGTGTACTAAGATGAAATTGAGCGTCAAGCCTTGTCTTACATATATTCAGTTTCCACATGGTTGCAATTTAAATTTTTCTGGAGGGGTTCAATTTAATTAAACCACTAAATATATATATATATATATATATATATATATATATATATATATATATATATATATATATATACAGTGCCTTGCGAAAGTATTCGGCCCCCTGGAACTTTTCAACCTTTTGCCACATTTCAGGCTTCAAACAAAAAGATATAACATTTTAAATTTTTAGTGAAGAATCAACTACAAGTTGGTCACAGTTGTGAAGTGGAAAGAAATTTATTGGATCATTTAAACTTTTTTGTATTAATAAAACTGAAAAGTGGGGCGTGCAAAATTATTTGGCCTCCTTGCATTAATACTTTGCTGCGCCACCTTTTGCTGCGATTACAGCTGCAAGTCGCTTGGGGTATGTCTCTATAAGTTTTGCACATCTAGAGACTGAAATTCTTGCCCATTCTTCCTTGCAAAACAGCTGGAGCTCTTTGAGGTTGGATGGAGAGCGTTTGTGAACAGCAGTTTTCAGCTCTTTCCACATATTCTCAATTGGATTCAGGTCTGGACTTTGACTTGGACATTCTAAGACCTGGATACGTTTATTTTTGAACCATTTCATTGTAGATTTTGCTTTATGTTTGGGATCATTGTCTTGTTGGAAGATAAATCTCCATCCTAGTCTCAGGTCTTTTGCAGACTCCAACAGGTTTTCATCCAGAATGGTCCTGTATTTGGCTCCATCCATCTTCCCATCAATTTTAACCATCTTCCCTGTCCCTGCTGATGAAAAGCAGGCCCAAACCATGATGCTGCCACCACCATGTTTGACAGTGGGGATGGTGTGTTCAGGGTGATGAGCTGTGTTGCTTTTACGCCAAACATATCGTTTTGCATTGTTTCCAAAAAGTTGGACTTTAGTTTCATCTGAGCAGGGCACCTTCTTCCACATGTTAGGTGTCTCCCAGGTGGCTTGTGGCAAACTGTAAACCAGACTTTTTATGGACGTCTTTGAGAAATGGCTTTCTTCTTGCCACTCTTCCATAAAGGGCAGATTTGTGAAGTGTTGGACTGATTGTTGTCCAATGGACAGACTCTCCCACCTCAGCTGTAGATCTCTGCAGTTCATGCAGAGTGATCATGGGCCTCTTGGCTGCATCTCTGATCAGTCTTCTCCTTGGTTGAGATGAAAGTTTAGAGGGACGGCCGGGTCTTGGTAGATTTGCAGTGGTCTGATACTCCTTCCATTTCAATATGATCGCTTGCACAGTGCTCCTTGGGATGTTTAAAGCTTGGGAAATCTTTTGGTATCCAAATCCGGCTTTAAACTTCTCCACAACAGTATCACGGACCTGCCTGGTGTGTTCCTTGGTCTTCATGATGCAGAACCCTGAGACTATCACAGAGCAGGTGAATTTATACGGAGACTTGATTACACACAGGTGGATTCTATTTCTCTTCATCAGTCATTTAGGACAACATTGGATCATTCAGAGATCCTCAATGAACTTCTGGAGTGAGTTTTCTGAACTGAAAGTAAATGGGCCAAATAATTTTGCACGCCCCACTTTTCAGTTTTATTATTACAAAAAAAGTTTAAATGATCCAATAAATTTAGTTCCACTTCACAATTGTGATCCACTTGTTCACTGTTCTTCACCAAAAATGTAAAATGTTATATCTTTTTGTTTGAATCCTGAAATGTGGCAAAAGGTTGAAAAGTTCCAGGGGGCCGAATACTTTCGCAAGGCACTGTATATACTACAAGACATAAGATAGGGCAGCAACCTACTTGTGAGTGATAATGAGAAATTGAGCGTCAGGCCTCAGTCGTCCATTTCCGTTAATTCCATTTCTACATGGTTGGAATTTACATTTTTTGTGGGGTTATTTTTTGGGTGGGGGGTAAATTTCTTTAAGCAGCACAAATGTATATGATTCATTCATCAGTTCTGACATTTTCTCACAGCTCAGGCTGATTCCAATGGATACACAATGCCTTGCTGACGATGCTCCATCTTGCCACTGTTGCTGTCTGTCTGCCTGCCATCACTTTCTGTATGGCTGCATGCTGCGACCTACATCATGCCACTGATGCCTTAATCATCAGTTTATTCAGCTTCCACACAGTTGAAATTTACATTTTTTTTTTTGGGGGGGGGGGCAGTGGGGGGGGGGATAAATTTCATCAGACAGCATACAGTACGTACGTGATTACTGCATTAATACCGACATTTTCTTACAGTTAACAGCTCAGGCAGATTCCGATGAATACACATCGCCTTGCTGGCAGTGCCCCACCTTGCTACTGTTGCTGTCTGCTGCCTACCATCACGCTTTGGACGGCTGCTGCAGCCTGCATCATGCCACTTATGCCACTTTCCAACCATAACTGTACGGCTGCTGCTGCCGCCTCCTCCATCATGCCACCACCGCCATCATGCTACTGCTGTGACCTACCTACCACGAAAAGAGATAACAAGTCCTAGAAGGTGAGAGGGAGTTCTATACCAACGTGGGGGTTATATACCAACTTTCAGGGCAATTCGAGCAATTTCGGTTTGGCCTGAATTGATTCGGTGAACGAACCCAAAAGGTATATCAACTGGTTCATTAATCTCTAGTCCCATGTGTAGAGGTCTCAATCCTGGTCATTGGAGACTCTATTGCATGACATATCGATTTCTAGTGAATTATTATGACAGATGATCATCATCATCATAACTATGTAATACACATTTTATCAGTGTGTCGACTGAACTATGTGACCTTACTGCTCTGCCAGACAATTTTCCGTTTAGAGATTGCCAAAGTTGACTTGGACTTCATGAGGCATGCCTTTCATATCAAGACTAGGTTTAACCCCCGATTTCACCAGTGGCCCGGGCTTTGGAATACTGGTTGTTAAGGGGGTATACAATGTTAGACACCTGTTCACATCAGACTTATTGATCAGTGGGGACCTAGTGATGGGAACTCCACCATTCACTACAACAAAAAAAGAGGAATTTGACTGAGTGCTGTGCCCTTATGGCTCAAGTCAGCAATTTCTCTGAGGTTCTCTGAGTGAGTTACGCCTGTCTGTCTTTTCTTGTTAATTATTCTTATTTTAACATAGTAACATAGTAACATAGTTTATAAGGCCGAAAAAAGACATCTGTCCATCCAGTTCGACCTGTTTTCCTACAAGTTGATCCAGAGGAAGGCAAAAAACCCCTGTGCGGTAGAAGTCAATTTTCCTCACTTTAGGGGAAAAAATTCCTTCCCGACTCCAATCAGGCAATCAGAATTACTCCCTGGATCAACAACAACCCATATCTAGTAACTATAACCTGTAATATTATTACCCTCCAGAAATACATCCAGGCCCCTCTTGAACTCTTTTACTGAACTTACCATCACCACCTCCTCGGGCAGAGAGTTCCATAGTCTCACTGCTCTTACCGTAAAGAATCCTCTTCTATTTTTGTGAACAAACCTTCTTTCCTCCAGGCGCAGAGGATGTCCCCTCGTCATGGTTACTGTCCTTGGGATAAAGAGATCATGGGAGAGATCTCTGTACTGACCCCTGATATATTTATACATAGTTATTAGATCTCCCCTCAGTCGTCTTTTTTCTAAAGTGAATAACCCTAATTTTGATAATCTTTCTGGGTACTGTAGTCCACCCATTCCAGCTATGACTTTAGTTGCCCTCCTCCGAACCCTCTCCAGCTCTGCTCTGTCTGCCTTGTTCACAGGAGCCCAGAACTGTACACAGTACTCCATGTGTGGTCTGACTAGTGATTTGTAAAGTGGCAGGACTATGTTCTCATCACGGGCATCTATGCCCCTTTTGATGCAACCCATTATCTTATTGGCCTTGGCAGCAGCTGTCTGACACTGGTTTCTGCAGCTTAGTTTGCTGTTCACTAAAATTCCTAGGTCCTTTTCCATGTCAGAGTTACCCAATGTTTTACCATTTAGTATGTACTGGTGACTTGCATTATTCCTTCCCATATGCATAACCTTACATTTGTCAGTGTTAAACCTCATCTGCCACTTCTCTGCCCAAGCCTCCAGTCTATCCAGATCCATCTGTAGCAGTGTACTGTCCTCTTCTGTGTTAATTACTTTACACAGTTTAGTGTCATCTGCAAAAATTGATATTTTACTGTGCAAGCCTTCTACAAGATCATTAATAAATATATTGAAGAGAATAGGGCCCAATACTGACCCCTGTGGTACCCCACTAGTTACAGTGACCCAATCTGAGTATGTACCATTAATAACCACCCTCTGTTTTCTATCACTGAGCCATTTACTTACCCACATACAGACATTTTCTCCAAGGCCAAGCATTCTCATTTTATATACTAACCTTTTATGTGGTACCGTGTCAAATGCTTTGGAGAAGTCTAGATATACGATATCCATTGATTCCCCGCGGTCAAGTCTAGAACTTACCTCCTCATAGAAACTGATTAAATTGGTTTGACACGACCGATCCCTCATGAAGCCATGCTGATATGGAGTTATTTGCTTATTTTCATTGAGGTACTCCAAGATAGCATCTCTTAGAAAACCTTCAAACAGTTTACCCACTACAGATGTTAAACTTACCGGCCTATAGTTCCCGGGCTCTGTTTTTGGACCCTTTTTGAATATTGGCACCACATTTGCTATGCGCCAATCCTGTGGAACACTCCCTGTCAGTATAGAGTCTTTAAATATCAAGTATAAGGGTCTGGCAATGACATTACTTAATTCTCTTAGGATACGTGGGTGTATGCCATCCGGTCCTGGCGATTTGTCTATTTTAATCTTTTTAAGACGCCCCAGTACTTCTTCCTGGGTCAGACAGGACACTTTTAAAGGGGAATTCACTTTTATATTCTGCATTTCATCTGACAGTTTATATTCCTCAGTGAATACAGTGGAGAAAAAAATATTTAAGAGTTTTGCTTTCTCCTCATCGCTCTCTGCTACTCCCCCCTCACTACTCTGTAAGGGGCCGACACCTTCAGATTTATACTTTTTAGTATTTATATAATTGAAGAACATTTTAGGGTTAGTTTTACTCTCTTTAGCAATTAGTCTTTCAGTCTCTAGTTTAGCTGCTTTTATTTGTCTTTTACAAATTCTATTTTTTTCCTTATAGTTTTTCAATGCTTCCTCGCTCCCCTCCTGTTTTAGTGATTTAAATGCTTTCTTTTTGTCATTTATTGCTTTTTTTACAGTTCTATTTATCCACATTGGTTTTTTCTTGTTTCTTATCATTTTATTATTATACGGTATGTACCTCTCACAATTAGATATTAGGATGCTTTTAAAAATATCCCATTTTGTGGCTGTATTTTTATTTTTGAGGATTTTGTCCCAGTTAGTTAGATCTATGGCCTCTCTTAGATGGCTAAATTTTGCATTTTTGAAGTTTGGTATTTTTGTTCCTCCCTGAAGAAATGCTTTTTTTAATGACAATTTAAAGGTTATTATTTTATGGTCACTGTTACCCAGGTGTCCCCCAACCTGCACATCTGTTGTTCTGTCAGGTCTATTGGTTAATACTAAGTCCAGTATGGCCGTCCCTCTAGTCGGGTCCTGAACCAGTTGGGAAAGGTAATTGTCTTTGGTTATTGCCAAGAACCTGTTTCCTTTATGAGATATACAGGTTTCAGTTTCCCAGTCTATATCTGGGTAGTTGAAGTCCCCCATAATAACAACCTCATTATGATTTGCCGCTTCGTCTATTTCATTTAGAAATTGATTTTCTGTGGCCTCTGATATATTAGGTGGTTTATAATAAACTCCTATTAGTATTTTATTATTGTTTTTGGCTCCATTTATTTCTACCCAAAGTGACTCCACATCTTCATGTCCCTCACTTATATATTTTCGGAGTGTGGGCTTTAGACAGGACTTTATATAAAGGCAGACCCCTCCCCCTCGCCGGTTTTGACGATCCTTTCTAAAAAGATTGTAACCCTGTACATTAACTGCCCAGTCATAGGTATCATTCAGCCATGTCTCAGTTATTCCCACTATGTCACAGTCCTCCTCACACATCACTAATTCCAGTTCGCCAATTTTATTAGTTAGGCTTCTGGCATTAGTGTACATACACTTAAGAGGTCTTTGTATATTTTTTACCCCGTTTGTCAATTTACTATTACTTATGAAATGAATATCCGGGCTTCTTGGGTTACTTTGGTTGTTGTTTTGCACAGTCTTCTCCCTACATTCCTTACTAACCCCATTTTACCCTTGGAATTTGCTTGATGCAGATAAAACAGATGAAGATTATCAGCTCTTGAAGGAAATCAATATGTCTGAGGCCCTAAAGTGAATAGGAACCATCAATGAGCATTTCCTGAAACATTATAGACCGTGGTTAAAAAAAATGCCTGAAGGAGAGGCTATGATGTGGTGATAGTAGAGATGATCTCTCCTAAAGCTAGCGATGTTGCTAGGGTATCAAAAAATCAGGGGCCCAAGCCCCAATGAATATGACCCAATTCTCTAAGTCAACCCTCCCACCGCATTGTACTGTATTTGCTATACAGCAGCACATACCTGTCACATCCAGGGCCTCCCAGGTGACGTCTCCTCTGATGTAGATCTTCTCTGTCATCATCTTCTCCATTCGGTCGAAACAACTTCTTTCAGCGCCTCGTCTCTGCAGAGCTTGACACACAGACATCGTACATTCCTCACTTTTCTATCATCTTCCGCCAACCAACGGTGTTATCCTGTACTCCCCAATACCCCCGAATACTATCCTGAAGAAAATTAGTGCCATAGCCCTCCCATAGTAATACTGCTCCTTCAAGTCCAACCAATAGTAACTCCCTTCTAGAATGCCCACATTAGTAATACTGCCCCCTACAGTGATAGCGCTCCCCAAGAGTGCTCCATTAGTAGAAGAGCCCTTCAGTGTTAATAATGCACTACAGAGCACCCAATAGAAATAAAGCCCTCCTATTGTTCCCCCAGTGGTAATAAAGCTCTCTACAAACTCCTCAGTAGTAATAAGGCCCCCATAGTGTTCTTAGTAGAAATAAGGAGGATCTATAAGTCCATCCTATACAGCCCCCAGTAGTAATAAAAATGCCTATAATCTCTCCTGTATTTATAATGCCCCTACAGTGCCTCCCGTATTTATATTGCCGACTGCTATTATAATGCTCACCCTGCAGTGCCTGCAGTATTTATAATGCCCCCTACTGTTATAATGCTCACCCTGCAGTGCCCCCAGTATTTATATTGCCCCCTACTGTATAATGCTCACCCTGCAGTGCCCCCAGTATTTATACTGTCCCTACAGTGCCCCCAGTATTTATATTGCCCCCTACTGTTATAATGCTCTCCCTGCAGTGCCCCCCTGTATTTATAATGCCCCTTGTAGTTATATTCCTCCCTTTAGTGTCTTCAAAAATTATTACACTACAGAATGGATGGGCGATTTTGTGTAGAGGGAAAGTTGAATTGACACCCTCCTCTTTGTGGTCGCCATTCACACAAGTACAGTACCCTCTGTACTGGCTTCATGACTACAATATGTCATATATTAGCTAAGCCATGCCTATGATATACTGACTAATATGAATATACTGCAGTAACCAGCTATCCACACTATATAACAGTATACACACTACATAACAGAGTCTATTCTGTATAGTGGTATCCATACTACATAAAGTCGCTCATATTACTTAACGGTACCCACACTACATAAGAGTATCCACACTACATAACATTATCCACACTCCATAACAGTATCCACAATACATAACATTACCCACACTACATAACAGTATCCACACTCCATAAGAGTATCCACACTCCATAGCAGTATCAGCACTACATAACAGTATCCATACTACTTAACAGTAGACACACTACATAACAGTACCCCACACCACATAACAGTATCCACACTCTATAACAGTATCCACACTCCATAACAGTACCCACACTCCATAACAGTATCCACACTCCACAGCAGTATCAGCACTACATAACAGTATCATCACTCCATAACAGTAGCCATACTACTTAACAGTAGCCATACTACATAACAGTATCCACACTACATAACAGTATCCACACGCCACAGCAGTATCAGCACTCCATAACAGTAGCCACACCACATAACAGTAGCCATACCACATAACAGTAGCCACACCACATAACAGTATCCACACTTTATAACAGTATCCACACTTTATAACAGTATTCACACTCCATAACAGTATCCACACTTCCTAACAGTGCCCATATTACATAACAATGTCCACATTAAATAACAGTATCCATGCTACATGGCAGTGCCTACATAATAGTACCTGCTCTTCGTAACAGTACCCACATCACATAACAGTACCCACAGGCAATAGTACCCACACTACAGAACTTTAACCATAGGTCTAACGCATGAATCAACCCTCTCCCTTGCATTATGCCCCCTGATGGCAGCGTCATTTTCAACTCTGTTTGCATCCTCCATTACCAGTCCCATAATGAGCCCAGTTCATAACACTAGCCATATTCTAACCATGAGATGATTGCGTGCTATGGTCATAGGCTTCAGCTACATTTCTCTGGTACACCTGCTTTCCATTCCATTGTCGTAGTTATAATTAATGACCACGTTTCCGATCCACACTTCACCTTTAATTCCTAAGCTATTTTTGCCTATTTTTGGCATATCTGAGAAGATGACTGTTTCCTCTATGGCTACCTCTTTCAATTATGACACAAACTACTTTTTCGCATTAAAATCTGAGGCTAAATGTGTTTTTCTTTATTCATTCCATTGCGGTTACTGGTAATGAAAGGCAGCTGCGAGATTTCTCAGTCCGGTCAGTGTTGTGGTGTTAATCTGTGGATGTGTTAGGAAATTCTTTATTCACACACAATGGCATGATAAAAATGACCTGAGTTTCCCACATAAAAAGACGCTCACTCTGCTTATCCTGACAAAAAAACTGCAACAATAGAAACAGAAACCAGACACTCATTCCTCAAAATAGAGTCAGCCGTAGAGTCAGGCTCGCTGTTTGTATACACTCGATGGAAGGCAAATTGCTGTCCACTATCACTACAAGATGATTGTAGGGCCTCGTCACTGAAAAACACCATAATAACAAACATAATAAAATGCACAATAAATGTCATGTTTACCACCCATCACTAAAGATGGGGTCGTTTCGATCCAAAACACGTTGCTAAGAATAAAAAAAAATACTTCATATTCAACACTGATTAATGGCCATCCTGTGACGACAGTGCCTTGATCCATTCACTTGATGCAGATCCAATAGGATTTATTAACTTCTGCTGATGTCATCTTCATCCCACTAGCCGGTTTTGGGTGGCGGGGTGACCAAAAAAAACAGCATTGTATTTTTTTTTTTTTTTATAGTATTCACCGTGCAAGGTTCTTTTTGTAGTGCAGGTTGCTACAGTTGTGGTGATACCAATTATACATACTTTTTTATTTTTTTTTATATATTTTTTATATTATGCTTTTTATTAGATTTATGCATTTCTTTCTTTTTTTAATATTTCATAATTTATTTTAATATTATTATCTTTATTATAATATTATTTAATATTTAATTTATTCATTTTTATTTTTTTTATATATTTTTATATAATGCTTTTCATTTGATTTATGCATTTTTTTTTAATATTTAACAATTTATTCTAATATTATTTTATATCTATTTAATTCATTTTTTTTATTTTTTTTATATAAATTAAACATTTATTTATGTTTATTATTTAAATACGGGGGCGGGCTAAAGCATGGTATGATCGCTGATCTAATACACTGCAATACCTTTATAATGCAGCATGTTTTCCTTTAGGCTACATTCACATGACTGTATGTGTTTTGCAGTCCACAAAATGTGGATCCTCCCCAAAAAACGGATGACGTCCGTATGGCATCTGTTTTTTTTTTTGCGGATCTATTGTAACAATGCCTATCTTAGTCCGCAAAAAGGGCAAGAATAGGACATGTTCTATGTTTTTTGCGGGGCTATGAGACATATGGATATGGATAGCACATGGTGTGCTGTCTGTATTTTTCGCAGGCCCATTTAAATGAATGGGTCCGCATCAAACCAAAAAAAAGAAAACAGAACGGGCGCGGAAACAAAATACGTTTGTGTGAAGTAGCCTTATGAGCATTTAACACCCGCCCAGGGAATGAGCCAAACTTATCTTGGTCCAACTAATTCTTACAGAAGCCACACCTATTTGTTGGCTGGTGGTGGTTAGAACTGAGCATGTGTGACCACCTCCGCGATGTTACTGAGGTGGACAGAGAAATAAGGAAACAATAAACAGCAGGTGGCGCTATACGGATGTATTTTATGGTATTACTCAGTGGCTAGACTAAACTTTTAATAACAATTACCTCTCCACGTCATTACAGCCATCAGGGCTGTAGTCCAGGAGATCTCTATAACAGTATTAATGTAACTTTATTAACATATAATTCTACCAATCACAAGGTGTGTCTGTAAGTCACCCTTAGGCTGTACAGGTGAGTACATGTTCCTGACTGTGCAATGCCGAGAATGTATGTGTGGCTGGATATTGTATGTATGCCCCATAACAGTGTCATCCACAGATTCCCCATAACAGTGTTATCCACAAATCCCCCATAACAGTGTCATCCACAAATCCCCCATAACAGTGTCATCCACAAATCCCCCATAACAGTGTCATCCACAGATCCCCATAACAGTGTGTCATCCACAGATCCCCCATAACAGTGTCATCCACACATCCCCATAACAGTGTGTCATCCACAGATCCCCCATAACAGTATCATTCACAGATCCTCCATAACAGTGTCATCCACAGATCCTCCATAACAGTGTGTCATCCACAGATCCCCCATAACAGTATCATTCACAGATCCTCCATAACAGTGTCATCCACAGATCCTCCATAACAGTGTGTCATCCACAGATCCTCCATAACAGTGTGTCATCCACAGATCCCCATAACAGTGTCATCCACAGATCCCCATAACAGTGTGTCATCCACAGATCCCCCATAACAGTATCATCCACAGATCCCCCATAACAGTGTCATCCACAGATCCTTCATAACAGTGTATCACCCACAGATCCCCCATAACCGTGTATCATCCACAGATCCCCCATAACAGTGTCATCCACAGATCCCCCATAACAGTATCATCCACAAGTCCCTCATAACAGTGTCATCCACAGATCCCTCATAACAGTGTCATCCACAGATCCTCCATAACAGTGTGTCCAGGAGATCTCTATAACAGTATTAACGTAACTTTATTAACATATAATTCTACTAATCACAAGGTGTGTCTGTAAGTCACCCTTATGCTGTACAGGTGAGTATCTGTTCCTGACTGTGCAATGCTGAGAATGTATGTGTGGGTGGATATTGTATGTATGCCCCATAACAGTGTCATCCACAGATCCCCCATAACAGTGTCATCCACAGATCCTCATAACAGTGTCATCCACAGATCCTCATAACAGTGTCATCCACAGATCCCTATAACAGTGTGTCAACCACAGATCCCCCATAACAGTATCATCCACAGATCCCCCATAACGGTGTCATCCACAGATCCTCCTTAACAGTGTCATCCACAGATCCTCCTTAACAGTGTCATCTACAGATCCCCATTAAAAGTGTCATACACAGATCCAACATAACAGTGTTATCCACAGATCCCCCCTAACGGTGTCATCCACAGACCCCATAACAGTGTGTCATCCACAGATCCCCCATAACAGTATCATCCAAAGATCCCCCATAACAGTGTTATCCACAGATCCCCCCTGACAGTGTCATCCACAGATCCCTATAACAGTGTCATCCACAGATCCCCCATAACAGTATCATCCACAGATCCCCCATAACGGTGTCATCCACAGATCCTCCTTAACAGTGTCATCCACAGATCCTCCTTAACAGTGTCATCTACAGATCCCCCATAACAGTGTCATCCACAGATCCCCCATAACAGTGTGTCATCCACAGATCCCCCATAACAGTGTGTCATCCACAGATTCCCCATAACAGTGTGTCATCCACAGATCCCCCATAACAGTGTCATCCATAGATCCCCCATAACAGTGTCATCCACAGATCCCCCATAAAAGTGTCATCCACAGAACCCCTATAACAGTGTGTCATCCACAGATCCCCATAACAGTGTCATCTACAGATCCCCCATAACAGTGTCATTTACAGATCCCCCATAACAGTGTCATCCACAGATCCCCATAAAAGTGTGTCATCCACAGATCCCCCATAACAATATCATCCAAAGATCCCCCATAACACTGTGTCATTCACAGATTCCCCATAACAGTGTCATCCACAGATCCCCCATAACAGTGTGTCATCCACAGATCCTCCTTAATAGTATTTCATCCACAGATCCCCCATAATAGTGTGTCATCCACAGATCCCCATAACAGTGTCATACACATATCCAACATAACAGTGTCCCCCCAACAGTGTCATCCACAGATCCCCATAACAGTGTGTCATCCACAGATCCCCCATAACAGTATCATCCAAAGATCCCCCATAACAGTGTTATCCACAGATCCCCCTAACAGTGTCATCCACAGATCCCCCCTAACAGTGTCATCCACAGATCCCCATAACAGTGTCATCCACAGATCCCCCCATAACAGTGTCATTCACAGATCCCCCATAATAGTGTCATCCACAGATCCCCCATAACAGTGTCGTCCACAGTTCCCCATAACAGTGTGTTATCTACAGATCCTCCATAACAGTGTGTCATCCACAGATCCCCCATAACAGTGTATCATCCAAAGATCCCTCATAACAGTGTCATCCACAGATCCCCCATAACAGTGTCATCCACAGATCCCCCATAACAGTGTCATCCACAGATCCCCCATAACAGTGTCATCCACAGTTCCCCATAACATTGTGTCATCCACAGATCCTCCATAACAGTGTATCCAGGAGATCTCTATAACAGTATTAACGTAACTTTATTAACATATAATTCTACCAATAACAAGGTGTGTCTGTAAGTCCTCCTTAATAGTATTTCATCCACAGATCCCCCATAATAGTGTGTCATCCACAGATCGCCCATAACAGTGTCATACACAGATCTAGCATAACAGTGTTATCCACAGATCCCCCCTAACAGTGTCATCCACAGATCCCCCATAACAGTGTCATCCACAGATCCCCCATAACAGTGTCATCCACAGATCCCCCATAACAGTGTCATCCACAGATCCCCCATAACAGTGTCATCCACAAATCCCCCATAACAGTGTCATCCACAAATCCCCCATAACAGTGTCATCCACAGATCCCCCATAACAGTGTGTTATCCACAGTTCCTCCATAACAGTGTGTCATCCACAGATCCCCCATAACCGTGTATCATCCAAAGATCCCTCATAACAGTGTCATCCACAGTTCCTCCATAACAGTGTGTCATCCACAGTTCCCCATAACAGTGTGTCATCCACAGATCCTCCATAACAGTGTATCCAGGAGATCTCTATAACTGTATTAACGTAACTTTATTAACACATAATTCTACCAATCACAAGGTGTGTCTGTAAGTCACCCTTAGGCTGTACAGGTGAGTACATGTTCCTGACTGTGCAATGCCGAGAATGTATGTGTGGGTGGATATTGTATGTATGCCCCATAACAGTGTCATCCACAGATCCCCATAACAGTGTCATCCACAGATCCCCCATAACAGTGTCATCCACAGATCCCCATAACAGTGTGTCATCCACAGATCCCCCATAACAGTGTCATCCACAGATCCCCCATAACAGTGTCATCCACAGATCCCCCATAACAGTGTCATCCACAGATCCTCCATAACAGTGTCATCTACAGATCCCCCATAACAGTGTCATCTACAGATACCCCATAAAAGTGTCATCCACAGATCCCCTATAACAGTGTGTCATCCACAGATCCCCCATAACAATGTGTCATCCACAGATCCCCCATAACAATGTGTCATCCACAGATCCCCCATAACAGTGTGTCATCCACAGATCCCCCATAACAGTGTGTCATCCACAGATCCCCCATAACAGTGTGTCATCCACAGATCCCCCATAACAGTGTCTTCCAAAGATCCCTCATAACAGTGTCATCCACAGATCCAACATAACAGTGTTATCCACAGATCCCCCCCTAACAATGTCATCCATAGATCCCCTCTAACAGTGTCATCCACAGATCCCTCATAACAGTGTCATCCACAGTTCCCCATAACAGTGTGTCATCCACAGATCCTTCATAACAGTGTGTCATCCACAGATCCTCCATAACAGTGTGTCATCCACAGATCCCCCATAACAGTGTCATCCACAGAGCCCTCATAACAGTGTCATCCACAGTTCCCCATAACCGTGTGTCATCCACAGATCCTCCATAACATGTGTCATCCACAGATCCCCCATAACAGTGTCATTCACAGATCCCCCATAACAGTGTGTCATCCACAGATCCCCCATAACAGTGTGTCATCCACAGATCCCCCCATAACAGTGTGTTATCCACAGATCCCCCATAACAGTGTCATCCAAAGATCCCTCATAACAGTGTCATCCACAGATCCAACATAACAGTGTTATCCACAGATCCCCCCTGACAATGTCATCCATAGATCCCCTCTAACAGTGTCATCCACAGATCCCTCATAACAGTGTCATCCACAGTTCCCCATAACAGTGTGTCATCCACAGATCCTTCATAACAGTGTGTCATCCACAGATCCTCCATAACAGTGTGTCATCCACAGATCCCCCATAACAGTGTCATCCACAGATCCCTGATAACAGTGTCATCCACAGTTCCCCATAACAGTGTGTCATCCACAGATCCTCCATAACATGTGTCATCCACAGATCCCCCATAACAGTGTCATCCACAGATCCCCCATAACAGTGTCATCCACAGATCCCCCATAACAGTGTCATCCACAGATCCCCCATAACAGTGTCATCCACAGATCCCCATAACAGTGTCATCCACAGATCCTTCATAACAGTGTCATCCACAGATCCCCCATAACAGTGTCATCCACAGATCCCCCATAACAGTGTCATCCACAGATCCCCCATAACAGTGTCATCCACAGATCCCCCATAACAGTGTCATCCACAGATCCCCTATAACAGTGTGTCATCCACAGATCCCCATAACAGTGTCATCCACAGATCCTCCATAACAGTGTCATCCAATGATCCCCCATAACAGTGTGTCATTCACAGATCCCCCATAACAGTGTCATCCACAGATCCTCCCTAACCGTGTGTCATCCACAGATCCCCCTTAATAGTATCTCATCCACAGATCCCCCATAATAATATGTCATCCATAGATCCCTCATAGCAGTGTTATCCACAGATCCGCCCTAACAGTGTCATCCACAGATCCCTCATAACAGTATGTCATCCACAGTTCCCCATAACAGTGTGTCATCCACAGTTCCCCATAACAGTGTGTCATCCACAGATTGCCCATAACCATGTATCATCCACAGATCCCTCATAACAGTGTCATCCACAGATCCCTCATAACAGTGTCATCCACAGTTCCCCATAGCAGTGTGTCATCCACAGATCCTCCATAACAGTGTGTCATCCACAGATCCCCCATAACCATGTATCATCCACAGTTCCCCATAACAGTGTCATCCACAGTTCCCCATAGCAGTGTGTCATCCACAGATCCTCCATAACAGTGTCATCCACAGATCCTCCATAACAGTGTCATCCACAGATCCAGCATAACAGTGTCATCCACAGATCCCTCATAACAGTGTCATCCACAGATCCCTCATAACAGTGTCATCCACAGATCCCCCTAACAGTGTCATCCACAGATCCTCCATAACAGTGTCATCCACAGATCCTCCATAACAGTGTGTCATCCACAGATCCCCCATAACAGTGTCATCCACAGATCCCCCATAACAGTGTCATCCACAGATCCCTCATAACAGTGTCATCCACAGATCCCCCTAACAGTGTCATCCACAGATCCTCCATAACAGTGTCATCCACAGATCCTCCATAACAGTGTGTCATCCACAGATCCCCCATAACAGTGTCATCCACAGATCCCCCATAACACTGTCATCCACAGATCCCCCATAACAGTTTGTCATCCACAGATCCACCATAACAGTGTGGCATCCACAGATCCCCCATAACAGTGTCATCCACAGATCCCCATAACAGTGTGTCATCCACAGATTCTCCATAACTTTGTCATCCACAGATCCCCATAACCGTGTGTTATCCACAGATCCCCCTTAATAGTATTTCATCCACAGATCCCCCATAATACTTTGTCATCCATAGATCCCTCATAACAGTGTCATCCACAGATCCAACATAACAGTGTCATCCACAGATCACCCATAACAGTGTCATCCACAGATCCCTCATAACAGTGTGTCATCCACAGTTCCCCATAACAGTGTGTCATCCACAGTTCCCCATAACAGTGTGTCATCCACAGATTCCCCATAACCGTGTGTCATCCACAGATCCCCCATAACCATGTATCATCCACAGATCCCTCATAACAGTGTCATCCACAGTTCCCCATAACAGTGTGTCATCCACAGATCCTCCATAACCATGTATCATCCACAGATCCCCCATAACAATGTCATCCACAGTTCACCATAACAGTGTGTCATCCACAGATCCCCCATAACAGTGTCATCCACAGATCCCTCCATAACAGTGTATCATCCACAGATCCCCCATAACAGTGTTATCCACAGATCCCCATAACAGTGTGTTGTCCACAGACCCCCCCATAACAGTGTCATCCACAGTTCCCCATAACAGTGTGTCATCCACAGATCCTCCATAACAGTGTGTCATCCACAGATCCTCCATAACAGTATGTCATCCACAGATCCTCCATAAACAGTGTCATCCACAGATCCCTCATAACAGTGTCATCCACCTTTCCCCATAACAGTGTCATCCACAGATCCCCTATAACAGTGTGTCATCCACAGATCCTCCATAACAGTGTGTCATTCACAGATCCCCCATAACCATGTATCATCCACAGATCCCTCATAACAGTGTCATCCACAGATCCCTCATAACAGTGTGTCATCCACAGATCCCCATAACAGTGTGTCATCCACAGATCCCCCATAACAGTGTCATCCACACATTCCCCATAACAGTGTCATCCACAGATCCCTCATAACAGTGTCATCCACAGATCCCTCATAACAGTGTGTCATCCACAGATCCCCCATAATAGTGTCATCCACAGATCCCCCATAACAGTGTCATCCACACATCCCCCACAACAGTGTCATCCACACATCCCCCACAACAGTGTCATCCACAGATCCCCCATAACAGTGTGTCATCCACAGACCCACCATAACAGTGTGGCATCCACAGATCCCCCATAACAGTTTCATCCACAGATCCACCATAACAGTGTGTCATCCACAGATCCTCCATAACAGTGTCATTCACAGATCCTCCATAACAGTGTCATCCACAGATCCCCCATAACAGTGTGTCATCCACAGATCCCCCATAACAGTGTCATCCACACATCCCCCATAACAGTGTCATCCACACATCCCCCATAAAAGTTTCATCCACAGATCCCCATAACAGTGTCATCCACACATCCCCCATAACAGTGTCATCCACACATCCCCCATAACAGTGTCATCCACAGATCCCCCATAACAGTGTGTCATCCACAGATCCCCCATAACAGTGTGTCATCCACAGATCCCCCATAACAGTGTGTCATCCACAGATCCCCCATAACAGTGTGTCATCCACAGATCCCCCATAACAGTGTGTCATCCACAGATCCCCCATAACAGTGTGTCATCCACAGATCCACCATAACAGTTTGTCATCCACAGATCCACCATAACAGTGTGGCATCCACAGATCCCCCATAACAGTGTCATCCACAGATCCCCCATAACAGTGTGTCATCCACAGATCCTCCATAACAGTGTGTCATCCACAGATCACCCATAACAGTGTCATCCACAGACCCCCCATAACAGTTTGTCATCCACAGATCCACCATAACAGTGTGGCATCCACAGATCCCCCATAACAGTGTCATCCACAGATCCCTCATAACAGTGTCATCCACAGATCCAACATAACAGTGTCATCCACAGATCACCCATAACAGTGTCATCCACAGATCCCTCATAACAGTGTGTCATCCACAGTTCCCCATAACAGTGTGTCATCCACAGTTCCCCATAACAGTGTGTCATCCACAGATTCCCCATAACCGTGTGTCATCCACAGATCCCCCATAACCATGTATCATCCACAGATCCCTCATAACAGTGTCATCCACAGATCCCTCATAACAGTGTCATCCACAGTTCCCCATAACAGTGTGTCATCCACAGATCCTCCATAACCATGTATCATCCACAGATCCCCCATAACAATGTCATCCACAGTTCACCATAACAGTGTGTCATCCACAGATCCCCCATAACAGTGTCATCCACAGATCCCTCCATAACAGTGTATCATCCACAGATCCCCCATAACAGTGTTATCCACAGATCCCCATAACAGTGTGTTGTCCACAGACCCCCCCATAACAGTGTCATCCACAGTTCCCCATAACAGTGTGTCATCCACAGATCCTCCATAACAGTGTGTCATCCACAGATCCCTCATAACAGTGTCATCCACCTTTCCCCATAACAGTGTCATCCACAGATCCCCTATAACAGTGTGTCATCCACAGATCCTCCATAACAGTGTGTCATTCACAGATCCCCCATAACCATGTATCATCCACAGATCCCTCATAACAGTGTCATCCACAGATCCCTCATAACAGTGTGTCATCCACAGATCCCCATAACAGTGTGTCATCCACAGATCCCCCATAACAGTGTCATCCACACATCCCCCATAACAGTGTCATCCACTGATCCCTCATAACAGTGTCATCCACAGATCCCTCATAACAGTGTGTCATCCACAGATCCCCCATAATAGTGTCATCCACAGATCCCCCATAACAGTGTCATCCACACATCCCCCACAACAGTGTCATCCACACATCCCCCACAACAGTGTCATCCACAGATCCCCCATAACAGTGTGTCATCCACAGACCCACCATAACAGTGTGGCATCCACAGATCCCCCATAACAGTTTCATCCACAGATCCACCATAACAGTGTGTCATCCACAGATCCTCCATAACAGTGTCATTCACAGATCCTCCATAACAGTGTCATCCACAGATCCCCCATAACAGTGTGTCATCCACAGATCCCCCATAACAGTGTCATCCACACATCCCCCATAACAGTGTCATCCACACATCCCCCATAAAAGTGTCATCCACAGATCCCCCATAACAGTGTCATCCACACATCCCCCATAACAGTGTCATCCACACATCCCCCATAACAGTGTCATCCACAGATCCCCCATAACAGTGTGTCATCCACAGATCCCCCATAACAGTGTGTCATCCACAGATCCCCCATAACAGTTTGTCATCCACAGATCCCCCATAACAGTGTGTCATCCACAGATCCACCATAACAGTGTCATCCACAGATCCACCATAACAGTGTCATCCACAGATCCACCATAACAGTGTCATCCACAGATCCTCCATAACAGTGTGTCATCCACAGATCCCCATAACAGTGTGTCATCCACAGATCCTCCATAACAGTATCATCCACAGATCCCTCATAACAGTGTCATCCACAGATTCTGATAGCAATCGTCCACCTTTTCAGAGTTGCAGTCAATCCTCCAGTTTCTTGTAGTTGGATATGAGATTGTAAATGATGTTCCTAGAAGTGATATGAAGTATTTTCTGTTATTCTCAGACATTACATAATTCTGCAGGTACCATCTACCAGCTCAGAACATCAAGGCGTTTCATCACCCAGCATTCCAGCGCCCCCTCCCTTGTAGCATAGCGGCTGGTGCTTGTGTGGCGCTCCTCGCCAGCTGGTACATGTGTTCTTCATTCTCCTTACAAGATTCCCAAGATATTGGGTGGGAAATTGGAACAGGTTTGGAAGAAGCAGGTTGCAGACAGCCAAGTCGTAATATCCAAGACTTTTCAAAGGCAAGGGTGAAGCATACCACAGGACTGAGGTGAGGAAGATTCCCATGGTATGTGATCAGACTCATCTTTTTCTTCAAAGATGGTTCTTCATATGCCCTGCAGCTGGACGCAGATTGTGCCCTTTACTTTTCTTGACGTTTTCCACTTGACACTTCCAATTGTTTTCCTTTATCACTGCAGACTGGTGAGGAGGAGACACACTACTCACAAAAAGTTAGGGATATTTGGTTTTCGGGTGAAATGTATGGAAAACTTAAAAAGTTCCTTCTCCAGTGATATTATATCATGAAAGTCGGGCATTTAAGTAGAAGCAGCAATGGTGATTTCCTCATCTCAGACAATTTATTGAAACAAAAGCCAACACCAGTGCTGGGTATACCGCCACAAAAATGTCAGTGTCTCAATAACTTGTCATGTGGCCTTGAGCATCAATTACAGCTTGACAATGATGTCTCCTGCTGTTCACAAGTCGACTTATTGTCTACTGAGGCATGGCATCCCACTCTTCTTGAAGGGCAGCCCTCAGGTCATTGAGGTTCGGGGGAACAGAGTTACAAGCCTCTACACGACGTCTCAGCTGATCTCATAGGTTTTCAATGGGATTCAGGTCTGGGGAAAGTGCAAGCCACTCCATTTGAGGTCCCCCAGTCTCCAGCAGCCGTTCCCTAATGATGACACCTCGATGAGCTGGTGCATTGTCCTCCATGAAGATGAAATTAGGCTTCTATTGTTCATGCAGAGGCACAATGACTGGATTAATGATGTTCTTCCAGTAGTATGGGCTTGTCACTGGACCATTCACAAAGTACAGGGCAGTTCTGTATTGACTAGACACACCTGCCCACACTGTAACACCACCACCACCAAAGACTGGTCTGGTGACAACAGTGGCTGATGCATAGCGCTCTCCTTGATGTCTCATCAGTGAACTGCACTGAGGCCCACTGGTCCCTCGTCCAGCGTAGATGCTCCGTCGTCCATTCAAGACGATGACGCCTGTGGTCAGGTACCCCTGCAGGTCGTCTAGCATGCAGACCACAGTTTCAAATGGACATGACACTTGGGTTCCACTCACTTCCCTTAAATGTGCCTGGAGTTGTGTGGCATTCATCATCCAGTTCAGCAGGGCATTGTTCACAATTAGAGATGAGAGAATCTATTCGCCGCTTCGTAGATTCGTATCGAATCTTGGGATTTTTCAGCTGCGAAGCGAATCCGAATATTAGGTGATTCGCTTCGCTTTTGTACGCATTCGCTAAGTAGTTTGTCCGCTAAATTATACGCTATTCTACGTATAATTCAGTTACTCTATACGCTGTTGCGTACGAATTCAATTCAGCGATGCAGACTCCTCCCTGGTAGTTCCGCCCCTTTCGCCAGCGCGGGAGGATGACGAGGCAACTCAGGATTTTAAGTTGCGCATTTGTGCGCCTCATCCCTTTTTCCCCCTTTTCAGGTTATTTGGGGAGCCCCTTGAAAGAGGGTTTTTTAAGGAACCTTTGCTGCTTTTTTTTACCCATTTGGATTACAATTTTACCTATGTGGATTACAAATTGCGACTGAGTTTGGGACTCTGCTCCAGTTCTATGACAAGCGTCAGAAGAAAAGAGACTTAAACGTGTCCGTGAGCATACTAGGTAGGTGATATTTAAAATGTTTATATTATACCTATAATAATGTATTTGCACTATTTACCATATATGTGTCTCGAATATTCGCTCTGCCTCTGAGGAGTGCAGGCCGCGGCCTCTCCTCGTACGTGTCTGCGTATTACGTAATTGCTTAGACAATAGTACGCTGAGATTCGTAAGCTATTTGTACGCTCATGCGTACGTCTTCTAAGAAGTTGCGTACATTTTGTAAATGAACGTTCGTTATTAGTGAGCGAATGTTCGCTAATAGCACATAATAACGTATATTTTGTATGCAAATACAACGAATCTATTCGTCAAATATATGAATTTTAGGAAAAGTTCGGCGAATGTTCGGCGAATAATTTTTTGAATGATTCGCTCATCTCTATTCACAATGAAGCGGTCATCAGTGTAGGATGTGGCAAAAGGACGTCCACTTCTCTGCCTTTCTGTGACTCTTCCAGTCTCTCTGTATCTCTGATAAAACCTTCTGATGACTCTGTGACACTCTAAGCTGAGTGGCCACTTCTGTCTGAGAACATTCTGCTTGAAACCTCGCAATGGCGAGGTACTGTTGATCAATTGTTAGGTGTCTTCTTGGTCTCATGATGTCAAGCTGTGAACAGCATGATGAGGAGGACTGTTTAAATACCAATTCTGATTGGACCAGAAAACTTATTGGTTGATTCATGGATCAAACACCTGTTGTGAATTTTGCCGTTAAGCTCCTTGTTGGAGAACAGCAAGTTGTGCAGAAAGTACTGAAACATTGAACAGTGGGACAAAGTTTAGAGAAGTTTATGTTCACCTGTAAAAGTTAGAGTACATTTTAGGTTCATCCTAAAATTTCACCCACAAGCCAAATGTGGAACGGATGTGGACTCTTTTCATATGGTCGTCTGAATGAGTCCATACATGCTTGACCACCATGAATTTAAACGCAAGTTACAGGACCCCTGTTGTCGTGATTAATGGGGTTCAGACTGATGGGACTCCCACCTTCCATGGTCCTCTGTCTCCTCCACTGTCTCAGATTTACCATTCTTTGGATGACAGATATCAAAGGAAATCTGGAAGGAGATCAAACAAGTGCAGAGAGGAGTCCTGTGGGTCCCCCAGGCTTCTGGGCCCGGTCATCAATGTAACCCCTATAGGTATGTCACTCCTAGAAGTAGAATTAAGTGAAGCAGCTCAGCTGACAGAAGACGTGTGGACGGCAGTGAATTTTCCAGAAAGTTTTAGATGATCTGTACTGTACTAACAAGACGGAAAACTCTGCATGTCAGCCTCCGCGCGTGTGGATATGTACAGAGAATATCTTGTACTGTAGGATGATACTGTTCTCAGCTCAGAAATAATATCTTGCAGATTTTTGGATTCTTCATCTTGAAAACTGATACAATATATGGAAAAATCAATGAAAGCACTTCACGGAATTTCCACAAATTAGCCACATATCCCAGAGATTTCCAAAAGGACAAATTATGCAAAATGCAGAGAAGGTTCCTCCAATAAACAGAAGCAGGAGAGAAAAGGAATGAGTGTAGAAGATCGGGGATAGGGGGGATCCTGGCCCAAAAAGTAAAATAATCCCCTGAGTATAAATAATAATGTAATAATATTAAAAAAAACATATGGCCACATGATGTGTAAATAGGGCTCTGACGGAGGCGCCCACTTTCTCTCCACCGTTATAACCAGTAGCACCCGTGTCATCTTCCCATAAAGCCTGTAAAACATGAGAACGCTATTTAAAGATCTCATGGCTGTGACTAAAGATGACCGTATGTTTGAGATTCAGCTGATTGTGCCATCAATGTGCAGTTTCGGCGGATGAACGGCCAACGTTTTCCATATTGGCGGATTGCGTTTTCTGCTGACAAGTTTTTCAAATGGCCGGAATCTGCCATTCCAGCTAACTTTATTCTTATGTGTATGGCCGACTTAAAAAAGCGCTTATCAATATACACAATTTAGATTGCAATGCAATAGATGGAAATGCTTTAGCCAATAGAAGCCTGGTCACATGACCCTTATCAGCCAATAGAAGCTTGCAGGCCATTAGTGTCCACAATCACACAGTTTAACACCAGGTTTCCATAAGAACCCAGCCATTTTTCTTCACTGCTGTAGGTCAGCTTTAAAGGGGCAGGGTGCTGTGGATAACACTGTTAAGGGAGCGGAGTGCTGTGGAGGTTACAGTTAAAGGGGCAGGCTGCTGTGGAGGTCAGTGTTAAGGGGCAGATTGCTGTAGAGGCCATTGTTAAGGAGGCGCGGTGTTGTAGAAATCACTGTTAAGGAGATGGGGTACTGTGGAGGTCACTAATAAAGAGGCGGCCGCTGAGGAGGTCACTGTTAAAGGGGCAGGATCTGTGGAGATATCTGTTAAGGGGGCAGGGAACAGTGGAGGTCACAGTTAAGGGGACGGTCCGCTATGGAGGGAAGTGTTAATGTGTGAGGTGCTGTAGAGGTCACTGTTAACGGAGAGACGAAATGGGGTTCTGTGGAGGTTATAAATAAAGGGCTGACTGCTGTGGATGTCGCTGTTAAAGGGGCAAGCACTGTAAATGTTACTGTTAAGGGGGCGGGGGACTGTGGTGGTCACTATTAAAGGGCAGCTGCTGTGGAGGTCACTGTTAAGTGGGCGGGTTATTGTGGAAATCACTTTTAAGAAGACAGGTACTGTGGAGGTCGCTGTGGACTGTTAAGGGTGCAAGCTCCTGTGGAGGTCACTGTTAAGGGTGGAGGGGACTGTGGGGGACACTATTAAACAGGGTACTGTGAGGTCACTGTTAAGGCCGCAGGGTACTGTGAGGTCACTGTTATGGGAGCAGGGTACAGTGGAGGTCACTGTTAAGGAAGCAGGGTACTGTGGCAGTCACTGTAAGGGGCAGTCGCTATGGAGGTCTGTGTTAAGGGGGCCAGGAATGGTGCAGGTCACAGTTAAGGGGACTGTAAACTATGGTCAGTGTTAAGGGGCGGGTGTTGTAGAGGTCACTGTTAAGGGGGTGGAGTGCTGTAGAACTCTCTGTTAAAGGGGCAGGCTGATGTGAAGGTCAAAGTTAAGGGGGTGGGCTGATGTGGAGGTCCCATTTAAAAGGAGATGGGGCACAGTGGGGGTTCAGTGTTAAGGGGTGGGGGGGTTGTGTAGGTAACTGTTAAGGGGGCGGGCTGCAGTAGAGGTCACTCCTATGGGGGATAATGTCGACACACACAAAGATTAAATGAAATAGATGATATATACCTGTGTGAAGCTAGTAGATAGATATAGTTGTATTTGATGGATGGATGGATAGATAGATAGATAGATAGATAGATAGATAGATAGATAGATAGATACTAGAAAACCTCATCTGTACACCTTAATCTTCCTCTTCTTTTATGAGAGATAAAAAGAGATTTTTATCTGTCATGAGTTAATTTTTAAGAGTTATTTTTTTTTTCCAAAAACAGCACCCACTCTTTTCACCACCAGACTGTGTCCAGTATTGTAGTATTCAAATGAATGGGGCAGAGCTGCAATACCAAACAGAGAGAGGAGGCCTATAGACGAGAGGAGGCGCTGTTTCTAAAAAAAAATATATTGTTTGAAGCCACTGATAAAAAGGTTTACCTTTGTGCCTGAGCCTTTTGTTTTTTTGAAAGCCCAAGTGCTTTTGCTTTTTATACACAAACTGGAGGCAGATGGCCCTGTCAGTTATGTAAGGTGGAGGCCAGTTCCTGTTTCTTCTGGTATATCTATTTTCTAAGTAGGTGCAAAAGACTCCAAGTGTGAGAGGAGGATCCAGCAGGAGATCATCAGAACAACATCTGGAATCCGAGACACTTGGGGGTGGGGTTGATGAACCAGGAGGTTCAGGATGAGCAGTGGTATAGGTTCCATTCAAGAAGGATTGTCGGTAGTAGGGCTACAAAGTTTTGCTGCAAAATCCTTCAGCCATTGGCCACCACATAAGGTCATGCTTTTGGGTAACGGACCGTCAGTTTTTACCCCAATTTTCCAAAAATTTCTGCAGGTTTAGCCCCAATTTTGGAAAGCCATGGGAACAAAAAAGCTGATTGTTGCAGGACTAATATACAACATAATGGCTGCGGTTCGGTGAACGCCGCCACGTGAGGTTTTAGGTTTTTATTGCTGCACTGGGGACACTTCACACAAATCCTCCACTTTTTTTTTTCTCTTGAGCTACCAAAGCCAAGAATATAATGCGAGACAAGATTTGGCCAAAACGGTTGCCGTTGCTACGAGATGAGTATGGAGTATAATATAATAAATTCTAATCATTCAGCAGCGTGGGGTCCGGGCCTGAGTTACCGCTTGTAGGAGACCCCGGGGTGAGTCAGAGAACAAGACAGATGTGGAAAATTGGATTCCAGGTGCCAGCGGCATGCGAGGAGGCTGCACATTTAAAGGAGCAGGATTTCTCCTGACGTGGGATCAGTCCACAAAGAAACAATACAAGATGAAACCCTGGAATAAAAAAAAGTACAATAGGCCAATCTAATATGATCTTCGGGAATGTGCCCGATATAGCGCTTTGTGCCCGTTACCGCCGGTAGAATTTTTTTTACTAGGACCCGCCCCCTCTCCTGACATGTCTGTTTTAGTAACTACTTGCATTCCCCATGTAATAACAATTCTGGATCATCTCTTCTTATGACTCCTATGTTGTGCTATTCCTCTATTATTCCTACTAGAAATTATCCAGCTGGGTGATACCATTTGGGGGATGTCCCTGTAAGCAGTCAGACTGGCAGCACTGATTCGACAGTGTCAGACTGCGCAGGGACACACCCCCAACTGGTAACACCCAGCTTCAGTCTTCTAGTAGGAGCAATAGAGGAATGGCACAAATAGACAGTGGCAGACTGTGCAGGGACACAACCTCAACTGGTAACACCCAGCTAGACCTTCATTGCAGACTTCTAATAGGAGCCATAGAGGAATGGCACAACATATAAGAATAGGGGCTCCAGAATTGTTATTATATGGGGGAGTATTACTACAAAAGACATGTCAGGAGAGGAGACGGGTCCTCTTTAAAAGGGTTTCCAGAATTAGAAAAATATGGCTCCTACAGAACCAGTGCCACATCTGTGTGCAGCTCAGCCATATTAAAAGTGGATAGGGTTGAGCTGCAGTACCAGACACGACCTGTGGACCGGGGTGGTGCTGTTTTAGAAAGAAAGTTGACTTTTTTTGTAATTTTATATGACCCCTCTTTAGGGAGATGTCTCCACTTAATGTATCTGCAAAAGTTTAGCATTTTATGATAAAATTTGTGACTTTTTGTGACAGTTTTCTGTTGCTCTATTAGTGAAAGCATAGCTGGCGCAGATTTGCTTTTTTTGGAGCACAGACTGCAGAAAGGTGCACCAGATTTCTAAAAAAAAGCCTACATTGAGGGGGTAACAAGATGGAGACTATGTGCCCAACCAGACCAATGGGTCCTTACTTGAAGGCAATGGACTTTCATTGATTTCAGTTGGCTCTGGAAGCCATCTTGAAGTTCCAGGGCCCAAGTGCACAGGGCTCGCCACCTACCATACTGTTGTCTTTTTATGTGGTGTGCTACCCCTGCTACCTCTGATGGGTTCTATGTATGTAATAATTCCCTTGGGGCCAGGTTCCCAACTCTCCTTAAAGGCTGTGGGCACCTATGAGCTTTTTTTTAATTATTATTATTATTATTATTATTATTATTATCATTTTCTACTCATTTGGGGGTAAAAATCATTTTTCCAATATGTCTTTATTAAAACTTTTCAACAGTTTTTCCTCTACAGATTTCACTTTCAGTGCAGACCCCCGGCTCTGAATCCATAAGAGAGCTGCCCTGAGGGCTCTCAATCTGTAGCTCTTAGGCCCCATTCACACGTCCGTATTTGTGCACATCCTGGAAAACGGTCAGTTTTTCCAGGACATCCGTTCCGTTTTTCCGTAAAAAAAGGAAAGGATGTATCCATATGTCATCCGTTTTTTGCGGATCCGCAAAAAATGGAAGGATGAATAACATCTGTACCTTTTCTTTTTTTTTCTCCCCTCCTAGAACGGAATCCACAAATACGGATGACATGCGGATGCCTTTCCGCATGTCTTCCGCATTTTTTGCAGATCCATAGACTTTCATTGTGCTACGGACCGCAATTCGGGAGAAAAGTAGGACAGGAGGATTTCTTTATGCGGACAGTCGGAACGGACACACAGATGCGGACACCACACGGTGTACTGTCCGCATTTTTTCAGGACCCATTGAAATGAATGGATCCGCATCCTATCCGCATAATTGTCCGCAATTGCGGAAACGGATACGGAAAGGATGCGGACACATTATACGGACGTGTGAATGAGGCCTTAAGGACACATTATACGGACATTATACGGACACCTTAAGGCCTCATTCACACGTCCGTATAATGTGTCCGCATCCTTTCCGTATCCGTTTCCGCAATTGCGGACAATTATGCGGATAGGATGCGGATCCATTCATTTCAATGGGTCCTGAAAAAATGCACCGTGTGGTGTCCACATCCGTGTGTCCGTTCCGACTGTCCGCATAAAGAAATCCTCCTGTCCTTTACTTTTCTCCCGAATTGCGGTCCGTAGCACAATGAAAGTCTATGGATCTGCAAAAAATGCGGAAGACATGCGGAAAGGCATCTGCATGTCATCCGTATTTGCGGATTCCGTTCCAGGAGGGGAGAAAAAAAAAGAAAAGGTACAGATGTTATTCATCCTTCCATTTTTTGCGGATCCGCAAAAAACGGATGACATATGGATACATCCTTTCCTTTTTTTTACGGAAAAACGGAACGGATGTCCTGGAAAAACTGAGTTTTTTGCGGAACAACGGATCCGCAAAAAAACTGACCGTTTTCCAAGATGTGCACAAATACGGACGTGTGAATGGGGCCTAACTGTGTTTTCCTAACCGCTCAAGAGCCCTCAGGGCAGCTCTCTGACAGATTCAGGGAGTAGCAACAGGTGCACTGAAAGTGAAATCCTTAGAGGAAAAACTGTTGAAAAGTTTTAATAAAGACCAATTGGAAAAATGTTTTTTTTTTGTTGTTGTTTCTTTCTTAACCAAAAACAAGTGGATTACAATGATAGCCTTTAGGCTTTCCACAGCCTTTAAAGGGGATGTGCTGAGTTAGAAACTTATCCTCTAGCCAAAGGAGATTGGCGGGGGTCCAACCACTGGAAACCTTCACTGATCATGAGAATGGGGTCCCATGCCCCCCCCCCCACTCCTCCTGAAGGTCATTACTGGGAAAGCTGATGACCAGTGGATTTCTTCAACATTTTTGAGTCGGAAACACACAGGTTAAAGCAGAGTTCCCCAAGCTGAGGCCGCTGCCCTCGCCACTTGATTGACAAGGCCCTACAACTTGACCAGCCCTGACAATCTTGCGCTTGCTCTTGTGCTGTTGCTTCGAGTGGCTGTGTAAGTGCAGAGGCTCCGTTTCCGCTGCTGGAGCAGTGACTGTTCACGCGTCTCTATCCGATCCGGAGATTTAGTGGCACACACACATTCACTGCTCCAGTGGTTGAAGCAGAGCCTCAGCGCTTGAACGGCTATTTGAAGCAGCGGAGCAGGTGCAAAATTGTCAAGGGGGTTTGGCAGGGGGAGTGTCCTAAAGTGCTGAACGCTGCTTGGTGAGATGAATCAGTTCTTCCAAATTGATTCGCTCATCTCAAGTCACAAGCCATGATGCCTCAGTACCAGGCTGCACTACTACCTCTTAATTTGATCATCTCTAGTCACAAGCCATGATGCCTCAGTACCAGGCTGCACTACTACCTTGTAATTCACTCATCTCTAGTCACAAGCCATGATGCCTCAGTACCAGGCTGCACTACTGCCTCGTAATTCGCTCATCTCTAGTCACAAGCCATGATGCCTCAGTAGCAGGCTGCACTACTACCTCGTAATTTGCTCATTTCTAGTCACAAGCCATGATGCCTCATTACCAGGCTGCACTACTACCTCGTAATTCCCTCATCTCTAGTCACAAGCCATGATGCCTCAGTACCAGGCTGCACTACTACCTCGTAATTCGCTCATCTCTAGTCACAAGCCATGATGCCTCAGTACCAGGCTGCACTACTACCTCGTAATTCGCTCATCTCTAGTCACAAGCCATGATGCCTCAGTATCAGGCTGCACTACTACCTCGTAATTCACTCATCTCTAGTCACGAGCCATGATGCCTCAGTATCAGGCTGCACTACTACCTCGTAATTTGCTCATCTGTAGTCACGAGCCATGATGCTTCAGTACCAGGCTGCACTACTACCTCGTAATTCGCTGATCTCTAGTCCTCAGTACCAGGCTGCACTACTACCCAGTTATTCGCTCATCTCTAGTCACGAGCCATGATGCCTCACTACCAGGCTGCACTACTACCCCGTACATGCTGAATTTATATAATATACGGACGTCACATGTTTCTGTCCCCAAAGCTGAAGTGACATGTGTGCCCCATGCAGCTTTTTATGGCCAAACCCAAGTAGATTTATTCCCGTCCCAGAACTTAATTCCCAGTGCAAAGAAAGTTCAAGCAAGGAGCTCGTTTTAATTCCGAACACATTTCTCTTGTATTTTTAACTTTTTCATTAATTTTTCCTTTTTTTTGCCTTTATATTTTCGTTTTGTGTAATGTGCCGCCTCCATCGTTACATCGTGTTCTGTTTCATGGCTTCACTGAAGTGACACATGTTCCGTCTTCTTTATTATGAGATCGTTACAATGTAACACATTTCGGAGAGGGGCATTTACTTTCCCTTCTTGTTTGTCTATGCCGTTTAGATCCCTTTTGTTGTTATTTTTATCCTTTGCCGCAGCTCTGTCCTTCCTGTGGCTCTTGGGTTGGAAACCTTGGGATGATTTAGATGGAAAGGCGTTTCATGTGGTATTATAACTGAAATATGGCTTTCTTAGTCTGGAAATATTATTCTTGTGGGGTTTCTGCTGGAAATCTGTGGTATCCGACTAGGCACAATACTCAGACTTTTTATTGGTAAGATTATTTTTTTTTCTGAAGCGCAGAGGACTAAGCAGACGCTCAAGTGAATGAGTATAGCATTATTGGTAAGATTTTCTATCCACCTGTTACCCATGAGAGCCTCTGTCTCATTTAAAGGAACAATGCAACTGATGAAATGGTGAAATGGATCCACTAAGCTGCTCATCCGGTACAGCAGATCAAGAAGCAGCTTGGATAAGCGGCTCTGCAGAAGCACGGCTGAAAGGCCAATGTAACAGAGCTGGAGGAGCAATTGAGAAAAGCTTGAGGATCGGGGAATGTATCTGCCATGAGGCGGGTTGAGTATTTTGCCTCAGGCGGCCAACCTGCCTCTGAGTTTAGAGGCCTAAGCCTGTGGAGTCTGTGAGGCAGTAGAATGGTACAGAGAGTTGTGATAACATCATTGCAACCTCCTGCGCCAGAGCTGAAGGCAAGATGACATAATCATGTACGCCTACATCCTGGCGCAGGTGTTTATCACATCGTTGCCAGGGGTGCGCCTAGCCTTTCTGCTGCCTGAGGCGAAAAATGAAATGTCCCCCCTCCCCATGCCAATTTCTTAACCTAATCCCTTTGCCACAATCAAAGCACTCATTGCCCATGGCCCTTCTGCTGCCCCCCTCTTGCCCCTACCTGGTGCTACCTGAGGCAATCGCCTCACCACGCATCATTGGTGGTGCACCCCTAATCGTCATGCCCTCTGAGACCTGGCGCAGGAGGTTGCATACATGTCATCACCCACATGGTGGAGGCATTATACGTACTGTCACTACAGGGGGCATTATAATACAAAGGTACAGGGGGCACTACAGAGGGGAATTATACATACTGTCACTACAGGGGAGCATTATAACACAAAGGTACAGGAGGCACTACAGAGGGGAGTTATACATACTGTCACTACAAAGGTGCATTATAATACAAAGGTACAGGGGCACTACAGAGGGGAATTATACATACTGTCACTACAGGGGGCATTATAATACAAAGGTACAGGGGGCACTACAGAGGGGAGTTATACATACTGTCATTACAGAGGTGCATTATAATACAAAGATACAGGGGGCACTACAGAGGGGAATTATACATACTGTCACTACAGGGGGCATTATAATACAAAGGTACAGGGGGCACTACAGAGGGGAATTATACATACTGTCACTACAGGGGAGCATTATAACACAAAGGTACAGGAGGCACTACAGAGGGGAGTTATACATACTGTCACTACAAAGGTGCATTATAATACAAAGGTACAGGGGCACTACAGAGGGGAATTATACATACTGTCACTACAGGGGGCATTATAATACAAAGGTACAGGGGGCACTACAGAGGGGAGTTATACATACTGTCATTACAGAGGTGCATTATAATACAAAGATACAGGGGGCACTACAGAGGGGAATTATACATACTGTCACTACAGGGGGCATTATAATACAAAGGTACAGGGGGCACTACATAGGGGAATTATACATACTGGCACTACAGGAAAATTATAATACTTTATAGGGGGCATTATGAATAGAGACGAGAGAATTATTCAAAATTTGATTTGGCTGCTTCGATGAACTTTACAAAAAAATTTGCTTTGTGACTAATTACTTTGTCATGAAACGCATTTCTTTGTAAGTAGCGGGTGCAATGACAGGGAGCAGTGATTGTGCCCCTCAGATGCCGCATTCATAGCTGATTGCAGCATCTTATATATAATTAAAAAAAAAAAAAAAACATACTTACCTCATCCAATCGCTCGCAACTCGCCGCCATCTTTCTTGACGATCTGGTGCCAAATCTCACACGGCCCGCGATGACGTCATCATGCCAGCCAGCATAGTGACGTCATACGTCACGCTGCATGGAATTTGTTGCAAGCAAATGGATGAGGTAAGTATTTTCTTTGTTTTTGTTTTTCTTATGACTACAAGGAGCACTGCAAGGGTTATTATAATAACAGGGGGTACTAGGAGGGAACCATTATAAATACTGGGGGCACTGTAGGGGGCATTATAACTGCAGGTGGCTTTATACATACTGGAGACACTACAGTGGGACATTATTAACTACGACGGACACTGCAAGGAAAGATTATAATTACAGGGGGCACAATATGGGGCATTATAAACACTGGGGCACTATCAGGTGCATTATAACTACTGGAGACACAATGGGGGGTCATTTAGGTAGTAGTGCAAGTACTTTAGGGCATTATTATTATTATTATTATTATTATTATTAGGCACAATATAGAATCATCTTTCTTTATTGGGGTGATGACAAAAAAGGCCCATCCTATCAACAGAACCTGTTCTTAAAGGAAACCTATCAGGCCCTTTACCCGTCCTAAACCGGCACTGCCACTTTATATGGCTGGGGATTTAGTTTCTAAACTTGTCACTATACCAATTTTGTGTCCCTGCATAATCGAAATAATTGCCCCTGTATAGTCGCAGAGGTGGAGCTCCCAAACAGTCACCCTGGCCAAGAGGTTGTCATGTCCTATATGATGTCAGATTTTGATATCCCCTTTAAAGTTGTCTTTAAATATTTTTTCACACCTACTGTATGATATCTGTATAATATGGAAATTTAGCTGTTTCGCCTGAAAGTTACCCAGCTTAATCCTCCCATGAAGGACAGCTTGATAAAACCGATTTGACTGTTTCATAAATGCGCACGTTTCCGGAGCGAAGGGTTGAAGCAATTAGAGCTTGGCTGTGTACAAACAAACAGTAGTATTTATGTTGGAGACGGGTCATTGAAGCGCGTTTTGGGAAATACCGTTTCCTTGCTTGTTGCAAAAAGATGCCCAATATCTCTCATGTTACAGTTGGAAATGAGCGAATAGAATCCCACGAATGTTAATTTGACACTGTTTTTAAAGTCAAATGTTGCGATCAGCAAAGAACGCATCATCTGAGGGGTACAATGATGGAGGGCGGAGCTATGGCAGCTCCCTGTCATTGCATCCACTACTTACAACAAAATGCGCTTCGTGATGAAATAATTTTTTTGTAAAATTCGGTGAAGCAGCCAAATCAAACTTTATGAAAATTCACTCATCTTTAGTTACTGTATCCAAAGGAAAGTCACAATTTCACAGTTGTTAGTATCCACTAGGCACTAAGGACACCTCCAGCTGCTTTTTCAGCTTTTACTCCCTTTTCCTTCAGGTATTTGGGGTAGCTCCATCTGTGATGGATTTTTTTTTGCAACCAATACAGGGCATGGACAGGACGAATGCCCTTTACTAGCATTTGACTTCATGGGCACTGTCCTTTCAATAAACTTTGCATAAATCAATAGTACAACCAGAAATAAGAAACTTTGTAATATATCTCATTAGATTTAAATGCCTCTTTCTCCACTTATCAGCCACTTCACCGCCATCATCCTGCGTTGATCACTCGCTCCCAATTCACTCCTGAAATCCACCTTGCTAGAGGCAGAAAGGAGAAGGATTATCAGCTTCTCTGAGTGATCAGGTTATAGCTGAGGGGGAGGAGGAGTGAGCAGCAGCAGTGAGAGAGAGAGTCAGATTAGTCAGGTATCGGACAGGACGAATGCCCTTTACTAGCATTTGACTTCAGACGCAATGTCCTTTCAATAAACTTTGCATAAATCAATAGTACAACCAGAAATAAGAAACTTTGTAATATATCTTATTAGATTTAAATGCCTCTTTCTTCACTTATCAGCCACTTCACCGCCATCATTCTGCGTTGATCACTCGCTCCCAATTCACTGCTGAAATCCACCTTGCTAGAGGCAGAAAGGAGAAGGATTATCAGCTTCTCTGAGTGATCAGGTTATAGCTGAGGGGAAGGAGGAGTGAGCAGCAGCAGTGAGAGAGAGAGTCAGATTAGAGGGGTATTGGACAGGATGAATGCCGTTTACTAGCATTCGACTTCATGGACACTGTCCTTTCAATAAACTTTGCATAAATCAATAGTACAAGTAAAAATATGAAAGTTTGTAATATATCTTCAATTCAAATGCCTCTTTCTCCACTTATCAGCCACTTCACCTCCATCATCCTGCATTGATCACTCGCTCCCAATTCATTACTAAAATCCACCTTGCTAGAGGCAGAAAAGAGAAGGATTATCAGCTTCACTGACTGATTGGGTTATAGCTGCTGCCCATAGACTTTAGAGAGGGAGGAGGAGTGACCAGCAGCAGTGAGAGAGATTAGTGGGGTATCAGACAGGATGAATGCCATTTACTAGCATTTGACTTCAGACGCAATGTCCTTTCAATAAACTTTGTATAAATCAATAGTACAAGTGAAAATACGAAACTTTGTCATATATCCTATTAGATTCAAATGCCTCTTTCTCCACTTATCAGCCACTTAATCTCACAATTTCACAGTTGTCAGTATCCACTAGGCACTAAGGACACCTCCAGCTGCTTTTTCAGCTTTTGCTCCCTTTTCCTTCAGGTATTTGGGGTAGCTCCATCTGTGATGGATTTTTTTTTTGCGACCAATACAGGGCATGGACAGGATGAATGCCCTTTACTAGGGCATTTGACTTCTTGGGCACTGTCCTTTCAATAAACTTTGCATAAATCAATAGTACAACCGGAAATAAGAAACTTTGTAATATATCTTTACCATTTCACCTCCGTCATCCTGCATTGATCAAGCGCTCCCAATTCACTGCTAAAATCCACCTTGCTAGAGGTACAAAGGAGAAGGATTATCATCTTCTCTGAGTGATTGGGTTATAGCTGCTGCCCATAGATGTCTTAAGGGGCGGGGGAGTGAGCAGCAGCAGTAGTGAGAGAGAGAAAGAGAGAGTCAGATTAGAGGGGGTATTAAAAACTTAGATGTGTATGAAAACTTAGTGGCAATGCTCTATGGGAAAATTATATGCAATATTATCCAGAGAAACAGGAACAGGACCAAGAATAGGGAGTCACTTCCAAAAGGTGGCACTAGTGAGACGGTTCTCTTTCTCTAGGAGATACCTCTTTGCATATTATTTTCCCATAAAGCATTGCCACTGGGTCTCCATATACAGCTGACTGAGATCCCTCCATCTAAGACATCTCCCTCAGCCAGCCCTCTTCTATGTGACGAGGGGCATGCACACTGAAACAACTGTTTGTGAATGGATAGTTGGCTTGTCTATTTTAATTTGTCATATACCAAGGCTTGCTAAAAATTCAGACCTTTTAGCAAAAGATGGTTTTACTGAGGTGGTTTTCTGTCTGTGGGAGATATCTCCTTTAGTAAAGAGATGCAGAGAAACACAAATGCTTCTGGTTCTAATAACTGTTTTATTGTTTCACTCCAGTGTTGGATTCATAGGTACACTGCTTAGTACTGCTCTGTAAGGTTCTCCATGCTGCTGCTGTTTCTGAGGGTGTGCTATGGGGACACAGGGAAGCAAGATCTCCTCTTCTCTCTGTGCAGTGTATGGGGGACATCAAAGCAGCCAGTCTCAATCACTCTTAGGGCTCATGCACATGGCCGTTGCCTGGCCGTGCCCATATTGCAACCTGCAAACAGTGGGTCCGCAATACACAGACAATGGCCGCGTGCACACCGTTTGAATCGGTCCACAATCCATGAGACACAATGTGGTGCGGAACAGAGGATCAGAATGACTACAGAGTGCTTCAGTAGGTTTTCTGTTCGTGTCTCCACAACACAAAAAAAGAGCGCATGCATGCACTGCTACCTCAAGCACTGCTATCCCATATTTAGGCTAGTGATGTTTATTTACTTTTTATGATTCTGTATGTGATTTGTTATTGTATATTTAATCTCTTAGTAAATATATTTATTCACTTAGCCTGTGTAAGTTTATTCATTCTCAAATCTTTTGAATTCATGTTATATTACAATATATATCTCTGGGCTATACGTGAGGGTCTATTTTTTTGTGCAAGGGTGAGATAACCCCTTTAAGGGTGAAGTCACACTCAGCAGGCAATCAACGCCATCAGCGCATGCACTACTTTTTTGCAGTGCCGATCATCGGATGTGGATCATGGACCCCATTCAAGTGAAAGGATCCTGCGTCTGCATACGGCGGCCTTACGGTCGGTGTCCGTGCATTGCAGACCACAATTTGAGGTCCGCACCATGCCCCTGGCCGGCACACATTCCTGTATATGAGCTCTTCAGCTGAGTTTAGGGAAAACTGATAGAGATGGAGCCTGCAGAGTGGTAAATGGCAATAAATGCAGAATATAGTTATAAATGGTCAGATATAGTGTGATCTCTCATATACACACCACAACTTAGAAGGGTTTTCTGGGATTTTTTCACTGATAACCTTTGTAATTGTGAAAAGACAGCTGAACGACCGGAACAAACCCAGTGTATTACTGAGCTTCTCAGATAATCTGCTAATTCAGAATTAGCAAAAAAAAAAAACATTTAACATTTAATTTAATTTAAATTTTTTCTTCACAGTTTTAGAAGAAAAAAAAATAATGGTAAATTAAATAAAGCAAGGCACATGCTTATATGTCCTAGGTGCAAAAGAAACTGAAAAAAATGTTTGAGAATATTAAAAACAAATGCTTCCAAAAGACATTTTTCATTCAACACTTTGTTGGCATGGACTGAAAATCTGAAAGAAAAAAAAAAGAAACAATAAAATAAAAATGAAAATCATCCACTTGATATTAATATATGGATTCTCAGCACACGGCCAACATCACAGTACAATCTGTGAACACAAAACAAAACTTGCAATTTGTTCCTTCCACTGGTGAAGTATGGCTCATTTGAATAGCAGCGAGGCGGAACGCGTGTTTGGGACCCATTATAGCTAGACACAATGTTACTCCGCAGAAAACATGTGCTGGAGGGCCATTAATGATTTACCAGAGTACATCAAGTGATCGACAAGAGGAGTCGGAATGAAGAAAAAGAAAATCATATTTTATTAAATCTGGACTTTATAATATATTTATAAAGTGTTAACAAGGCCTGCTGCAATGTGTAATAAAACCTATGTAAATCATTTTTATGAAGATGCAAGCAAGAAATCCACGTCCTTTCCAGATAAATAACACCACTTAGATGAATGGCACTGATTGCCTGCTGAGTGTGACTTTGCCCTTAAAGGGGTTATCTCATGAATTGAAAACTTTTTTTTTCACTCATTTATCTGCTTATCTGGAATACTTCCTTCCCTTTCTGTGGGTGGGTAGCAGCTCAGCAAGCATATGCATGTGTGTTAACTCCTTCCTCCTTTGCACAAAAAAATATTGTAACGTTATATGAATTCAAAAGATTTGATAATAAATAAACTTATGCAGGCTAAGTGAATAAATATATTTACTAAGTGTGATTAAAAATATGATAACAAATCACATACAGAATAATAAAAAGTAAATAAACATCACTAGCCTAAATATGGGGTAGGGATCTGGTCGATCATGCTAAAACACATGGCTGTCTACCCCAGGGTCCACAAGAGATAGGGCAAATCAGTACTTACATCCTACCTAGGATGAAGTGCCTGATAGAATCCCAATTAATTGTTAGTGCAGAAAACAGTCATTCCCATCAGGCCCTCCTCCAGTGTGCATCACACATGTCTCTGGGATCACTCAGAAATGTGGTCTTATAAGCACAATGGGGGTTGGTTACTACATTTACAAGGCACATGATTACACAGAATGGTAATAATAAAAGGGAACAGAATTAAAGGAAATATGTCACATGGAATATCACAAATAAAGTAAAACTATTCCCATGTAGAATATAACACGCTCTTCAGCAAAGCCCAAGCACACCTCTCCAGGGCTGAGACTCCACATCCCCATCAGCGCCGTGTGGAGTAACTCCACCCGCACTTGCCTTCAAGTTCACATAGAAATCTTACATGGTACTGAAGACTGCCTGCGTGCTTCATGTCAACCTCAAATGTGTCACTGGGCATGTGTGGGGGAATGGGAAAGATTGCTGTTTAGAGGAAGGTTTATCCTCCAGACGCGAGATCATCGTCTATTCAAAATGTCTGAAAGCAAAAATAAGGGCCTCTTGTACTGGAGGAGCCGGTGTGTCCAGGCTTTACACAGGCTTCTCATAGATTTCAATAGGAACAGTGTAATGTTTCTTTTTACCTGTGGAGGCACTGTAGGGAAACTGGACGCTTTCTACCTACAGTTGATGACTGGGGTGACCTTCTTACAAAACAGATTGTCAGATTCTCCAAAGTGTATAACCACTTTAAAGGGGTTATCTATAATTCCCCCCATATGCCCAGGCCCCTCACACAGGTTCTACTTACCTCGCTCCCTGGCATGTTCATCGCTCCTGATTCCTTGCATGGTCGCCACTTCATTTCCCCGTCGTGTGGCTGAAAACATAAGGCGTAAGGAGGGGGGGTGGACAGCCAATAGCAGGCCGTGACAGGCATGAGCCTCCTTAGCATCACCCGTGAGAAGTGACGCGGGTGCAGGAGAACTAGGTAAGTACAACCTCTGTGAGGGGCCTGGGCATATGGGGGAGCATTATAGATCTTGGATAACCCCTTTAAGGGGAAAAAGTCATGTGACCCAAAGGGTTGACCATTAGGCACCTAAATGTGTGTAATGCCCTCTGGACATGGATTTACCCCCTCCCCCAACATGCCTATGGGTAGCATTGTAAACAGGCGCCTGTGTCCATAAACTTTCCAAGATAGCGCTTCTGTCTTCTACTGCGCATGTGCTGAAAATGGTCAGCGCAGACGCTGTAAAGGACACTCAGGGAATGTTGCTCAACTAGATCACTCCACCAAAGTCTCCCTCTAGGCCTGACCCTATGCACTTTTCCTATTATTATAGTTGAAAATGAACCTTAGGAATTGAAGGCAAAGGTGATGGGGCAATCACGGACACCATGGCGCAACTTAAATTAATTTCTGGAAGAGAAACATTGCCGCTTTAAGAAAGACACACGGTAACCTAGTGAAGTGGCCCACACAGAAATGAGAGAAGGTGAGTGATATATGAGCCGTCCTGTGCTCTGGGAAAGGACTGAATTAAAGCCGGCATTGAGGAGGAGGAGGAGAAGTAGGATAAGAGGGGAAGGGGGGGTTGGTATCTGGAGAGGACACTTGTTTGGCAAGATCAATGGAAAATAAAAAGTGCACAGAATAAAAAAAAATCTCTTTAAGAGCAGTCAGTGGGGAACAGCCAACAAAAACTAATTTGTATTACTGAGATGAGTGAGGGAGTACAAGACAGACAGCGAAAGGGGCGAGGAAACAAGGCAGCGGCCTAGAACAGGAAGGACTGCGACACTTACACTAACACTAGTCTCGTTTTTGTTTCCATTGATGTGCATAAAGTTTCATGGAATAGTAGTTTTTGTTCATAAACTTCAAAATCTAAAAATGACATAAGGCAGGAGGAAACCACCCGCCAAAGCTCACTCCGCATGAGGCCTGAACTACACTATGCAACAGGAACATCACGTCTAGATCTTTGGAGAAAGTTCTACCAAGATCACAATTGTAATGAGTAACCTCATCCTTCATCCTTTAGACTAGGTCAAAAATATCACAGGGAGTGTGTGACGGAGATAACCAGGCACTGTACTCATCTTCAGTTCAGAAGTTTCATTCTTTTGCCTGGTTTCAGTGGACGGACAACTACCGATCAGACACCACAGGATAGGGGATAAGTTCTTATGGTGGGACAACCCATTTAAGATCGACATTGTAGCTTAATTTGTAAAATTCATTGTCAGGTTAAGAAATCCCACTATTACCCTATTAGGGAATTCTGACTTAATAGAGGGGAGCCCTCTGTTCAGGAATCAGGATCCTCATCCTTTGGCCAGATATGAGGATCTTCTTGCTTTGGAGGACCTGTCCCGTCCTGCATTGAATTGGCACAGTGTAATACTTCATTTCTCCTGTGATGGCACTGCTGGGTAGTTTAACACTTACTGCCAGGTTTCCCCAAAGTTCAGAGATGATCACTTGGGTCCTAGAAGGAGGACACTTTATGATCAGTTTATCGTCAAGGGACCCGTCTAATAAGAAGTATTTATCCAAAGCGTTCAAGTCCCTTTACGTAAAATTTGCTATATGGATTAGTTGGAAATATATGGTCCAGATAGCACAATTAAACTGCTAATATCTATTCTTACTCCACTTTTAAGTGTACATCTTAAGGTATTGTAGACTTACCTAATTTGTCCTATATCGAGTAGTGCTCAACCCCAATAGATGCCACCAAAAACAAGAGGACACTGACCCAAAAAATTGGTTCTTATTTTCCTTGATCATAGAAATCCAGAATAAATGAGCTATACAACAAGTGAGTACAGTATATGCGCCACATCCAACCACTTACCATAAGGTAAACCACTTACAGTAACTGCCCCATGATGCCTCCCATAGAGGTGCCTCCTTACCTCCCCTGGATAATGTAGAAGAACCTCCCACCAAGTAGGTGGAAGGGGCATAAAGCAAATTCTTACTGGCCTGCTTCTGCATTGGTTTATAAGGGCTGGCATTGGACGCCATTCTTTGAGGTTGCCCCATGCTGGTAAACCTTCCCAGGGCATAGTCCACAGCCTAGCCTAACATGGCTGTCCTTGACTCCATTATATTTTAATCTTATGGCCAAAACTATGAACCTGTTTGTGATAAACCTTTGCTGGCCAGTCCACCCTTTTAGACACCTGACCCTTCCAACTCGGTCCTGCTTCTCTCGCTACCTTAGATAGTTTGGCTAGCCAAGTTGTGCCATTACTGGTCCTTCTTTGTAGAGTAGTCAGAAAATAAACCTGGGAGACCTTGGCCCATAAATCCTGGTGCCAGTACAGTGCCAGTGACTAAACGGAACTCTGTGAGAAGATGGTGTCCTATTGTTGAAGGACAGGTTTAATCTGTAAAGAAATGGTAGTAAATGCAGCAAGTATTCAGTTTCCTTACAGTGCCACCATAGGGGAAATTAAGCATTACACCATGTCCATTGAAATCATTGGTCTGTCTGTATAAAGCAGGACAGGACTGGTCCTCCAAGTACAAGAGACACTCTTTGTATCTCTTCTGACCAAGAGATAAGGATCCTGATCAGAGCATCCTAATCTATTAATTACCTAATGAGGTGTTTGAAAATGGTTCTTCCAAACTGAGCAACCCCTTTAAACAGGGTAGCTCGATGACAGGAGCAGATGCTTTTTGACTTGGCATTTGAAGTATCTTATTTTTTTGTGCAAGTTTCATAGAAAATATCAGAAGTCTTAGAGATACTTGTTGACATGGGACCGTGAAGATGAAATATCTTAACTTTACATGGGCCAAACCTTGAAATGGTCCAAAACTTTTTTTTTTTTTTGTAATAGCTATTTTGGCTGGTCTATTTCATTTTTTCAATCTATTTTTCCTTTTTTTTTATCAAAGACAGTCTTTAGCTCAAATGACTTTTGAATGTGGAGTTCAGGAGTATATGATAGTTTTAGTCAGTTTACAAAGGTTTCGAATGAGCTGTGTCTACACGCAATAAATTGCTTCCATAAGGAGAAGGTTTAAAGGAAATGTGTCACCAAATTTTTTTTTTTCATGCCAGTTAAAACCAGATAGTGACACACATCCTTTTTTTCTAATCTGCTTTTATTTTCTGAATGCAAATTTATTTATTCTGTTTCCTGAACATGATTATGAGGGCGGCCATCTTGTCTGAGCTGTTCTTAACAGAATTTACACAGCATTAAAAAAGTTGCTTTACGGCAGCCCCATTGTCTATAGACACAATGGTCAGGAGGGGACCTCATTGACTTCTACAGGAGAGTTTTCTAGGCGTGATCTGTGACCTGTGCAGAGGTCATTGTACAATGAGGTCATTGTGAATGGTGGTTCATGTCTTATCTGTCATTCTAATCCTGCCCCTAACAATATCACCTCTTGTATAGGTAAGTAGGTAACTGCAAGAAAGTGATCAGTAAAGACCAAGAAGTGGCACCTACTATTAGACTAGTGGCCATGGCGAAAACTGAGGGATTTTATGATTTTTGTTTAAACATATGTATTAACATGGAAAATTAAAAATAACATCATCAAAAATTCCTTAGAAATATGTTAAACATAAAAATTTGTTTTAAACAATAGGTCATTTTCTGATGACTGATTTCCTTGAAAGTTTTCCTAATTGTGTTCTTTTTGTTTTACGGACACTTCATGACACTGAAAAGATCAAGAATTCCCCCGACTTCAAGGATTTTCCAGCCTTATGGTCTGGTATTTTAACCCAGGAAAGTTGTTTCGGACACATGAGGTGGGGAAAGGGGCCCTGGGTCGTATGTTCATTTCACTTGAAGATGACCATGCCTATGCGGCCACTTCTCAGTGGAGGTCCCTTTTATAAAACTTTTTAATGGACGTGTCATAAAAGTCTAGTTAATTCAGTTCCTGGACACAATTTTGGCATAGTACTATCAGGGATAAGCGTTTGTAATCATTGCATCTATCTTATTGGTTGGGACCTATTGAAAGACTTTCAAAAAGTTGTCAGACCTGGTTTGGAATATCTAGAGATTGTTGATCACTTTTCTTAATTTAGGATTGCCGTCAAGCCAGACAGCTGTTTCGGGGTGATTGCTCCTCATCGGTGCAAAGCAGAACTTGGTGATAATACTGGCTTAGTGTTACGGGCAGTGGGCATGGATCCACTGTGCCAACTAACCAGTTTGACTTTGGGCTAAACCTAATAGTGTTATCCTGGTGGTTCTCTGGTATTCACTCTTTAACCCCTATACAATTATCTTGACTTCGCTGCACTAACCAACCAGGCCGCTACCTCCTGGAGTAGTCCTGGTGTAGTTGGCAGGTGACCCAATGTGGTCAGGGACACTGGCGCAATGCACCAAGGGGTCAGGCAAGACTTGTCATCAATAAGCCGAGGTCAGGATAGACGGAGAATGTGCAAATCTGTAGAACAGGTCTGAGATCTGGGCCGGCAGCAATGGGTTAGAATGGAGTACAAGCTATGGTCAGGTAGGGCAGCAGAGAGTCAGAATAGTCAGGAAGGCTAGGAGTTTGGTAAACAATCAGACTAGCAAAATACACAACACCTTCACTGGAAGACTAGGAACTAGATACCTAAGCTCAGGCACCCTCCTCTTGGGAAAGCTGCCTGATATACCGAGGAACATCCAACCATTCGCTGTGAAACAATTTGCCTGAGCCACTGGCCCTTCAAGAACTAAGAGTGAGCAAGCGCACCCTAAAGAACAGGTCAGGAGGTCTCAGCAGAGATTTGGAGAACCTGCCGAACAAAGCCGAACGCCAGCGACTGAGAACACTGCCAGCAGAAGAGTGAAACACAGCAGGGAGACGGGGGTGAGTAACGCAGTGTCCCTGACGCCAGAGAGGAGTAGGGCAGCCAGGGGCACAGCCGGGTGGCATCACTCTTAAGAATAAGTTATATCTCAAGGCCTGTGTCAAAGTTCAAACATTATAGGATAGCTACTTTCCAGATGGTGGCATTGGTGGCACAGCTTTATTTTCTTTTTTTGGAAAGAGAACTCATTTGCATACACATTTTTTCCAATGGGGCATTGCATGACCTTTTAGACTCCTTATGCCTACTACATGCTCTCCACAAGGAGAAATAGTACCCCCTGTATTGTTTTAAAAAAAGGCTTTTATGTCTACATGCACCATTTGTAAATTACCTTTCTAGAGTCCATGGGGTGGTCTTGCTTGGGCGAAGAATAAAGGATGTCTGTATCTGAAACCCATCCAGTCTGGCTTGGTGGATTTCAAATCAAACTTCTTAAATCCTATGCATGTGCCGTTGTCTTCTGGTTACCAGGATCAATATGGTTATCAGGCTCAGGTCATGTCATGCAGCGGAGATTCAGATTCAGGAATCAGACGGAGGTCATTATACAGGCAGACAAACAAAACAGCATACCTTATACAGAGACTAGCACCCTAGATCAACCTATTGTGCATGTGTGCCCTGTGGTCCTGCAGAGGACACACAGAAGGCAACTGTAGGCTGTGGCCTGAGGCAGAGGATGGGAGCACACAACTCTAGCAGCTGGGCCCACTGCTGGAGGTAAGAGGAGTTCCAGTGGGTCTGTACCGCCAGAGAGCAGCGTCGGCCAGGTACTTAGAGTGGCACCCATGCCTGACCGAAGGAGTGAGAAGAAGGAGGAAAGGGGCTGCCAATATGGAGCTTAATAGTTTGTGGACATGTTGGATATGAAACCTGGATTCTCATTAGTAAGAATGGGATAAGAATTGCACAAAGTCTCTCAGTGTAAAACTGAATCCTTAAATAACAGAAAACTGGCCATGTCATCACTCTCTAACATCCTGACTGATTAACATGACAGGATGAGAACTCCATCTAGATCATTTTCAGTGGTTGGTGGGTCCATAAGGAGGACATTTGGAAGAAGCTAGTTTTTGTATTATACTCATGGAACTTTTTTTGCTCTTGAGTCATTCATCTGCATAAATGATACTACACCTAGAAGAGTAGTTGTGGACATGTGCAGTAAAAGGGCTAAAATTTCTTTCAAAGAATTCCTAGTTTTCTAGCAATCAGAACCACAATTTTATAGCCTTTTCTTCAAAATCTTCATCTTGGGACCAGATGATCGGTGCAGTTTTGCCAGTAGTCTGACCTTTCAGAACAGGAATTTTATGCGTTCTTTTTTTATATTTTAAGCTAATTTATTTGATTTAATTTCACAGAATACTGGCAAGTAAGATAAAACTCATACGTTAGGATTGACTAATGTGACCCCTGATCCTGCTCGGTGGACTTCTGGAGCAGAGAATGTAGAAGAGATGTCATTAATCTGAAAACAATTGGGTGTTCCTGAAAAACTTTTTTTTTATTAAACGAGCTACATTTATAAATGAAAGATGGAATCAACTTCCCCCATAATTGTTCTGCTTTGTCCATCTAAGCATGAGGTCACTCCTTTTATATTCGAGGGAGAAATCTAAAAAAAAAGACATAAAATCCCTGGGTGCACCTTCATCAGGCAGTGTTGTTTCTTAAAGGGACCATAATCTCAAAGTTGTGTCAGCGGTTTCTGTTACAGCTCTCACAAAGATCTGAAGTTTCCCTAGGTATGTAGTGATACAGAAGGGGTGGAGATCTCCACTTTGGACAATCTCTACCTGTTAGAAGTGTCCCTTGATAATAAGGTGATCACAAATTGTCCTCTTGCTGAGACCCCCAGCGATCAGTTGTAATCTGTGGGGAAACCTAGCAGAAGTGTTCAATTTCCCTGCAGCGCCACCACAGGGGGAATTAAGCATTACACAATGTCCATGTCCATACACATCAATGGGTTGTCAGGACAGGAAAGGTTCTCCAGAGTGAGAGAGATGCCATTTGTCACCTATGGTCAAGAGATGAGGACTCTGAAGAAAGACTCCCCCTTTTATTAACTACCAGTTCCATAATAAGATGTATGAAACTTAGTTTTCTGAACTTCATAACCCCTTTATTGAATAATTAGGTATATTGGTAGATAGAGTACATTGGCAGTATGTGGGCGGCGTTAACTTGTTGGAACACCGTATTTCCTAAGTCAAAAAAGGCAGCGTTACTGGTTCCACAATGTCCTGGAGATACTGAAGGCTGCACAATGTTCTCTACATGAATACCAGATGGAAACGGCCATGGTAGCTAATGGCACCCCAGATCATGACACTTGGTGTTGGTCCTGTGTGTCTCCGCATGATGGCAGTAGGCGCTCTCCAATCCTCCAGTGAACTCTGATAAAACCATCATTAGTACCAAAGCAGAACCTGCTCTCATCACTGAACAGTATTTTTTGCCATTAATGGCCACATCAGCGTTCACAGGAGGGCTGGTGAGCACCTACTACCATCATCCATAGTGTGGAGACACACAGGTCCAACACCAGGTGTCATGGTGTGGAGTGCCATTAACTACCATGGCGGTTCTCGTCTGGTATTCATGGAGGGAACATTGACCAGTCTTTGGTATTTCCAGGACATTGTGGAACCAGTCTCACTACCTTTTTAGAATGAGTAGACCTGGTGTTCCAAAAAGATAATGTCCACACAATGACCGAACTAAACAAAATGGTCTTCAAAGTATGCTGCATCTCCCCTGGCCAGCTCACTCTCCAAATCTCTCCCCTATGGAGAATGTCTGGGACTGGATGAGATGATGGATCTCCCGTGCACAGCAGCCAACAGCCACCTAGTCTGCATTATGGCTCCAAGTTGAAAGAGCTTGGAATGACCACAGGAGGACATCCAGCATCTGTATGATCGTCACCATGTCAAAGTGGCAGCCTGTAATGGGAGATGCCACTCTAGTATTAATGTGACCCTGACTAATATACCCTGCTGTAGAACCCAAAATAAAGGGGTCACCACCTTAGTCGTGTGATTGTTGATCAAGAACCACAATCAGTTTATACTTTGTCAATCCCAGCTCATTGCACTAACTTTTCCAGGTGTTCTTTTTTTCGTTTTCCAGTAGTATGTTATTCAGATCTGAGATTTTCAGTTCAGTGACTGCAGTCATTAAATCATTGACGCACTTGCAAATGTCTTGAAACGCATAAATATGCCGCTCTTCTACTGGTTCAGAACATCTAGTTTTTTGTTGCCCTCTTAGAACGTCTTCTCTATTTTTACTGAATATCCTGCTATCTGCATTCTGATGCAATGTTCTTTGTGGTAGCTCATCTACATAGAAGGGTGTTTTTTTATTAAAGAGATTCTTTGACTTTTAGTAAATACGTTTCCAGAGAACATCAAGTGCTCTAGCTTCTTGGGATTGGAGATGTGATTGGGGCCCAATGTGCTGACTTCTACAGGAGATTGATAAGGTACATACCTCTCTAAAATCTTCATAGTGACCTACAAGTACATACCGTACATATTGTACCTGTAGAGCAGCCTTGTTAGCGGTCTCCACTACATCTGCCATTCATGAGCATAGAGCATACTAGATGGTACCAGCAGGCCACACACAGATCTCCTAGGGCTCCATAACAAAATTGAGTAGCGCCCCACCTACAGTAGTTCCCCGGTATATGTGCATCAACATGTAATGCAAAGCGAGACTCCCTGATTTTGATGAATTTATGATTCATATATTTTTATTGTGGATGAAATTTTTAATTTTAAATCATTCCGAAAAAAGTTGTGCTCCAATCTTTATCCAACTGTCGGAAAAAGTGGAGCGGGTGCTTCATAAATATGGTCACATTACATTTCGTCAATGTAATTACACCACACAACTAGCATAGATACACTGATAAATCTTCTGCTTCCCTTCACACGGTGTATTATACAATACTGTCTGTCTGCACTAGGGGGAGCTTAATGCATAGAAATTTATACAGTTACCATTGACTTCATTGGAACCTGTAGATAATTTCTTCGCAGTGAGCGCCAGCTAGTGGTGGCTGCCAGGAAATGCAGTGAATCTATGTGCTGTTGCAGGTTATTATGTAACTGTATTGGATTTGCAGTTTTGTTTGATACACTTCCAGTACCCTAGAACAAGGTCACTGCAAAGCGGTAACTGACGTAATGTATTGTTCAGTGAAAAGTTCTGATTTTTTGTATTTGTATGCTTAATAGCACTAAATGGACAGTTTAGGGTTAACAACCATGTCCTCTTAGGTTTCCAGGAGATGGACCTGGGTCTGCCCCCTGGTGAAGACCTATATGTGCAAGCTCCTAATAGCTAGGCTCGAGCTCAGAGAACGCTCATCTCTGAGACAATCTACAGTCAAAGAAACAGCTTTACCACCAAAGTGCTCTAGAGAAAAGGAATTCTATAAGGTGCACATTCTACAAAGATGAGCATTAGAGTCAGTCAGCAAGGTAATGTGCTTGTTTATGGCAGAGGGAGACTTTACTGCTGTGAGAGGAAATAATGGCAGTGCACCCTTCCACACTTTGAGACCGATTGGCCAGCCTATTTCAGATCTGCTTCCCTCAGTCCACAAACAGAAACGTTTAGCAAGAACCTCATTGCACGCCTATAGTTCTCTCTCTCTCGAGACCTTAAGAAGTACTTAGGAAAGGATTTGTACTGTGATCTATTTGGAACTGTGCCTTGTTACTGTCTGATGTACTACTACTTCTGTTGGGCACTTCAGTATAAAGGGCAGGCCCGGACTGCTAATCTGCCATACAGAGAAGTTTCCTGTTTCTCCAGGGAGCATTGCCTGGGAGTTAGATCTCCATAAGGATACCCAAGGAGGCCAATGTTGGCAGCAAAAAGACTTAAAGAGCTTTCAAATTTGTAGATGAAGAGTGTCAGATTGGGGCTCCTTGAGCCCACCAGAAATGATTCTTTGGGGCCCAACCCCTATATCATCAATAAAACAAAGAGACCCTATGGACAAGCGTTTGGCTCCAAAGGCACCCAAGTCTTTTTTCTCCTGTAGCTTTGAAGCCCACCTGGTATTAGAGCTTGAACCCACCAGAGGATCTTCAGGTATTCTAAAGGGCCAGTCCGTACCTGTAGACGAAGATACGGAACTTAAGAATTTCCTAGAGGCATTTTTTTTCTCATCCCGTCCCAATCCTACTCGTAATCTCTTGCGAATGTTTTTGCATTTATTTTTTGCACTTGTATAAGACATTTACTCCAGCCGCCTAGTAGGAAAAGAAACCGGATTATATTTCTCTTAAGTATCTTCCACTGCCATGCAAAATCTTTTTACACGTTTATGAGTAGAGTGAAATTTCTTGTAAGCCTCTGACGCCAAATGCAGTCTGGCGTCCGCCATCCATTTATGTGAGAAGGGACTGGGAGTGTCAGCTCGAGAAGGGAACTATGTGTGATTTCGGAAGCTGATGGTCTATTTATAAGATCTCTGCAATTTTCAGGTATTTCATGGCACTTAAGCATTGGTTTAGAGAACGGAAATTCTCATTGAGATTTTATGGATGGAGTTAACAGCCAGCCATATGGCTCAGTCTTGGAGACCTCGAGGGCAGAGCTTTGGAAGGTTTTTACTAGTTAATGTCCTGGAAAAAAAATGTCTGTGGTGTCAAAAATTCTATAAATGACAACAATTTCCTCTGCAGTATTTTGGTGCCACTCCTTAAATTCCTCACCAATTTGATGGATGCAGTAAAAGAGACGGCATTAACCCTTATCATGCCACCTGTAATATGTTCTTCTACAGGTGTTCCTCAAAAAGCCAAGACCAATGCTTATGTTAATATATATAGGAGTCAAGCTTTCAATACCTAGAGCTACTGTACATAAAATTTTACCTCAGTTCTGATCCATTAGGGCGCACCTGTGCTTAACTACACTGCCCATTGGGAGACTCTGGTTGTCTGAAGTCAACCAACTATCTCGAAATTGGTAGCATTCCCATCTCCACTGCAGTTCTGTCTCCTCAGATTGGCTGATATGTTTATACACAAGCTAATCAGGGTCAATTTACAATATTGATTGATGATCTTCACCCCTGAGCCCCTACAAAATCAGCATGGTATAAAATGCTGGTGCTGGGGACAGACATGTAATGGGGGTGACCTTGCCACCACAGAACCCATTGCAATCAGGTTGGCGTCTATAAAGGCAGCTAAGGGGCCAGTGAACCATCATTTATATTCAGCAGCCTTGGTGGAAGATTTGTTTAAAAAGAGATAAGTGGCTAATTGGTGGGGGTGTGACGTCTAGGACCTCCCACGATCATGAGAATCCGGTCCTTTGTCTCCTCATATGAATCAAATTCTACAGGACTTGCAAAGATTAACAAGCACTGTCCTGACCTTCTCTTAGGCAGTCCCGTAGATACTGAATGGAGCATCAATATGCATGCTCAACCTCCATTCCATTTATAACAGGAGACACAAGACCTCCATTATAGTGATCGGTAGTCGTGCCACCAGGTGGAATTCCACCAGTCAGACACATCCCATTGTCCCACACTGTTCACTGTCCCATAGAAGCACCACGTCTTTTACACAGTGGAATATGGGAACCCAATACATATGACGGCTGGGGTTGGATGCTAGTTGATCGCACACTTATTACCTATCCTGTGAATGAGTAATACATGCTTGTGGTCCAACGCCTTTAAAGGTTTTGGTCACTTTCTAAAAGAAAAATTCCTATAATGCCCTAAACTTGGTCAATGACCTAAGAAACTTTAAGCCCCCTCAGGTCTTTCTTGAGAACTCCAGTTCTGTGTGTCCTGCTGTCCATTAATCCAGTCTGTAAACTGATGGCTGCCACGTCCATGGCAAGGGTTAGATGATGAACACCATCGCCCTGGTTTTGCGCTTGCGCTGAAAGCATTCAGGGCATGCCCATATATATTCAGCATGTTCTGCACATGAGTTGGAAGTGCAGAAGAGGATGTGTCCTTGAGTAAAGCGTACGTATCCACCACCATGTTGATTGCCATGGACAAGATGGGTGCTGTTTACAGACCAAACACCAAACTGGGGTGGTCAGGTAAGACATGAGAAGGCTTGGGGGTTTCCTAGGCTAATGCCTACAAGGTTTGGGCGCCATAGAGTTTTAGTTTTTTTAGAAAGTGGCCAACCTCTTTACATGGACCAGTTTAGACCTCTTGGTGGGCTGACCATCTCTATGCTCTTGGCTATAGCCACTTGAGACTCCAAGTTCAAATTTGCCATGGGGTCCCATAAAGTGTTTGTTACAACCATAACCTAATGTTGGGGCTTCCTTTGCATAGTTGATATCGCCTGATACAGTAAATCGCATGTGGGAAAGAGAAAATTCAACTCCTTCATCTTTAAACCAGGTTATTTTAAGCCTTCGCCTTCCTGAATAACGTGATATTTATGGCAGATCCAGTCCATATGATCAGATATATTTTAATGTCATTGGCTGCTTTCCATCACTCAACATCTTTAAGTTAAAGAGGGAAAAAAATCCCATTAATACATCCCATATTTTCAAAAGGACAAATACGATATTTGGTCGGATGAGATTATATTGCTTCCAGCTGCATGAAATAAAAAACAAAGTCCTTGTCTATGGAAAAGGTGTGCGTCCCGGTGGTATATCTCATTACAAAAGTGAACTCAGTTCTCGAATTGAAAGTGCTCTCCTGCCCTGTCCCCGCTGTCTAAGCTGCCTTGTGAGCTTGTGTTGTTACTCAGTCTGGTTTTCTGCTCTCCTTAAGACAAAAAAAAAAATCACAAGGACGGTAAGAAAGTTGCACGCTAAGACGTAGCTGTGGAAAGATCGTCAGCCACCCACAAAGGCTCTGCGCTTTGTTCTTCTGAGAATTATCATAACCCAGGAATATGAAGCAAAACTTTACTACACAAGGAAATTACATTACCTATCGGACATCTGCTGTTGCCTGAATGAAAAAACAATTATGAATCCTATTCTGTCTACATTGTGACAGCAGATATTTCCATAGGCTGATTGAATACATCCAGTCATTAAAGTTCTCCAGAAATGGCCAACAAAACAAAAATTGCCCTCTAACATTATAAAATTGCTGTAAAAATATGTATTATATATGTGTTTATAGACCATGCCATAATACAACCGGACCAAACTCCCTAAATAAACGCAGACGCCAAGACCAGACCCACTTAATAAATACAGTTCCCAGACTAAACGCCTTAAATAAATGAAGACTCCAGACCAAAATCCCTAAATAAATGCAGATCCCAGACCAAACTCACTAAAAAATACAGACCAGACCCCCTAAATTAACACAGGCCCCCGACCCCTAAATAAACACAGATCCCAGAGATGCCCAAGTTAACACAGACCACAGACCAGAATTCCTAAACCAGACCAAACCTCCCTGTCTAAAGACAGACCCCAGACCAGACTCCCTAAAAATATACAGACCCCAGCCCAGACCTCCTAAATAAATATAAAATCCAGACTAGACTGTGTAAATAAACACAGACCCCACACCGGACTGCCTAAATAAACCCATACACCAGACCAGACTGCGTAAATAAACAGACCCCACACCGGACTGCCTAAATAAACCCATACACCAGACCAGACTGCGTAAATAAACACAGACCCCACACCGGACTGCCTAAATAAACCCATACCCCAGACCAGACTACATAAATAAACACAGACCCCAGACAAGACTGTCTAAATAAACCAAGACACCAGACCAGACTGCTTAAATAAACACAGACCCCAGACCAGACTGCATAAATAAACACAGACCCCAGACCAGACTGCTTAAATAAATACAGACCCAGACCAAGACTGCCTAAATAAACACAGACCCCACACCGGACTGGCCTAAATAAACCCATACACCAGACCAGACTGCATAAATAAACACAGACCCCAGACCAGACTACATAAATAAACATAGACCCCAGACCAGACTGCCTAAATAAACTAAGACACCAGACCGGACTGCTTAAATAAACTCAGACCAGACTGCCTAAATAAACCACAGACCCCAGACCAGACTGCCTAAATAAACCCATAAACCAGATCAGACTGCATAAATAAACATAGACCCCAGACCAGACTGCTTAAATAAATACAGACCCCAGACCAGACTGCCTAAATAAACCCATACACCAGACCAGACTTCCTAAATAAACACAGATCCCAGACCAGACTGCATAAAAAAAACACAGACCTCAGACCGGACTGCCTCAGTAAACCCATACACCCGACCAGACTGCCTAAATAAACACAGATCCCAGGCAACTTAAATTCCCTCCTGACTTTTAACGCATTTGTATGCTGCATGTCACAGGAGAGTGTATGGTGCAGGCTCCGAAGCTTGGCAGGTGTTCAAAAGTTTAATAAAATTGTTAAAAACATTAAAATACTGATGTTAAAACTAAATAAAAATACTCAGTTTATGACATAAAAAATCTAAACAATAGAAAAAATATTAAAACTATTAAAATTTCACATAATTTATTTCACATAGTGAACACTATAAAAACAATCAAAATGCAAGAATCGATGTTTTTTGTCATCTCGCCTCCCAAATTACCTCGCCACCATCAAAAAGTCATTTGTAACCCAAAATGGTACCAATAAACACTACAAGGGTGTTTTAATATGGCAACACAAAAATAATTTATTATTTTTAAAAGGTTCTTCATCTTGTAAAAATAGTAAAGCATTAAAAACCCTCTAAACAAATTCAGATACCCTAGGTACAGAGCCCCCAGACCAGACCCCCTAAATACAGAACCCCTGTGACAGCAGGTTCACATTGGCTTTAAAATATGAAAGAAGTAAAACCTCCACTGATAGTATCAATTTGATACCCCACCAATACTGAGTTCTCCAGTGCGCTCTATTTCCGGCATTTCTCTCAAAATGCAGGATATGCCCTCTCAGCCAATCACTGGCTGCATGGTAACTCGGCTCCGCGGAGCAGGCAGCATAGGAACCACAGCAGCGGGGGACGTGAAGGTGAGTATGCATTCTGTTACTTTTTTTAAGTCACTATATCCCTGTTGCCTCTAATTTTTGTGCTGGAAAACCCCTTGAACTTTCTAGACATACATTACTGTACTACACAGAGTTTTGTCCACAAATGTTGGCATTATATCGTCAACCCCCACTGCTGTCCCACTTTACTGGATGGGCACAGGTGCCACAGTGATTACCAATCTGCTGCTGATGTCTTGGTGGTCCCTTCCCATAGGGCAAGGGCTCTTAATGGGACAGCATGCATACCCTTATCTTCCCTAACCTATGGCTGGCCACCTTAGGGTACTTAAAGGGAACCTGTCATCAACTTTATGCTGACTGTACTGAGGGCAGCATAAAATAGTGACAGAAATGCTGATTTCAGCGGTGTGTCTCTCTTGAGCTAAAAGTGAGTGGTTGCTGAGAACCAACATCACAAACATTGCAGCCCAGGCCTTGAAAAGAGTCAAATCTACCCGAGAACAGTCATGGTTATTCATAATCTCCTGCTTTCTCACCCATCTGCTGATGATTGGCAGTTCTCTCCTAGAGAGAAAGGGAGAAAACTAGGTAGAAGCCTGTCAGTCATCATCTGGTAGGCAGGGAAAGCAGGAATTCATGAATATCCATGACTCTTCTCATGAAGATTTGACTCTTTTCCAGGCCTAATCTGCAATGTTTGTGATGTTGGTTCTCGGCAACCACTTACTTTTAACTTATAAATGACAGACCGCTGAAATCAACTCACCTGGCTCTACTTATTCTGCTGTTAGTATGGATAGCATAAATGTGATGACAGGTTCCCTTTAAGGCACCTTTCCCTGGGGGAACTCAGATAGAGGTGTCTTTATCCACGTTTCCTGGATATATATATATATCTAGACGCAACAAAGTAGAGCAATTGCTTGCCGAGGCAAGGGGTGAGGTCTTTTTGCCATACAATCTAGGTCATTGATTGGAAAGTGATATTAAAACTGGCTGGAATAGATGTAGTTGGTTATCAGGGCAAAAAAAGGACAAAGAGCAGATAGTTGGTAAGCAAAGGAGACACAAACTGAAAGGGGCAAAAAAAAGGCAAAAGATTGTGCCATGCTGTAAAGAAGGTGGAGGATAAAGCATCATACACCTACAATGGGTGTTGGCCGAAAGCTGACAACTATTCCTCCCAAAGTGGGGAATGTGGAGTAAGCCACTGCCAGACACCTTCAGGATATCTTTCCCCAGACATAAAATGTCAAAGGAGAGTTAATCCACCACCATACACAAAAGATAGTATGCCCTTGCCTTTGCCCTACCATTGGCAAAGGCAAGGGCATCTAGGTATGTATATAACTTGATTTGCTAGATATGTGGTAGATAGCTTGACAAAAAAAGGGGGTCATACACAGACCGGACTTGACATATAGGATTAATGCAGGTTCAAGTAAGGACAAATTTTGAAGAGTCACATGAGGTATAATATGGCAGACAACTCCATTTTAAGGGGGAGGCATTATGAAAATAAGCAAATCAAAGTAAAATATAACCTTCCTCAAGGGGTTGTCCAGTGTAGAAAACCCAATTACATAACCCTTTTAGCTAATTCGGGGTTAAAAGATCAGTTTTCTGTTCAGGATCCTCATCTCTTGGCCAGACCCTTTATAAAGATCAACTCTGGCTCTGGATGACCTGTCCTGTCCTGCATTATACAGACAATCCATTGATGTGAATGGACAAGGTGTAATACTTCATTTGCCTTGTGGTGGCACTGCAGGGAAATGGAACACTTACTCCTAGGTTTCCCCTACAGACAATCACAGGGGACACTTTGTGATTAGCTTAGAAATATGCACAAAATCATTCGACTCACATGCAGTATTTTACCTGCAGCCAACATAAAACTGTTGAAACAAGTTTTCAAGTATAACTATAGATATTTAAAAAAAAATCCAAATTAAGGAGTCCTTTGAATGAATGCACGCCTACGTGAATCAGACCAACCCCGTTGTGCCATATGTGCCACTTACTAAAAACAAAATTTATATGCCTATCCCTGTTTTGAATCTTTTGACCTCACGAAAGAATCCAAATCTGTGGCTTATTCAATTTACTAAAATAGTACGAAAAAATAAACAGAGCAAACGGCTTAAAACGCAAGTGGTGGAGTATTCTGGGGAAGAGCCATGCCGTTACCCTGAGCATTCCAGCCACGTTACAGTCTCGAGAAGAAAGACATCCGATCAGGCTAGGTTCTGATTGTCTTTTCAGACATCGGTCTTGATGTGGTTTGAGATTGGAGCTGCTTTGGAAAGCAACTTGACATTTTATAGCTGAGATATTTCATCCACTTCTTTCTACTTTCAAAAGCAAAGTATTTATACCACAGGCGATTGCCAAATGAATGAAATTGGAACCTGAGTGGGTGTTATGAAATACAGGTAGCACAGACCAATGTGCGTGACAACCTCCTATGTTATTTGAATCTCTGCTCACAATACCCTTTGAAGGTATCATAGCCCGACCCAAAATATTGCATTAATATTTCCACCTCGAAAAAAAAAAAATAGGAACATGTTTCTTATACAGGTCTGATTGAGATCTGCAACACAGTGCAACAATGCAAAATAAATAACCATAGAAATACATATCTACAATAACAACAAAGTATGAAAAGAATATAAAAATATAGGAAAATAATATAACATCTAGTCTTAATGAGAGGTGCAACACAGCGCAGCCATGCAAAATAAACAACCATATAACTACATAACATATCTACAATTAAAAAAAAATATATATATACACTAATAAATAATATAAAATCCAAAAAATGTATAACATATAAAAAATATATACAAATATTTTAAAATAATATAAATTATACAATCACTGATAGAGGTAATTGATAATATATGGCTAAACCCTCACGCTGATGTTAAAATGTGACTTTCGCCAATATATTCTTATATCAAGAACATGCTCGGGCTCCGGTATGTTCTTGATATAAGAATATATTGGCGAAAGTCTCATTTTAACATCAGTGTGAGGGTTTAGCCATATATTGCCAATTGCATTACCGCCACAGTGCACCTCTACTAGTGATTGTTTGATTATATAGTTCGCCACATCCGCACTATTGGTTACCTTGTGTGGGATGGTTTTGTGGTACATGTGGTCCGCTGCAGGCATCCTTCATTGTATGCATTTTTGCTGGGGATTGCTGTTAGCAACGGACCACATGTGCAGGAATTGCTCCCCTGGTTTGATATGCGCAACAGCATATGGGGTCTGAGCAATTTTCTGCCATTTTAGACCACGTTTTTTTCAGTGATTGTAATATAAATTATATCCAAGCATATAGAAAAAAGTATAAAAATCTAAACATCATAAACATTATATAAAATCTAAAAATATATTAAAAAAGAATTTATAAATATTTTAAAATAATATAAAATATCAAAATACATAGAAATCACAAAATCTAAAACTATATGAAAATAATTTAAAAATCTTTAAAAATAATATAAACTATCCAAACATATAATGATAATCTTTATTTATATTGCGCAAACATATTCCGCAGCGCTTTACAATCATGTACAAACAGAATCATACATTACATAGAAACAAACAAGACAACAATTATAACAGTGAGATATATAGAAATAATATAAAATCTAAAAGTATATAAAAATTATATATATATATAAAACATATAAAACATAAAAAATAGTATAAAATATAAAAAATAGTTTTAAAAGTAAATATTTTTTCTTTTAACGAATTATTAAATTATCTTACTCAATTCGGTCAAGGCATTTATGTCTTAAAAGGGTTTTCCAATTTTCCAAAATGTCTTTACTGAATCGGTATAATCAGTATCTGATCAGTGGGGTGATGAACATGTCACCACTGGCCTAGGAAAAGCAGAGAAGCGCCATTGCCTTCTCAAACTGCTGATCGGCAGGGGTCCCGGGTGTTGGACCTCTAACAATCATATACTGATGACCTATCCATAAGATAGGTCATCAGTATGAAAATCTCAGAAAACCCCTTAAAGAGTAGTCTATGCCTTAAAGCAGGGATGCTCAACCTGCGGCCCTCCAGCTGTTGTAAAACTACAACTCCCATCATGCCCTGCTGCAGGCTGATAGCAGTAGGCTGTCCAGGAATGCTGGGAGTTGTAGTTTTGCAACAGCTGGAGGGCCACAGGTTGGGCATCCCTGCCTTAAAGAAATCAATTTAAATCAGGTTTTTCTTATTTTTTGGTTTCGGACCAATCCTCTTCTATGTCCACTGGAAGCATGAGCCTCTTATGATTCCCTTCTGTGTGACTGATTAGCTTGGTTGCTTTCATTGTGACTTTAGCAGTCCTGGAAATCTGAGATTGGGCATGACCGAAGGCAGCACCTGTATGTGGTTACTATGTTCTATCCATTCCTGTATGTGATTCCTCTGCGTTCTTTGATTTGCTTCTCTTGCTCTTAGACCTGCAGAAAGTGGTTCAAGCCAAAATGAAGCCATCATGAGAAGATGTGAAGGTCCATCTGACACTCAGTTGAGTGGCCAGACTGTTCAGTTGATTATAACTTGTCACTTCAGGTGGCATTTTAGTTGGTTTTCTTGATTAGAGAATCTTACGGGTCCTAATATAATATAATATAATATCTAAAGGGTTTATCTCATCACAGACAACTCTTTTAGTTTGAGAGCCATTGAGATGATCAGTTGTTCTGCTACTAAAACAGTTGATTTTGCCATGGATTATGTGGTAATGTCGTATAATTTAAGATGAACGGTGGCTCCAGTTCGCCAAAGCTGGAGCCACTTAAAGAATTGGGTTTCAAGTGGTGAATCGCCAACTATGAAGTCCATATGGGCAAATAAATCATATGGGCAGGAGTTGTCCTGATGGAACCACTTCTTTACTACACTCCTCAACATTGGAAAAAAAATAGAAACACCTCAATTTATTCCATATGGATTATGAGTGCCACACTCAGAAATATACTCACTTACAAGCCTTGGCATGATACGACTGAGATTATTAATGCTTGTCTGAGGAATGTTCGGCCATGCTGAATGCACTTGGGCATGCAAATCCTCAAGATCCAGTGTCGGCAGCTCCCTCTGCAATTGCCAACCAATGATGTCCCAAATGTGTGTGATGGGAGACAAGTCCAAAAACACTGCAGAACATGGTAGTACACTTAGACCATGTAGACATTTTCATTTGGACAAGACCACCATGACGGCTTCTTTCAGCCATGTCACACAGATATCTTAGGTTCCTACTATTCCCTCATCCTCCCCACCATCTCAGCACCCCTTCCTGCCACACCCTAATACTGTGCCTGCTGTGCTCCCCAAAACTATATTACAGAAACAGAAACAGTCCTCCTGAAAATACTAGTACCACATAGACAGTGCTTCCGTCAATAATTATTGGCACCCAGCAAACAGTGTCCCTGACAATAATATTGTTGTAAACATAATGTACCCAAAAATAATTGAACTAAGCTGATACTGTGGGTGCTCCCCACAGTAAAAGTGCTCCCTAAAGTCCCACCAATAATAATTATTCTCTCTGAGAGTGCCCTATGGTGCCCCCAGTAGTGATAATGTTCTCCACTGTGCCCCAGAACTAATAATGCCCTAATAGGGACCATAGTAGTAATACTGTTTTCCATAGTCCTCCAGTAATAATAAAGCTCACCCTAATTCCCCCAGTAGTTATAATTACCCCTATAGTGCCCCCAGTATTACTAGAACCCTCCATAATGCCCCCAGTGGTTAGCACTGGTGTCTGGCAGTGCTGCGGTCCTGGGTTCGAATCTAGCCAATAACTATATCTGTATGGAACTTTTATGTTCTCTCCGTGTTTATGTGGGTTTCCTCCAGGTACCCAAGTTTTCTCCCACACTCCAAAGACATACTGATTTAGCTTTCCCCAGATGGCAGCATGCAGCGGCTTGGCACACTCTGGATTACCTTTCTGGATTACATTTCTTGTACCTTCTTCATAAGGCCTGCCTATAATGCCCCCAGTAATACTAATACCCCCTTATAGTACCCAAGTGGTAACAAATCCCACCATATTGTCCCCAGTAGTAATAAATCCCACCACAGTGACCTTTAGTAGCTATATAGCCCACCATAATGGCCCCAGCAGTGTTAAGACCCCATTATGTGACCCAGTAATAATTATGTCCAGTATAGCGCCCTCAATAGTATTAATATCCCTTAAAGTGAACTAGTAGTAATGACACCCACCATAGTGCCCCCAGTAGTAATAAAGCTCCCATAATGTGTCCCCTCATTGTTCTGCCAGTAATAATAAAGCCTCCATAGTATGCCCTAGAAGTAATAAGGCCTGTCTATTGTGCCTCCAGTAGAAATACAACCCCCATAATATATCCCAATACAAAAGAAATACCCTCTGATAGTGCCACATGAAGTACTAATGCCCGCCATAGCAAAGGTTTATAATAATGATGAATAATAATAATAGTGGCCCAATATCATGCTGTCCCAAGGTGTCAAAGGAAAATAACAAATGCATTTCCATGCTGTTGTCTGCGGTGCAGGATACAGTCCTCTTCTGGCCTGCGTTCTCAGCTGCTTGCAGTTTGGCCCAGGCAGTCCCGATGATGATGATGATGAATCAATTTGCCTGTGCCATCTTCTAATAGGCTTCAGGCCTAGTGCCTATGACCTATGAGAGTGAAAGGTGGAGCAGGAAGACATCGCCTCCCGTGCCCCACCGCAGCCACCCCATCCTGAGGACGACTATACAGTTGAATGTTGAGAGGTCCTAGCAAACAGCAGAGGAACATTGCTTGATCTAAGGGCAATCCCACCTACCCCTTACCCCTCGGGGTACACATACTTTAGGTTGAGAAACACTGCCTTAGATCACCTCCACAAAGTCACCTTAAAATCCCCTTTTTGTTGCGTACGGCTTGTGATATTTGTAGACTTTTTTCTCAATATTCCTCAGGCTCAGTCCTAAGCAGAGGCACCTGGCAGCCCCGATATCATTCCTTCTCTATCTCTTGTCCTCTGAGCAGGATAGAAAAGCTATTTTCCACAAGTCTGTCAGTAATCAGAAGTGTTTATCCAAACTCGTTTTCACTTTGAAAAAGCCTTGCAATCACTTTTTCCATGTTTCCGATAACATGTGAGTCTGGAAAAAATGCTTTTAGTCTTTTTTTTTTTTATAGGCAACACTTCTAAATCAAAGCATCAGTCTGTACTGCTGGCAAATATTACACGTCTGTGATAGCAAAAACGTTGGATTGTAAGAAGAAAAATCATCTTATCCTATCAGGAACTGACGCTTTCGAATAATTATCATTACAGGGGCACGGCAAAGGCATGGAGGGGCGCCAACAAACCTCTCTGCTTTTGCCAATGGTAGTTAGGAAAGAGGTTAGAGCAACAAATTGGGTCTTTGTAGAGTTTGTCACCAGCTTTCTACTGACTCTTAAAGAGGTTGACAACCAATGACCGGATGCTGCAGTAACTACTTTTATGTTAGCAAAACACAGGACAGTCTATTTGTCCTTTTTCACAAGGCAATATGACCAACAAGAGGAACAAAGTTCTTCATAGGGAGAGGCACACATGCTCCGGTGGTGCCACGTTGAAGGCTGCCCGTCAAAACTGTGATAGTCAACTAAGATACAGTCCCTTCTTCTGGCTGTGATGCCTCCTTTGTGACCCAAAGGAAGTCTACGGCCCAGAGCTCTTCTAGCATCTGCTCCTTCTTTTCCCTCAGGAGTCTCTTCAGGAGACATGGTGTTGGTGACTCCATCTGGAAAACCAACAAAGAGGAAGATGGACCTTCCATTACAGGCAAGGCAGGGCATGTCAGGTCCATTTCATCGCCCTCATGGTCTTTGCCAAACTGTTGGGCTGTCAGTAGCAGTCACCAGCACTGCCACCACTTGAGGTCCATGCGGTTACATTCAACTCACTCACCATAATGTAAATTGTAGAGCTTTTACAACAATTTTCACAACAGACCTAAGGCATGCAAAGAGGATCTAATCAGTAGATCCATACCCCTTCTGGTCATTGTAGAACATCACTACTCTGACGCCATATTCCTTCAGCCAACAGCACATTCTCCCAACAGCACATTCATCACTTCCAATATATCCCCCACTTTCTGGACTCTTCCACCTGGTCTCAAGATGGTTCCTTTTCATCTGCATGCCTTTGCCAAAGCTCTCCGTCTTCCACCACATGTCTGCTTTCAAGTCTTGTTCATCTCTCTAGTACCATCCAGATGCCATCTTTGGGTCTTTCCCAAGGGGCTATACGGCACCAAGTTGTAAGAAAAGACTGGAGTGCCGTGATGAACGGCATAGGATGCTGCAGTAATAACTTTTATGTTATGTCTTTTCAGAAGACAACGTGACCAACAAACGGGAACAAAATTCTTCAGAGGGAGAAACACAAATGCTTGAACAGTTTCACTTACAATGGGTGATGAGGGTTCACCTTTCCACTGCTGTAGGGGGGTCTGGTCTGTTCTAAGCTCTCAGCTTCATGTCGTCAGCTCTCCAGACAACTCTCGTCTGGTATGGCCTTAGCTGTTGTAGATGTGACCTTTCATCATAACTCTTGAGGAGCATACACCCGGTCTAATAAAACAGTTTTGGGACCAGCTTCTGTTGATCCTGCCATCACCTTGCAGCCCTATTAGGATATATTGACTTCATAGAGGAGGGTGCCATGCTCAGGACTCCTTCCATGTACTAGAACAGAAAGCCCCTCTGTTAGAACAGCTCCCTATGGAATGGACCCTACATGTCTGGACATGGCTTCCCCTTATCATCAGGGGTGAGAGAAGTTGAACCTGCTCTATCTTCATATTAAGGGTGAGTTCACATGTAGCAGATTTCTTTCATACATTTCAGTGACTGTCTTCTAATTAAGTCTTTGAAAATCCTTGTGGCTGCCACCAAAACAACCCCATTCAGAGGAACTGAGCTGAAGCTATGTGCAATAAGCTGACATACAGAGCTTATGAATATTTCTAGAGAAGAAGACTGTAGGATGTGCCCACAGATGTCACTGCGTTCCAGTCCATACTACATCCTTGAGCATGGGGTTTACCCCAATTCCTATGTTCTTTCATCTGCAAGCACCTCATCAAAAGAGAGAGTCCTGTCTTCCTTCTGTCCTACAGAGTATGGAGGGAAAAACATTGGACCCCTTGAACAAGGACGAGTGGGCTATGGTGGCAGCATGCAACGATGAGACCTATTTGGATTTTGCAATGGGCCCCTCATCCCTCTGTGCATACCCCTGTCCCCTGAAAATCGGAACATTTGGGATTGAGAGTAGAATATAAGGGGAGGAAGTTTATCACGATAGATACGCTTACTTTGAGCATGATGGGAGGTATCCTATTCCTGTGTTAATTCATCTTGTCAAAGATTACCAAAACTAATATGAGATGCTTCCCAGAAGCATATTTTTTGGATCTCTGCTCCCAGTCCTTGTCAATTCTGACAGTTAACTGCCATATTTATGATATCCGAGGACATGGCCTCTAATAAAAAGCTATATTTCTTGCTGGAAAATGAACTTCTTTTTCTCTTTTCTTAACAAATTGTCAGCCATGATGAGAACCAGAAGTGTTCCTGTTTTAGAATAAATGGAAATTATAAAAAAGTACAAAAACTTTGAAAACGTTCAGTACGTTTTTACTCTCAGAACAGCTCATGGTCAGGCTTGTTGGACAAGATGGATACCCAGTATGTGTCTTTCGGCCACTTGGCAAAGCCTACAATGGACGGAGTCCATTTTGGCTTTAGGGAAACACTAGAACGAGAACATTAGGGACACCCCCAATTACTGCATCTATTCCAGAGTATTAGTCTATGCCAGCACTTGTGTTTTCCTGCACAGTACTTGAGATAAAACAAGAAAGAAGGCAGAGGATGGTGGTCCTCTAGGGTCATATCTTCAGGACTAGTGGCATTCGATAGACCACAAACAGCTCTTTTAGTCGAATTGTGCATGTGTAAAATATTTAGCTTGTGGAGAGTTGCTCTCATGGTGACCATAGCTGCAAGCTCCTGAAGTTGACAGCCAGCATCAACTTGGATCAACCTAGATCAGTGATGGTGAACCTTTTAGAGACCGAGTGCCCAAACTGCAACCCAAAACCCACTTATTTATTGCAAAGTGCCAACACGCCAATTTAATCTGAATGCTACAGTCATTGGACTGTATAGTATATATTATATCTTCCATGTACTCTATCATTTATCTATAATAGCCTGCCTGCATTCAATGCGCCACCTGTGCTGTTCATAGTGCGTCCTGGGCTGTTGAAAGGCAGGAAAAGTCTAAGGGTGCATTCACACGACCGTAAGTGTTTTGCGGTCCGCAAATTGTGGATCAGCAAAACACGGGTTCCGGCCATGTGCATTCCGCAATTTGCGGACCGCACATGGCCAGCGCTGTATAGAGAAAGCCTATTCTTGTCTGTGCTTGCGGACAAGAATAGGACATGCTCTATATTTTTTGTGGCGCCGCGGAATGGAACAACGGATGCGGACAGCACACGGTGTGCTGTCCGCTTCTTTTGCAGCTCCATTGAAATGAATGGATCCGTACCCGGTCCGCAAAAGTTGCGGATCGGACGCGGATGAAAAATACGTTCGTGTGAATGCACCCTAAGACATATTGGTACACCATAGACTTATTCCAGGGGAAGGGTGCCCACTGAGAGGGCTCTGAGTGCCGCCTCTGGCACCCATGCCATAGGTTCACCACCACTGACCTAGATGATGTGGTACAAAGCTTATAAACATTTTACTTGCAGCGCTGCCGTAGGTGGACCAAAGAAATGGGTTCTTCACGCTGTAAGAGCGCTGAAGAACTGGATTCCTTACTCATATGATGCTCCGTGGTTCAACCTCATACCAGGGTCTTCATCAGCCATTTTTGCACAGTATAAGAAGACAGGACCAGAATGATTCCCCTCCCTGGAGCATGAGCCATCTCTTGGTCTCATAATCTTTTGTTTCATTGCCTTGACTGGACCAGTAGCTTAAAGACAGGTTCTGTTGAGTGATTCTTCAACTCTCTGAAGAGTCATGTATTGAGGTCACCATGACCTTGGTTTGTTTTCAAGTCACTGACACCATAAACAACAGTTTGTTGGAGATTACAAGCGTTAATTTTTTACTAGGAGGCACTTTAGGAGGGAGAAACCCATGTGAAATACCTCTCTGAATGAGAAATCGAGCTAGTTCTCCTTCCAAAAAGGCAGGAGGCTTTAAGAGCTGTTAAGAACTGGATCTTTACTGATATGATGCTCCGTGGTTCAGCCTCATATGGACAGGGCCAGAACAATTCCTCTCCCTGGCGCATGCACAGTCTCCTGGATTGACCTCATGGGCACATGAAGCAGGGAGAAGAGTAGTCCACAGTGAAAATGATCCCTCTTTCATAACTCCGGACAGAAACCTAGTAAAGGACAAGACCTTAGCAGAAGCTGGATTTTCAGAAGAGGAGTTTCTTTTGTTCAGGTTCCCGAATGGCCAAACCACACAAATTCAGGACAGTAAGTACATTACAAACTTTCATCCTATGCATGGAAAACTAGAAAGCCTCTTTATGGAGGGGGTTCTGCTTCAAGGAGTAACAGCAGTAAGCATTCAGCATCTTCAAGAGTTTATATGCAATAAAACTGTATTCAAAATATCAACACGAATGGATGAAAAAAATATGACTTCATCTGGAGACAAGATGACTCTACAGGTAATCAGATGAGACTTCTGAACATCTGCTGGTGAAAACATGCTCTGAAATCACCACATGAGGCGTTAAAGATGGCATTTGGAAGAAGTGGTCCGACGACAATTTCATCAGGAACCATTTATTCTTTCCAGGTTCAGCTGTTCCAAATGCTGTTTTGAAGGACACAACGGCTTTTTTCCCTATTCTGACCATCTGAAATCAAATCATCTTAATTACTTAACCAGATATTTGTTGAAAGGGTCATATATTTCCGCGCAGGAGGATGTATTATCATCTGCATCGCATTCTTATGGTGATTACAAAAGAAACATACAGACTGCTAAATATTGATATGGAGAAAACAGATTGTCTTCTGTCTGGTCCTTTAGCACAACCTACGTTGTCTTGTTCTTTGTGAACAATGTCTTAAAGGAGACCATTGATGAAATACGCAAATAGTGATGTCCAGCAGCAGAACAGTACGGTGGCATGTACACCATGGTCATCAGGGCCAGAAGGCACATTGCTTTTAAACATCTCCCCTTTTAATGGATTGGTTTTTATAGGCTGCGTGACTTCGGCGTTCCTTGTCAGTGTCCTCCAAGACTTTGGTGACCTTTGGCTAGTAGACCCTCCAGTTGCAACCAGAGTTAGATAAAGAAGGAACATCCAAACTGGTCTTCTATTCTGCTTCATTTCCTTGACCTGTAGCTTGAAGCCAGGTTTTGTTGAATGATTCTCCAACCCTCTGTAGAGTCATGTATTGAATTCAATAATGACATGTAGTGTTCAGCGAATCGAAGTCAAACGAATCAACTTCGATCCGAATTTCATGAAATATTCGATTCGCTGCGAAGCCGAATTTCATCGCGCTTCATTGTAACTAGAGATGAGCGAGTAGTGTTCGATCGAGCCGGTATTCGATCGAATACTACGCTATTCGGCATACTCGATTTCAATCGAGTATAACGGCGATGGCGCACTTAGAATTCGTTTCCCCTCCCAACTTCCCTGGCGCTCTTTTTCCACCAATCAACATGCAGGGGGGGTATGACAGGCACGCTGAGCACGCTGGCAGCGCGAAAACAGCGTCTACATGGATTGGCTGGAAAAACCATGTGACCTCGAATATTAAAAACTCAGCTCTTCCTGCTCGTACGCATATGCTGCGTGAACTTAGTCAGGGACAGAGGCTGGAGAAGGGACAGACAGGTTTTAGCAGTTGGACAGGCAGGAGCGTGATTAAAAGCCCTTATCAGGGCTACTATAGTGCACTACAGTGATAGCTTTACTACAAGATACACTTTACAGAGAACGGCTGCCGTATTCAGGGATAGCTGCTGGAGTAGGGACAGAGAGAGCCATTAGTGGTGTATTAGGTGCTCTGCTACATACCAAACTATATTTGGCACTACTGTTCAGCGTTCTTTTTGGCTGAAAAACCCTGTTATATAACTAGTGTGTATATGCACCATCTGATCTGGCAGTATACGGCTGTGAATTTTATTTTATTTTTTTAAATACAGTTTATTTGGCTCTAGTGTTCTGGGTTCTGTGTGCCTGCAATACCCTTTTTGTATACCAGGTGTAAATACCCACCGTCTGTTCAGTTAGTACACGGCTGTGTACCTTGAAATATACAATATCTAGGCCATTTAATAGGCCACTGTACTGTGCGTTCTCTTGCTAAATTATCTCACATACCTGGTGTAAATACCCACCGTCTGTTCTGTTACTACACGGCTGTGTACTTTGAAATATACAATATCTAGGCATTTTAATAGGCCACTGTACTGTGCGTTCTCTTGCTAAATTATCTCACATACCTGGTGTAAATACCCACCGTCTGTTCTGTTACTACACGGCTGTGTACTTTGAAATATACAATATCTAGGCATTTTAATAGGCCACTGTACTGTGCGTTCTCTTGCTAAATTATCTCACATACCTGGTGTAAATACCCACCGTCTGTTCTGTTACTACACGGCTGTGTACTTTGAAATATACAATATCTAGGCATTTTAATAGGCCACTGTACTGTGCGTTCTCTTGCTAAATTATCTCACATACCTGGTGTAAATACCCACCGTCTGTTCTGTTACTACACGGCTGTGTACTTTGAAATATACAATATCTAGGCATTTTAATAGGCCACTGTACTGTGCGTTCTCTTGCTAAATTATCTCACATACCTGGTGTAAATACCCACCGTCTGTTCTGTTACTACACGGCTGTGTACTTTGAAATATACAATATCTAGGCATTTTAATAGGCCACTGTACTGTGCGTTCTCTTGCTAAATTATCTCACATACCTGGTGTAAATACCCACCGTCTGTTCTGTTACTACACGGCTGTGTACTTTGAAATATACAATATCTAGGCATTTTAATAGGCCACTGTACTGTGCGTTCTCTTGCTAAATTATCTCACATACCTGGTGTAAATACCCACCGTCTGTTCTGTTACTACACGGCTGTGTACTTTGAAATATACAATATCTAGGCATTTTAATAGGCCACTGTACTGTGCGTTCTCTTGCTAAATTATCTCACATACCTGGTGTAAATACCCACCGTCTGTTCTGTTACTACACGGCTGTGTACTTTGAAATATACAATATCTAGGCATTTTAATAGGCCACTGTACTGTGCGTTCTCTTGCTAAATTATCTCACATACCTGGTGTAAATACCCACCGTCTGTTCTGTTACTACACGGCTGTGTACTTTGAAATATACAATATCTAGGCATTTTAATAGGCCACTGTACTGTGCGTTCTCTTGCTAAATTATCTCACATACCTGGTGTAAATACCCACCGTCTGTTCTGTTACTACACGGCTGTGTACTTTGAAATATACAATATCTAGGCATTTTAATAGGCCACTGTACTGTGCGTTCTCTTGCTAAATTATCTCACATACCTGGTGTAAATACCCACCGTCTGTTCTGTTACTACACGGCTGTGTACTTTGAAATATACAATATCTAGGCATTTTAATAGGCCACTGTACTGTGCGTTCTCTTGCTAAATTATCTCACATACCTGGTGTAAATACCCACCGTCTGTTCTGTTACTACACGGCTGTGTACTTTGAAATATACAATATCTAGGCATTTTAATAGGCCACTGTACTGTGCGTTCTCTTGCTAAATTATCTCACATACCTGGTGTAAATACCCACCGTCTGTTCTGTTACTACACGGCTGTGTACTTTGAAATATACAATATCTAGGCATTTTAATAGGCCACTGTACTGTGCGTTCTCTTGCTAAATTATCTCACATACCTGGTGTAAATACCCACCGTCTGTTCTGTTACTACACGGCTGTGTACTTTGAAATATACAATATCTAGGCATTTTAATAGGCCACTGTACTGTGCGTTCTCTTGTTAAATTATCTCACATACCTGGTGTAAATACCCACCGTCTGTTCTGTTACTACACGGCTGTGTACTTTGAAATATACAATATCTAGGCATTTTAATAGGCCACTGTACTGTGCGTTCTCTTGCTAAATTATCTCACATACCTGGTGTAAATACCCACCGTCTGTTCTGTTACTACACGGCTGTGTACCTTGAAATATACAATATCTAGGCCTTTTAATAGGCCACTGTACTGTGCGTTCTCTTGCTAAATTATTTCACATACCTAATTATATACCCAAATATTGTATTTGCAACAAAAAAAAAATAAAATGCGGAGGGGGGCTAGCGGAATCGGACGAGGACGGGGGCGCGGAAATGCTGTTGGTGGCCTTGTTGAAGCCAGTGGGGATACAATGCGTGCTGGTGAGGGTCAGCCAGGATCACACTCATCCAGAATCCCTGCCTTTATGGGACAGTTAAGCAGGGGGCGAGTTACACCGCTGTTGAGGCCTGAGCAGGTTGAACAGGTGGTGCAATGGATAGCCGATAGCGCTTCCACACAGTTGTCCACCAGCCAGTCATCCACACAGTCTCACTCTGACCCTCCTTCCTCCACACCTGGCCAACAGAGTCATCCCACCCTTGACCCCTCCCAGGAGCTCTTTTCGGGTCCTTTTTCAGATGTGCCGGAAGAATCCCAGGAGCTAGCAGAGGAATTTGTTTGTAGTGATGCCCAAACACTTGAGTTTTCGCCATCTCCTGCTGATGTGGACCCTGAACCAGCATCTGTTATCATGAGCGATGATGATGATGAGACGCAGTTGCCATCAAGGGAGGCTGTTGGAATGTCCAGTGGGCAGGAGGAGGAGCAGAGTGAGGAAGAGGAGGTGGTGGATGACGAAATGACCGACCCCACTTGGCCAGGGGTGATGTCCAGCGGGGAAAGCAGTGGAGAGGTGGTGGTCTGCGCAGCACCGAAAAAGGCAGCAAGAGGCAGAGGGATGTCCACAGGCAGAGGGATGTCCAGAGGCAGAGGGATGTCCAGAGGCAGAGGGATGTCCACAGGCAGAGGGATGTCCACAGGCAGAGGGATGTCCAGAGGCAGAGGACAGTCCAGACAGAGTAGTGAGGCCACAGCCAGCACGGCCGAAGCTGTTCCCGGCAGCGGGCAGTCGCGTGAAGCTCCCCCATCGAGGCCTCGTACTTCTGTGGTGTGGAGATTTTTTAATGTTTGTGCGGATGACAAACTGAGCGCGGTTTGCACACTCTGCCACTCAAAACTGAGTAGGGGCTCTGAGAAGAGCAATCTGACCACCTCAGGCATGCGGCGTCACTTGGAAGTCAAGCACTGGGCTGAGTGGGAGAGAGCAAACGCAATACAACCTGCGCCCGGTCTTGCTGCCACTGCCTCTTCCCTTTGTTGTGTGCTGCCACTGCGGTCCAGACCTCCAGCCAGGACACCTCCACATCTGCCTCGGCTACTTTGGGGCCTTCTCCTTCAGCCTCCCCTTCCCCCGCCTCTTCGCCTGCACCTTCACACTCCTCGTCCCAACAACTGTCCATCTCGCAGGCGTTCGACCGCAGGCGGAAGTACGCCTCGAGTCACCCCCAAGCCCAAGCCTTAAACTGCCACATCTCCAAACTGCTGGCCCTGGAGATGTTGCCGTTTAGGCTTGTGGAGACGCAGGCCTTCCGCGACCTGATGGCGGCTGCCGCACCTCGCTATTCCGTCCCTAGCCGCCACTACTTTTCCCGGAGTGCCGTCCCCGCCCTGCACCAGCACGTGTCGCGTAACATCAGGCGGGCCCTGAGGTACGCAGTCAGCGCAAAGGTCCACTTGACCACCGACTCGTGGACAAGCGCTTGCGGCCAGGGACGCTACATCTCTTTGACGGCACACTGGGTGAATGTAGTGGAAGCGGGGACGGGGTCGCAAACAGAGACGGCCTACCTACCACCCCCGCCCAAGATTGCCAGCATGGGTTCTGATAAACCCCCCTCCTCCTCCTCCTCCTCCTGTGCCTTAACATCTCCCTCAGCTGCTAGCTGGAAGCGTTGCAGCACTGGCGCGGGGAGACGTCAGCAGGCGGTGCTAAAGCTCATCAGCTTGGGCGACAGGAAGCACAGCGCCCCAGAGGTGAGGGACGCCATATTGCAGCAGACGGAGATGTGGCTGTCGCCGCTGCAGCTAGGACCAGGCATGGTCGTGTGCGATAACGGCCGTAACCTGGTGGCGGCTCTGGAGCTTGCCGAACTCAATCACGTACCATGCCTGGCCCACGTTTTTAATCTGGTAGTCCAAAAATTTCTGAAGACTTACCCCAACCTGGCAGAGCTACTGGTGAAAGTGCGGCGCTTGTGCGCTCACTTTCGTAAGTCAACTGTAGCTGCTGCTAGCTTAAAAAAACTCCAGCAACGCCTCCATTTGCCTGAACATCGGCTGTTGTGCGACCTGCCCACTCGCTGGAATTCCACCTATTCCATGTTGGCCAGGGTGTGTGAGCAGCAGAGAGCATTGATGGAGTACCAGATAATGAATCCACGCATGCCTCCAACTCAGCTCCCTCAGTTTGCCAACCATGAGTGGCCATGGATGGCAGACATATGCGATGTACTGCGTATCTTTGAGGAGTCCACCAAGAAGGTCAGCAGCGAGGACGCTATAGTGAGCGTAACCATCCCGCTCCTAGGCGTCCTTAAAGAATCGCTCATCGCAATAAGGGAGAACGCATTGCACGCAGAGGAGACGGGGGTAGGAGGAGACGCAACGGAGCTACACAGTCAGACCACACTTTTGTCTGCTTCACGGTGGCAGTTGCAGGAGGAGGAGGATGAGGAGGAGGACGACGTGGAGGTGGCTGTGGAAGAGGAGGAGGATGCTGGCGGCGAGGGTAGCAGTCAGGCTGTGTGCGTCCCATTGGTTCAGCGCGGATGGGGCGGAGAGGAGGCGGAAGAGGAAGAGGAGGAAATGGCAAGTGATCCTTCTGGTGGGGGCAGTGAGGTCATGCCTATTCAGAGTCTGGCACACATGGCTGACTTCATGCTGGGCTGCTTTTCCCGGGACACACGTGTTGTCCGGATAGTGGAGAACAAACTGTACTGGGTCTTCGCACTCCTGGACCCCCGGTATAAAGATAACGTCTCCTCTTTTATTCCGGTAGAGGAGAGGACGAATCGATTGCTGGAATACCAGAGGGAACTCGTGCAGAACATGATGGAGATTTTCCCACCCACCATCGCTGGCGGCAGAGAGGAGAGGGTCTCCCAGAGTCCCACAACATCAATCAGGCCCACAGCCACCAGGGGAACACTCTCCAAGGTGTGGGACACGTTCATGGCACCCCCTCGTGCAACTTCCATCACTGCGGGGCCCGCTATCAGCAGGAGGGACAAGTATCGGCGGATGTTGCGGGAGTACCTGGCAGACCGTAACCCTGTCCTCCCCGATCCCTCGGCGTCCTACACTTACTGGGTCTCCAAGTTGGACACGTGGCTGGAACTGTCCCTGTACGCCTTGGAGGTGCTTGCCTGCCCTGCCGCCAGCGTGCTATCAGAAAGGGTGTTCAGCGCAGCCGGGGGCATTATAACCGATAAGCGCAGCCGCCTGTCAACCGACAGTGCCGACAGGCTGACGCTAATCAAAATGAACAGCAAGTGGATTGACCCGGACTTTGCTTCTCCAACCGTGGAAAGCAGCCAAAAGTGAAGTGCCATCTGTATGAAGTGCCATTTCCTCCTCCACCTCCTCCTCCTCCTCCTTAACTGCCGTAGAATTGCTCCGTAAATAAGAAAAATGTATATGTTTATGGCTCACATCTTGGGCCTCCACAAAATGTTTAAGAGGTCTCACCTCTTGGGCCTCCACATAATTTTTAAGAGGTCTCACCTCTTGGGCCTCCACATAATTTTTAAGAGGTCTCACCTCTTGGGCCTGCACAAAATGTTTAAGAGGTCTCACCTCTTGGGCCTCCACATAATTTTTAAGAGGTCTCACCTCTTGGGCCTGCACAAAATGTTTAAGAGGTCTCACCTCTTGGGCCTCCACATAATTTTTAAGAGGTCTCACCTCTTGGGCCTCCACAAAATGTTTAAGAGGTCTCACCTCTTGGGCCTCCACATAATTTTTAAGAGGTCTCACCTCTTGGGCCTCCACATAATTTTTAAGAGGTCTCACCTCTTGGGCCTCCACAAAATGTTTAAGAGGTCTCACCTCTTGGGCCTCCACATAATTTTTAAGAGGTCTCACCTCTTGGGCCTCCACATAATTTTTAAGAGGTCTCACCTATTGGGCCTCCACATAATTTTTAAGAGGTCTCACCTCTTGGGCCTCCACAAAATGTTTAAGAGGTCTCACCTCTTGGGCCTCCACATAATTTTTAAGAGGTCTCACCTCTTGGGCCTCCACATAATTTTTAAGAGGTCTCACCTCTTGGGCCTGCACAAAATGTTTAAGAGGTCTCACCTCTTGGGCCTCCACATAATTTTTTAAGAGGTCTCACCTCTTGGGCCTGCACAAAATGTTTAAGAGGTCTCACCTCTTGGGCCTCCACATAATTTTTAAGAGGTCTCACCTCTTGGGCCTCCACAAAATCTTTAAGAGGTCTCACCTCTTGGGCCTCCACAAAATCTTTAAGAGGTCTCACCTCTTGGGCCTCCACAAAATCTTTAAGAGGTCTCACCTCTTGGGCCTGCACAAAATCTTTAAGAGGTCTCACCTCTTGGGCCTCCACAAAATCTTTAAGAGGTCTCACCTCTTGGGCCTCCACAAAATCTTTAAGAGGTCTCACCTCTTGGGCCTCCACAAAATCTTTAAGAGGTCTCACCTCTTGGGCTCCACAAAATCTTTAAGAGGTCTCACCTCTTGGGCCTCCACAAAATCTTTAAGAGGTCTCACCTCTTGGGCCTCCACATAATTTTAAAGAGGTCTCACCTCTTGGGCCTCCACAAAATCTTTAAGAGGTCTCACCTCTTGGGCCTCCACAAAATCTTTAAGAGGTCTCACCTCTTGGGCCTCCACAAAATCTTTAAGAGGTCTCACCTCTTGGGCCTCCACAAAATCTTTAAGAGGTCTCACCTCTTGGGCCTCCACAAAATCTTTTAAGGTCTCACTTCTTGGGCCTCCACATAATTTTAAAGAGGTCTCACCTCTTGGGCCTCCACAAAATCTTTAAGAGGTCTCACCTCTTGGGCCTCCACAAAATCTTTAAGAGGTCTCACCTCTTGGGCCTCCACAAAATCTTTAAGAGGTCTCACCTCTTGGGCCTCCACAAAATCTTTAAGAGGTCTCACCTCTTGGGCCTCCACAAAATCTTTAAGAGGTCTCACCTCTTGGGCCTCCACATAATTTTAAAGAGGTCTCACCTCTTGGGCCTCCACAAAATCTTTAAGAGGTCTCACCTCTTGGGCCTCCACAAAATCTTTAAGAGGTCTCACCTCTTGGGCCTCAATTAGGTCCACCTTGGCCTCCACAAAATCTTTAAGAGGTCTCACCTCTTGGGCCTCCACAAAATCTTTTAGGTCTCACTTCTTGGGCCTCCACATAATTTTTAAAGAGGTCTCACCTCTTGGGCCTCCACAAAATCTTTAAGAGGTCTCACCTCTTGGGCCTCCACAAAATCTTTAAGAGGTCTCACCTCTTGGGCCTCCACAAAATCTTTGAGGTCTCACCTCTTGGGCCTCCACATAATTTTAAAGAGGTCTCACCTCTTGGGCCTCCACAAAATCTTTAAGAGGTCTCACCTCTTGGGCCTCCACAAAATCTTTAAGAGGTCTCACCTCTTGGGCCTCCACAAAATCTTTAACAGGTCTCACCTCTTGGGCCTCCACAAAATTTTCCATGAGCCTCTGGCCAGCCCCACGGCCTCTTCCTGCCTTTTGCGGTCCTACGCATCCCTCCACATCCCCACTGCTTTACCTGCTAGACATGACACTGGGCCAGGTCGGGTCACTGATATCTCTAGCGCCAACAATTTGGGCATTTTAAGGCTTCTGCATGTGTTTGAGTTGTTTTTACATTTTAAAGAAGACATGTCTGACCACATTTCACACACACACACAATGACAATTAGGGGTGGGGTCTATTTGCTTTCCCCCTTGCCTATGCCATCTGTGGTTGTCATAGGCAACGTGATTTTAAGGGGTGCAGAATTTCATCTTCTTTTTGTCTAGTTTGGCTTGGGGTCCATGGCAATGTAGAGGAAAGAAGGTTTCCTTGTATGGTCTCACTTTACAGAGAGATTAGATTGTCTTTGGAGTGTATTGTTGAGAGGCTGTGATAGTGGCGTAATAGTGCGACTTGGGCGCGTTATATGCACCCAGACATGCTTCCCCTGCTGTCCCAGTTGCATTCCAGCAGTGTTGGCATCCTTTTCTGAGGTTCCAGGGTGGACTTGGTGACCTCCAAGTGGTCGAATTGAGATTTCCAAGTGGCGAGCATTTTTTTCCCATAGACTTTAATGGGATTCGATATTCGGTCGAATAGTCGAATTTCGCGGTCTATTCGAATCGAATTTCGAACTTTCGAATATTTCACTACTCGCTCATCTCTAATTGTAACAAATCAATTTTCCCTGAAATGGCGGTAAAAACAAACAATACATACTTACCTTATCCATTTACGCATGAAGAGGCCGTCGTGACCATCTTGATTAACCCCTTAATGACCGGGCCATTTTGCACCTTCGTGACCAGACTGATTTTTGCTAATCTGACATGTGTCAGTTTATGTGGTAATAACTTTGGAACGCTTTTACTTATCCAGGCCATTCTGAGATTGTTTTCTCGTCACATATTGTGCTTCACGACAGTAGTAAATTTGTGGCAAAATATTTCATTTTTATTTATAAAAAAAATAGCAAATTTACAAAAAATTTGGAAAAATTAGCAAATTTCAAAATTTCAATTTCTCTACTTTCAAAATAAATAGTAATACCTCCAAAAATAGTTATTATTTTACATTCCCCATATGTCTACTTTATGTTGGCATCATTTTCTAAATGTCATTTTACTTTTTTAGGACGTTAGAGGGCTTAGAAGTTTAGAAGCCATTTTTCAAATTTTCACCAAATTTTCCAAAACCATTTTTTTTAAGCACCAGTTCAGATGTAAAGTGATTTTGAGTGGCTTACATAATGAAACCCCCCATAAATGACCCCATTTTAAAAACTACACCCCTCAAATTATAAAAAACTGCTGTTACAAACTTTGTTAACCCTTGAGGTGTTCCACAAGAATTAAAGGAAAATGGAGGTGAAATTTCAAAATTTCACTTTTTTGGTAGATTATTCATGTTAATAATTTTTTCTTGCAACACAGCAAGGGTTAACAGCAAACTAAACCTCAATATATATTGCTCTGATTCTGCAGTTTACAGAAATACCCCATATGTGGTGGTAAACGTTTCTATGGGTTTGTGGCAGTGGTCAGAAGGGAAGGAGCGCCATACGGATTTTGGAGGCAGATTTTGCTAAAATAGTTTGTAGGCACCATTTTGTAATTGAGAGACCCTGACGTACCCCTACAGTGGAAACCCTCAAAAAGTGACCCCATTTTGGAAACTACACCCTTCAACGAATATATTAAGGGGGTACTGGCCACTTTGACCCCCTAAGCGTTTTACGGAATTTGGAAACACTTGGCTATGAAAATGAAAAGTTTCATTTCTTCCAATAAAATGTTGCTATAGCCCCAATTTTTTTATTTGCATAAGGGGTAACAGGAGAAAAGCACCCCATAATATGTTACCCATTTTCTCCTGAATACGGCAACACCCCATATGTGGTGGTAAACTGCTGTGGGGGCACATGGCAGGTCTCAGAACAGAAGGAGTGCCATATGGATTTTACAACACAGATTTTGATGGATTGGTTTGCGGGAGCCATTGATTTTTATTTTTTTGAGCTATTGTCTTATGTAGGGGCTCATTTTTTGCAGGATGAGGTGAGGTTTTCATTGGTACCATTTTGGGGTAAATACGCCTTTTTGATCGCTTGGTATTACTCTTTTTGTGAGTCAAGGTGAAAAAAATAGCTGTTTTGGCATAGTTTTTTTAGCATTTTTTTACAGCATTCACCTGAGGGGGCAAGTCATGTGATATTTTTATAGAGCAGGTTTTTACGAACGCGGCGATACCCAATATGTCTAACATTTTTATTATTGTTAAGTTTTACACATTAGATGCATTTTAGAACAGAATTAAATCTTGTTTATGTGTTGCCATTTTCAGAGAGCCATATTTTTTTTATTTTTCGGGCGATTGTCTCAGGTAGGGTATCATTTTTGCAGGACAAGATGACGGTTAGATTAGTACCATTTTGGGTTAAATACATGTTTTTTGATCGCCTGCTATTACACTTTTCGTGAGGGAAGAGGGAAAAAAATGGCTATTTTGGCATAGTTTTTTTTTATTTTTTTTTTACAGCATTCGCCTGGGGGGCCATCTCATGTAATATTTTTATAGAGCAGGTTGTTACGGACGTGGCGATACCCAATGTGTCTAACATTTTTATTTTTGGAAAGTTTTACAGATTAGATGCATTTTTGAACAGAATAAAATCTTTTTTTTGTGTTGCCATTTTCAGAGAGCCATTTTTTTTTATTTTTCGGACAATTGTCTCAGGTAGGGTATCATTTTTGCAGGAAAAGATGACGGTTTGATTGGTACCAATTTGGGTTAAATACACCTTTTTGATCGCCTGCTATTACACTTTTTGTGAGGGAAGAGGGAAAAAAATGGCTATTTTGGCATAGTTTTTTTTTTTTTTTTTTACAGCATTCGCCTGGGGGGCCATCTCATGTAATATTTTTATAGAGCAGGTTGTTACGGACGTGGCGATACCCAATATGTCTAACATTTTTATTTTTGGAAAGTTTTACACATTAGATGCATTTGTGAACAGAATAAAATCTTTTTTTTGTGTTGCTATTTTCTGAGAGCCATATTTTTTTTATTTTTCAGGCGATTGTCTTAGTTAGGGTCTCATTTTTTGTGGGACAAGATTACGGTTTGATTGGTACGGTTTGGGGTACATACGCTTTTTGATCGCCTGCTATTACACTTTTTGTAAGGGAAGGTGACCAAAAAATGTCTGTTTTGGCACAGTTTTTTTTTTTTTTTTTTACTGCGTTCACCTGGCGGGTGGATGACATGATATTTTTATAGAGCCGGTCGATACGGACGCGGCGATACCTAATATGTATACCTTTCTTTTTTCACCTTTTTTAACCATTTTTTTAACTTTTTTTTGAAAATGGCTTATTTTTTTTAACTTTTATTATTATTTATTTATTTTTACTTTATTTTTTAACTTTTCATTTTCCACTTTATTTAACTTTTGGGGGTCTGATCCCCTTTACAATGCATTACAATACTTTTGTATTGTAATGCATTGGCTGTAAGTGTATTACTCAGTGTAATACACTTACAGCCTGCTTCCTGTGCGATCCAGGGGGCTGGATCGCACAGGAACGCAGGGATAGCAGCCACGATGCCTAAGGAAGGCATCGGGCTGCTATCCAAGCCATCGGGTCCCCGTCACAGCAGCACGGGGACCCGATGGCCCCGCTCGCCATCCTGAATAGCGGCGGACCATGCCGCACGCCTCATGTGCCGCGGTCAGCGCTGACCGCGGCACATGAAGGGTTAATGCGCCGGCATCGGTGTTTTCACCGATGCTGGCGCATTCAGCAGGGGTCCGGCTATTCGGCACAGCCGGACCCCCGTCGCTCGTCTGTCCTGGGGCTCCCTGACACCCCTTTTCTGCAGCGCCGTCTTTAGACAGTGCTGCAGACTGGGGACTCGCGCCGCCCGCCGTCTAAAGACAGTGGGCTGTCGGCATCGGGTTAAAGATACCACGCAAAATCTTGTGTGCAAGATTTTGTGCGCTATCTTCAATGAAGATGGCCTAGGCGGCCTCTGTACGATCAAGTGCATAAGGTGAGTATTTATTTACTGTGTATATTATCCTGTACTGTGACATCACTGTGTACATTATCCTGTACTGTGACATCACTGTGTACAAATAGCTTGGCTATAATGATTCCTTTCTGGATCTAATTTTAAAAGATAACTTTTATTTCAAATTATTAAAACAACTATAATGTCCTAAATAAGTGTCATATATTAAAAACACTTATAACAGTCAGCCTCATGCCAAATTAATATCTGCAGGTTGTCCTAAAGCTAGCAAGAATTGCAAAGGATTGCAAAAAAATGCCTGTTTTATAAGATATAGATTCTATTGAGCATTAATCTTCATGCTCTTTACATGTGTCCAAAAAAAGGCACTATTATTGGGTTGGGATATACTGTAATTATACCAAACACTTAATTGTGAACCTAGGATCACGTCTGATCCAAAATACCAGGTCACTTAGAGTTGGTACAGGTGCTTATATATCAACACTCCTTCAAACAAATCAATTGCTAGGCTCGGTAATGCCAAACCAAAGCTCTGGACACTATTAGATAACCTGCCTACATAGTATCGTATTACGGTGGTTGTCAACTGTATAAAGGGCAAGATCAGCTGACTGCTACAGCAATTTAAAATAAAGAACTGCGCTCCCCCAACATGTTTCACCACGTATGTGGCTTCTTCAGGGGTTAGGAGCTGCTAACCCGATTGTTTGGCGTGACGGACTTTAAATACCTATGTCCGTACCTCCCATATAGGGAACTTCACCAATCGCCAGCTAGCCGGGCAATAACAAGCTAAAACAGAGGTATAATTGGTAGCTTACATCACCCCCTCCGTTGGTATTGGTTAACGGAGCTTCCTTCCATTTCCGAGGGTGTGTTCCTCTCAGGGCCTCTTAGCGCGCACACTCACGGACTTAGAAAATCTCCCAAGCGCTGCATCTCAAATGCGCATGTCACTCTCAAGCGCTACATCTCAACTGCGCATGTCAGGAGACTTAGACTAATTTTACCGGTTTAGGTATTAGTGCGCATGTCAGAAGACTCAAACAGATTCAGTCTGCTCAGATTAAGAAAATGTAGCAAAATAATGAAACATTATCTTAAAAAATTAAGGACTCTTTCCTTCTGTAATCCTGGTACATCTGAAAACTTATTAGCATACAGACATACATTCTAGGGGTATTATTTTTTATTTCTTTATTATTGATTATAACTAATCATTCCATTCTTCTTTTTCTTCACTCATTCCCCATTTACTGAGTCTATCTACCTGTCTACCTATATTCACTATCCTCATTATTATAAGCTTGTTAATGACACTTAAAAGATACTTTTTAACCCTTAATTAACTACTACAATAATTTAATTTTAACATACTGTTCCCATAGATTTTAATTCTTTTTCATTTTTTATCATTTTTTATCACTGTACCTAAGTATGATTTATAATATTTTGAAGATTTATTGATTTTTTATATTTATATTTATTTAGGAACTCTGATCACCCCAGCCTTCGGCCAAAAAAGGATACACTAAATAAATGGGGCAAAAGTAAAGCCCTCATTAAGGCCGCTGGGACTCTTAGTTTGGAGTCGATGAATCCAGCGTGCCTCACATTGCAAACTGTTGCAATGTGAGGCACGCTGGATTCATCGACTCCAAACTAAGAGTCCCAGCGGCCTTAATGAGGGCTTTACTTTTGCCCCATTTATTTAGTGTATCCTTTTTTGGCCGAAGGCTGGGGTGATCAGAGTTCCTAAATAAATATAAATATAAAAAATCAATAAATCTTCAAAATATTATAAATCATACTTAGGTACAGTGATAAAAAATGATAAAAAATGAAAAAGAATTAAAATCTATGGGAACAGTATGTTAAAATTAAATTATTGTAGTAGTTAATTAAGGGTTAAAAAGTATCTTTTAAGTGTCATTAACAAGCTTATAATAATGAGGATAGTGAATATAGGTAGACAGGTAGATAGACTCAGTAAATGGGGAATGAGTGAAGAAAAAGAAGAATGGAATGATTAGTTATAATCAATAATAAAGAAATAAAAAATAATACCCCTAGAATGTATGTCTGTATGCTAATAAGTTTTCAGATGTACCAGGATTACAGAAGGAAAGAGTCCTTAATTTTTTAAGATAATGTTTCATTATTTTGCTACATTTTCTTAATCTGAGCAGACTGAATCTGTTTGAGTCTTCTGACATGCGCACTAATACCTAAACCGGTAAAATTAGTCTAAGTCTCCTGACATGCGCAGTTGAGATGTAGCGCTTGAGAGTGACATGCGCATTTGAGATGCAGCGCTTGGGAGATTTTCTAAGTCCGTGAGTGTGCGCGCTAAGAGGCCCTGAGAGGAACACACCCTCGGAAATGGAAGGAAGCTCCGTTAACCAATACCAACGGAGGGGGTGATGTAAGCTACCAATTATACCTCTGTTTTAGCTTGTTATTGCCCGGCTAGCTGGCGATTGGTGAAGTTCCCTATATGGGAGGTACGGACATAGGTATTTAAAGTCCGTCACGCCAAACAATCGGGTTAGCAGCTCCTAACCCCTGAAGAAGCCACATACGTGGTGAAACATGTTGGGGGAGCGCAGTTCTTTATTTTAAATTGCTGTAGCAGTCAGCTGATCTTGCCCTTTATACAGTTGACAACCACCGTAATACGATACTATGTAGGCAGGTTATCTAATAGTGTCCAGAGCTTTGGTTTGGCATTACCGAGCCTAGCAATTGATTTGTTTGAAGGAGTGTTGATATATAAGCACCTGTACCAACTCTAAGTGACCTGGTATTTTGGATCAGACGTGATCCTAGGTTCACAATTAAGTGTTTGGTATAATTACAGTATATCCCAACCCAATAATAGTGCCTTTTTTTGGACACATGTAAAGAGCATGAAGATTAATGCTCAATAGAATCTATATCTTATAAAACAGGCATTTTTTTGCAATCCTTTGCAATTCTTGCTAGCTTTAGGACAACCTGCAGATATTAATTTGGCATGAGGCTGACTGTTATAAGTGTTTTTAATATATGACACTTATTTAGGACATTATAGTTGTTTTAATAATTTGAAATAAAAGTTATCTTTTAAAATTAGATCCAGAAAGGAATCATTATAGCCAAGCTATTTGTTATTTTGATGTAAAGTGGATTCCGGATTAATGGCCTTTTGATAAATGCTATCACTGTGTACATTATCCTGTACTGTGACATCATTGTGTACATTATCCTGTACTGTGACATCACTGTGTACATTATCCTGTACTGTGACATCACTGTGTACATTATCCTGTATTTTGACATCACTGTGTACATTATCCTGCACTGTGACATCACTGTGTACATTATCCTGTACTGTGACATCACTGTGCACATTATCCTGTACTGTGACATCACTGTGTACATTATCCCTGTACTGTGACATCACTGTGTATATTATCCTGTACTGTGACATCACTGTGTACATTATCCTGTACTGTGACATTACTGTGTACATTATCCTGTACTGTGACATCACTGTGTACATTATCCCTGTACTGTGACATCACTGTGTACATTATCCTGTACTGTGACATCACTGTGCACATTATCCTGTACTGTGACATTACTGTGTACATTATCCTGTGCTGTGACATCACTGTGTACATTATCCTGTACTGTGACATCACTGTGTACATTATCCTGTACTGTGACATTACTGTGTACATTATCCTGTACTGTGACATCACTGTGTACATTATCCCTGTACTGTGACATCACTGTGTACATTATCCTGTACTGTGACATCACTGTTCACATTATCCTGTACTGTGACATCACTGTTCACATTATCCTGTACTGTGACATCACTGTGTACATTATCCTGTGATATCATTGTGTACATTATCCTGTACTGTGACATCACTGTGTACATTATCCTGTACTGTGACATCACTGTGTACATTATCCCTGTTCTGTGACATACTGTTCATTATCCTGTACTGTGACATCACTAAGTACATTATCCTGTACTGTGACATCACTGTGTACATTATCCTGCACTGTGACATCACTGTGTACATTATCCTGCACTGTGACATCACTGTGTACATTATACCTGTACTGTGACATCACTGTGTACATTATCCTGTACTGTGACATCACTGTGTACATTATCCTGTACTGTGACATCACTGTGTACATTATCCTGTACTGTGACATCACTGTCTATATTATCCCTGTACTGTGACATCACTGTGTACATTATCCTATACTGTGACATCACTGTGTACATTATCCTGTACTAGGGTGGCCACCTGCTTCATCCCAAAAAGGAGGACATTTTAGGCCACACCCCCAACCTGCTAAACCACGCCCTCTCCCAGTAAGTGCCCGGCAAAAGAAAAAAAAAAGAGAGGAAAACCTTAAAGGGGTTGTCAGGGTTCAGAGTTGAACCCAGATGTACCCTTAATTTCACCCAGGCAGCCCGGCAAGGGCAAGGGTTCTTCTGTTCACAATTACACACTGCCCTAATGGGCCGGCTTTACCGCTGCCGTTTTACTGGCCGGCGGGCATTCTGTATCCAGCAGTGGCGGAGTCAGTGAATTCCAGCAGGCTGTTCTCTGCTGGAACAGCCTGCCAGAATCACTAACTCAGATGTGAAAGTAGCCTAATACAGCGCCACATACCTCTTACATCCAGTGACGTCTTCTTTGATGTAGACATTCTGTGTCCTCAATCTTCTCCATTCAGACCAGACCGCCATGATGATTTCTTTCAGCCATCTCTTCTCTCTGCGGAATTTGACAGACAGACATCTTAGTTTCCTACTTTTCCATCATTCTCCCACCTTCTTGAACACCCCATCCTGCCCCCCCAATACTCAGACACTGTGCTCCACAGACAGTACTTCCTTTAGTAATTATTGGCACACAGTGCTCTAAAAAAAATAACTTCGCTACTAAAGTGTAACCAAAATGTTCCCCAAAAATAACTGTGCTAAGCTGATAGCGTGACAGGGTGCCCCCCACAATAATAGTGCTCCCCAAAGTCCCAATAGAAATAATTAGTGCCACCAGTAAAGTCAATGTCCCCATAATGCCCTCATAATGTGTGCCAATGCCCACTGTGTGCCCAAAAAAAATCTTAGTGCCCCCAGTTGAGCTACATAGTTCCCTAAAATTTGTGCCAGTATAAAATACTCCTATATAGTGCCCCCATAGTGCTCCTCCCCTTGTCCCCATGGTGCCTGACATAAGGTGCCAGTATAAAATGCCCCCATAATGTGTGCCCCCATAATGTGTGCAGTATAAAATGCCCCCATCAGACCTCAGGTCAGCATCTTGTGCCCCCATCAGACCTCAGATCAGCGTCTTGTGCCCCATCAGACCTCAGATCAGGGTCTTGTGCCCCCCCTCAGACCTCAGATCAACATCTTGTGCCCCATCAGACCTCAGATCAACACAATGTGCCCCCATCAGACCTGAGGTCAGCGTCTTGTGCCCCATCAGACCTCAGATCAACATCTTGTGTCCCCCTTCATACCTCAGATCAGCGTCTTGTGCCCCCATCAGACCTCAGATCAGCGTCTTGTGCCCCATCAGACCTCAGATCAGCGTCTTGTGCCCCCATCAGACCTCAGATCAGTGTTTTGTGCCCCCATCAGACCTCAGATCAGCAGAATGTGCCCCCATCAGACCTCAGATCTGCGTCTTGTGCCTCATCGAGTTCACGATTTTCCTAAAAAATAAAATCGTGAGGCTTTCAATTGGCGAATTAATCGAATTAATTCGATTAATCACCCAGCCCTACCTGTACTGTGACATCACTGTGTACATTATCCTGTACTGTGACATCACTGTGTACATTATCCTGTACTGTGACATCATTGTGTACATTATCCTGTACTGTGACATCACTGTGTACATTATCCTGTACTGTGACACCACTGTGTACATTATCCTTCTACTGTGACATCACTGTGTACATTATATCTGTACTGTAACATCACTGTGTACATTATCCTGTACTGTGACATCACTGTGTACATTATCCCTGTACTGTGACATCGCTGTGCACATTATCCTGTGACATCACTGTGTACATTATCCTGTACTGTGACATCACTGTGTACATTATACCATACCGTGACATCACTGTGTACATTATACCATACCGTGACATCACTGTGTACATTATCCTGTACTGTGACATGACTGTGTACATTATCCTGTACTGTGACATTACTGTGTACATTATCCTGTACTGTGACACCACTGTGTACATTATCCCTGTACGGTGACATCACTGTGTACATTATCCTATACTGTGACTTCACTGTGTACATTATCCTGTACTGTGACATCAGTGTGTACATTATCCCTGTACTGTGACATCACTGTGTGCATTATCCTGTACTGTGACATCACTGTGTACATTATCCTGTACTGTGACACCACTGTGGATATTATCCTGTACTGTGACATCACTGTGTACATTATCTTGTACTGTGACACCACTGTGGACATTATCCTGTACAGTGACATCACTATGTACATTATCCTGTACAGTGACATCACTGTGTACATTATCCCTGTACTGTGACATCACTGTGTACATTATCCTGTACTGTGACATCACTGTGTACATTATCCTGTACTGTGACATCACTGTGTACATTATCCTGTACTGTGACATTACTGTGTACATTATCCTGTACTGTGAGATCACTGTGTATTATCCTGTACTGTGAGATCACTGTGTACATTATCCTGTACTGTGACATCACTGTGTACATAATCCTGTACTGTGACTTCACTGTGTAAATTATCCTGTACTGTGACATCACTGTGTACATTATACTGTACTGTGACATCACTGTGTACATTATCCTGTACTGTGACATCACTGTGTACATTATCCTGTACTGTGAGATCACTGTGTATTATCCTGTACTGTGAGATCACTGTGTACATTATCCTGTACTGTGACATCACTGTGTACATAATCCTGTACTGTGACTTCACTGTGTAATTATCCTGTACTGTGACATCACTGTGTACATTATCCTGTACTGTGACATCACTGTGTACATTATCCTGTACTGTGACATCACTGTGTACATTATCCTGTACTGTGACATCACTGTGTACATTATCCTGTACTGTGACATCACTGTGTACATTATCCCTGTACTGTGACATCACTGTGTACATTATCCTGTACTGTGACATCACTGTGTACATTATCCTGTACTGTGACATCACTGTGTACATTATCCTGTACTGTGACATCACTGTGTACATTATCCTGTACTGTGACATCACTGTGTACATTATCCCTGTACTGTGACATCACTGTGTACATTATCCTGTACTGTGACATCACTGTGTCCATTATCCCTGTACTGTGACATCACTGTGTACATTATTCTTGTGCTTTAGTAAGATCAAAATAATATTTTCCATGTTTTGCACTTACTGCTGAATATGGTCATGTTGATTGGCGTCCAATAGTTATTTTGTTTGGCGAACCTAAAGGACTGCCAGTATCCATTGGAAAAAAAGACATGGTGGTCAGCCAGCACATCCCAGTGCGCACATGCACATCACTATGGCCATAAGCACAAACAGAAACAATGCAACAGCACTCTGCAACACAGATAATCAAATAAATACAATCTAGCCATACTCACTATAGAAAATGTACTAATGCTGCTATGTTATACATGTGAGAATCTTGGCAAATATAATTTGTACAAAATTATTTGTGCCTGTCCGCCAACGACAAGGCGATCTCTTTAGAACAGAAACCTTTATGAAATACTACCTCCAGTGGTGCCATCCTGGTTTCCATTAAATGCAGGTTCTACATGCATGAAGTGGCACCACCGGAGGTAGTATTTAGTGTATGTTCCTGTCCTAAAGAGATTGCCTTGTCGTTGGCGGACAGGCACAAATTATTTTATACAAAATATATTTGCCAAGAATCTCACATTTATAATGTAGCATCAGTGAGTATGGCACAATTGATTATTTGTGTTTGCAGAGTGCTGGTGCATTGTTTGTTTTTCGCTTTAGCATCCTTTGACGTCAACCACGCCGTGCCTTTTGATGACCATTTCTGTTAATGATAAGTTCATATCCGGCTGGGGGTGTCCTGAAATTTGTAAAGTCGACGGTTGTCCAAATCTAGCTATCCAGTATCTTATACTGTACTATATCCTATCCTCCACATAACATCCTATGCTTTCCACCCGATGGACTTAATTTTGCCTAAACCTACAATGAATCCTCCATACGTTTGCATTGATCCATGACCAGTCGTTTTTCCTGTTGGAGATGTTCCATTTCTCATCCATGGTGTAAAATATCCTATAGGACAAAGAGGAACAATATCCCATCTTGGAGACTTCTGAAGGCCTCCTCTTCTTCATCTGTGTCTTGCTTTAATAACCCAAGACTAAAATGCTCTTAATTGAAATTCCTTGTAGGATTTTCGACACCCCGCATCCGAGATCTGGCAGGAACATGACATCTGTCTCTATAAAGTTCAATTTACCCAAAACACCTGCTCATTCTGTTTTTTCCCCACCCCAATCCACTTGGGAAATATCTACTTTCGAGGCATCTGGCAGTTTTATAGGCTGTAGTGACTGTTCCCACAGGCGGGGAAGTTACTGCTCTTTCCCAAAACCATTTGATTTGTATCTCCAAGAAATCCATCAGCATCTCTGTGATATCAGAGAGAGGGGGAAAAAAAAGACGTGCAATTATTTTTTCCCTGTAAATCTTGTCTAAAGACCGACCGAAGCCAAAGTGAAATTGTTTCCATACCCGGAGTGTATATAATTCAGCCGTTATGCGGCACGATGACTGCTTAATGCACAGGCTTAGACAGCACATTATGGCTCACATGTGGTCTGGAGGGGGGAAGATATCAATAAAGCTTTATGTCTGCAGGAGAACCGTCTACGCAGTAGACACCAACCTTAAAGGGGTTGTCCACAAAACTTACATTTTTCAAAACAGCACCTGGATCTAAATTTCTAAAGTAATTGCATGTAATTAAAATGTAATGTTGCCACTGAGTTATTCAATAAAATGTATCTGTATAGTGCCACCTGCTGTTTGTTCTTTTCCTCATTTCTCTGTCCACCTCACTGAGGTGGTCGCACATGCTTAGTTCCATCCTTGAACTGCCACGAGCTATGTCTTGTATTAGAATCTGTGACTGTTACAGGGAGAGAGCTGCAGCACAAAGACCACCCCCTCTGAGAAAAGACACTCCCCTGAGGTGCCAGCTTGTAGTAAGTCTAGCAAAACAATTAGAGCAATGAATGGTGAGATCTGTGGATTCATGTGAGGTACAGCGCTGGTTCTAGCTTTGTTAGAAAGAGATTGTCATGTACTATGTCTGATTTTCATTTATTACATTTGCAACAAGGCCCTGATGAGGTGTTGTTTCACGGTATACTCCTGAAGGACGCTGCCCCCTGGGAGTCCGAAGTGGACTGCGATCTGAATTTCAGGGAAAATTCCATTTCCTGCGAAGCCGATATTCCTCGTGCTTCTTGGTAACTAATTGATTTGACCTGAAATGGGGTAAAAAAAAATCATACTGACCTCATCCGTTTGAGCGCGAGGAGCCTGCCACTGCAATCTTGATTGAAGATCCTAAACAAAATCTTGTGACGTATGATGTCACTATACAGGAGGACGTGATGATGTAATCACGCAACGCACAAGATTTCGTGTTGGATCTTCAGTCAAGATGGTGGTGGCTGGCTCTTCGCAATCAAATTGGATGAGGTAAGTATTATTTTATATTTTTTTATTATACATAGACCTTAATATTAATATCAGATGCTGTGATCAGCGATAAACACGGCATCTGAGGGGTACAATCACAGAGAGCAGCACAATCGCCATTTCCTGCCATTGTACCCACTACTTACAAAGAAATGCACTTTGTGACAGCAAATTTTTTTGTAAAATTCGGTGAAGCAGCCAATCGAATTTTTATTTATCTCTAGCACTAGCAGTCACTTGTGGATATAGATGTCCACGATGTGATGCAGACTTCGTATTTGACCGGCTTGGAAGAGGTCTAGGTGATGGGTGTCTGAGCTGTAGTTCCTCACCTGCAGCAGGGTCTGTGAAGCCATGATTTTGCTGATCACTCAGCTGTTTAGGCATTTTGAAGCAGTGGTCTACGTTCTTTCTATCTTCCTGGAGTGAAGGTCTCACAGGAGAACTGGATATGGTCCCTTGGAGTAGAAGCTCTGACATGCAGTTTGATGATGTCCCATCTTTACATCACTGAATCCCTCTTCCAGTCTCTGGCTGATATCTGTAGGTTCAGGGCATCATGGCTGAAGGGATTTCCCACAGTGTCACATGATGGACAGGTTATAGGGAAGCTTACTGTAGTACCCAGAGCAAGTTGCCCAAGGAGGTAATTTCTAAATTCATCCCTTTAAATTGGGTCTCTAAAAGAGGACCTCTCACATCTCACCAACATGTCTATCCTTGAGCATGTATTCTCAGAATCATGCATTATGCCATTCCTCTTTATTCCTCCTGGAAATGTATGAATAAACTGACAACTGGGTGTTATCAGTTGGAAATGTATCTATATACAGTCTGACATGGTTCAATCAATGCTAGACTGTGTAAGGACACATCCCTTTAAGAAGGGGAATGGTAACACCCAGTTGGCAATTTATTGAGACATTTCTAGGAGGAATAGCAGAGGGAAGAAACAATAAAGTAACCTATGAAAAGATGCCCCTGAACAGTTATTTTATGGGGCATTCGAGATTTATTAAGACAGACATATCTGTAGGGGTGGCAGGTCCTTTTTAAATTTGTTATGGTCAGCGGTCAGATGGACAATCAATTAAATTCTCCCATTGCGCATTTTCTTTCCACCAATCATTCTCTAATTCTTATTTTTTTAATCCCTCCTTCCCGGCGCCCTTTGCAGGTGCCCGCACTGCCTACCCCTCGCCCTGTTTTATTATAACCAACCCCTTTTATTGTATGTACTATAATTGTAAAGACAAATATTCCAGATACAATGTATCATTTATGGAACTGATTTCTTCTTACAAATGTTAAATATTTCACCTCCCCTTAGAAAATATCAGACCATCGCAGGGTTAACCCCGGCATCCAGCGGCACCACGTCCGGCGTGATATATACCCTTGGTATCGTGTGGAGGAACGATTTTTACATATCGGATCAAGCACCTGCAGGTGACATCATGGAATGTGAGATGAGATTGTGCGAGGGTAATGGCCTCCCAGAAGCAGCAACGCAGAGCGTGTTAGTGAAGGAGTGGCGCCTGCAGAGAGTGGCGCAGCGAACACGGGGTCAGCTAGAGACGTTTCACATGAGCTACATTTTCCAAACTCGTCGTGAGAGAGGAACCAGCATCTGGGACACCTTTACATTTCACTCTATTTAGGTGGGACCTCCTCGTCCCCAGTTTCGTACCCTCCCCGCCTGCCCCTAATATAGCCCTGTGGGTTTCCTATAGCATACAGAGTCTTTAGGGCTCCACATAGGGTTGCCACCCGGCTAATAACTCACTGGCCAAGCCGGTAATTTAGCGGCCCTGCCGGTGCCAGTGAAAATTTCTACCAGTTCTACCAGTGAAAATAAATGCTGGTATTTTCCTTTATGGACTATTACTAATGCCATTGCGGATCGCTCATTAGTACAGCCTTTACCTCCCCCCTTGTGTAAAAAGCTCACCTCATCCATTTGATAGACCTGCACTCCAGCGTGATGACGTTTCACAGCATTGACTGGAAGCAGCAGGACCTGAGAAACGTCATCACACTGGAGCGCAGGTCCTGTCCTGAGCCTCTCATACGCAGCGAGTGTTTTTTTTTTTTTGCACAGAGAAGAGAAGGGGCATTATTAATACTGGGGGCACTAATGGAGGCATTAGTAATTCTGGAGTTACTAATCGGTGCATTATTATTACTGGAGGGCACTAATGAGGGCATTACTATTACTGAGGGGCAGTTAGTGGGGGCACTAATGGGGCATTAATATTACTGGGGGCTCTAATGGGTCACTATTAATTCTGGGGGTGCTATTGGGGTCATTATTAATATTGGGGCACTAATGGAGGCAGTATTATTACTGGGGGCACTAATGGGGGCATTAGTAATTCTGGGGGACACTAATTGGAGCATTACTATTACTGGGTGCACTAATCTGTGTATTAAGATTACTGGGGGCTCTAATGGGGGTACTATTAATTCTGGGGGCACTAATCGGGGATTATTAATTCTGGGGGGCACTAATTTTGGGCATTATTAATTCTGGGGAGTGCTAATGGGGGCATGATTAATTCTGGTGGGCTCTAATTGGGGTATTAATATTTCTGGGGGCGCTAATGAGGGAATTACTGTTACTGGGGCACTAATGGGGGCATTAATATTACTGGGGGCCACTAATGGGGGCATTAGTAATTCTGGACTTACTAATCGGTGCATTATTATTACTGGAGGGCACTAATGAGGGCATTACTATTACTGAGGGGCAGTTAGTGGGGGCACTAATGGGCATTAATATTACTGGGGGCTCTAATGGGGTCACTATTAATTCTGGGGGTGCTTTTGGGGTCATTATTAATATTGGGGGCACTAATGGAGGCAATATTATTACTGGGGGGCACTAATGGGGGCATTAGTAATTCTGGGATACACTAATTGAAGCATTACTATTACTGGGTGCACTAATTTGTGTATTAAGATTACTGGGGGCTCTAATGTGGGTACTATTAATTTGGGGGCACTAATCGGGGGATTATTAATTCTGGGGGGCACTAATTGGGGCATTATTAATTCTGGGGGACACTAATTGGGGCATTAATATTACTGGGGGCACTTATGGGGGCATAATTAATACTGGGAGCCATTATGACATCCCGTGTTATGCTACCCCCCACAGTGACACCCCCTTTAGAGTGTGGCTAAACTTGGCCAGTATTTTTTGTTGGGAAAGGTGGCAACCCTAGCTCCACGAGGCACCAGGGGCTGCTGCTACACTATCTTCTGCACCCCTATAACTACAGAGTCAATGAGAAGATACTGAAGAACATTTTGTTGGAATAATGCTCAATATTCTGTGTATTCAACAACTACCTTATGTAATTGCCTGTCTCCAGAAACAGTGTCATGCTGTTCAGAGGCGTAGCTAGAGGTTCAGCACAGGGGGGGCGAAACATACTTGAGTGGGCCCCCCACTTGGCTTCCCAAACGCACGTTTCCAACTTCACAGGCACATACTACTAGTTGTGGTTATAATATTGTATTAGAAAGATGACTATATAAACTGCTAGATCATCTATGCTGTTAAGTACAGTACAATAGACTTTCTACATACCCTACTGTAAATACACTACCATATAATGCAGTAAAATATAGGAGTAATAGGATTAAAAAACAACGGGACTCCTATGTTAAAGGGGTTGTCCGGGTTCAGAGAAGAACCCGGACATACCTGCAATTTCACCCAGGCAGCCCGCCTGAAGAGGGCATCGGAGCATCCTATGCTCCGATGCCCTCCTTTGCCCTGCGCTAATTAGGGCAGGGCAAAGGAATTTCGCCGGGTTCCGGTGACGTACCGGTCCCTGCCGGGCAGAGGCTTCCGCCCGGCAGTGAGTCGGTGACGTCATCGGCGCTGATGGACAGGCTTCAGCGCTGCCCTAGCCAGTAAAACGGCTAGGGCAGCGCTAAAGCCGGCCCATTAAGGCCGGTGACGTCACCGAACTCACTGCCGGGCGGAAGTACCCGCCCGGCAGCGAGTATTTACAAAACAAGAGACCTTGCCCTGCGCGATCTAGCGCAGGGCAAGGGGGGGGCATCGGAGCATGAGATGCTCCGATGTCCTCTTCAGGCAGGCTGCCTGGGTGAAATTGCAGGTATGTCCGGGTTCTTCTCTGAACCCGGACAACCCCTTTAAAGGAAACCTGTCCCCAGTTTTTACATCACTAAACTAACAGTCCCCTGCCCCCATCAGACCTCAGATCAGCAGAATGTGCCCCCATCAGACCTCACATCAGCCTACTGTGCCCCCATCAGACCTCAGATCAGCGTATTGTGCCCCCATCAGACCTCAGATCAGCGTATTGTGCCCCCATCAGACCTCAGATCAGCGTATTGTGCCCCCATCAGACCTCAGATCAGCCTACTGTGCCCCTATCAGACCTCAGATCAGCGTATTGTGCCCCCATCAGACCTCAGATCAGCCCACCCAGCCACATAGGATTAAAATAAAAAACCTTACTTACCTGTTCTGCGCTGCGGCTGCCCTCCGGTCCGCGCTCTGCTCTCTTCCCTGGCCCGCGCACACTATGACCTGACGCTGCGTGCAGCGTCAGGTCATAGTGCGCGCCACCAGGGAAGAGAGCAGAGCGCGGACCGGAGGGCAGCCCAGCGCAGAACAGGTAAGTAAGGTTTTTTATTTTAATCCTATGTGGCTGGGTGGGCTGATCTGAGGTCTGATGGGGGTCCCTAAATACAAGTGAGCGCTTCCATAATGGAAGCGCTCACTTGTATTCGCCTGATTCTGGGCCCCCCTGAGTCACTGGGCCCGGAGCCGTCGCCCCCCCTGCCCCCCCGGTAGCTACGCCACTGATGCTGTTAATAAAGTACTGCTAAAAAGAAAATGCAGGAAGGGGCGGAGCCTTGCTGCACATGTACAGAGAGAGAGCTGAGAGAGAAGAAAGCCAGAAGCAGAGGCTAAGATCCTGATCTTACTGATCATATGTTGTGCTGTCATTTCTGCATAAAGTCCTGTTGTTCCTCATGCTGCGTCTGATGGAGACCTGATTCATCCGCTGCTATCTGCTAATAATGATGCTTGGTGTCATTCATAATTCAGATGACATTCAGGATTTATAGATCACTCCTATGGACACAGATATACACAGCCGAGTCATATTGTTTACTTTGACGTCAGCATCGTGTAGCTCATGAAGAAAGTCCTGTGTGCTGAGCTGGCTCAGTGGTTATATATGTGGTGCTGAGATGGCTTGGTGGGTATATAAGGTGTGCTGAGCAGGCTTGGTAGATAAATAAGGTGTGCTGAGCGGGCTTGGTGGGTATATAAGGTGTGCTGAGCGGGCTCAGTGGGTATATAAAGTGTGCTGAGCGGACTCGGTGGGTATATAAGGTGTAATAGGCTGTCTGCACACGTATCCCTAGCTGCTGTCATGGGTTAAAGGAGCAATTTATCAGAGTTGCAAAAAATGGTTAATTATTGCCTTTTGGGCCCCGGGTGGTGGTATTTCTGACACTACGCAGTGTGAACTGTTCTCGTGCTGCTGTGGTGACAATGGACAGCAGACAAATGGCACCATTGTGAATAAGCGACGTGGAAACTGTGGAGCACCACGTGCCATTGATGTGAGAGGTGAACTTTGTATATGAAGGTGGCCGATGGAGGACCGACACCCTACAGGGGAGCAGCTCACTGCCAAAATGAACCAGGGGCGACCAGACGTGTGTCTAAGACAACAGTTCATCCAACCCTACAGAGTATGGGGCTTTGAAGCAGAGGGATGGTCACTGTTCCTCTGCATTGGCAGAAAAATATTCAATTTTCACGGAAAAATTTAAATTGGACCTTCATTAATTTCCTAATTTCTGCTTCATGGAACGGATGGACGTTGGCGTGTCAGGAGAAAAACATCAGAGAACAAACACCCTACAACCATTGCTGGAAGAACACAAGCTGGTGGGGGCAGCGTTATTGTCTGGGGAAGGTTTCTCAGGGCTCAGGTATCCATGTGGAAGGCACTTTCAGACGATTTTGTTATGGATGAGAAGCAGTAAATCTGTTTGGAGATCAACGATCATATCAACGATCATTCATCCCCATACAACAATGATCGGGAGCAAACATTCACATGATCATTGCCCACTGATATAGGCCCTTGTGAACAGTCCCTTACTTACCTTGAACCCTTTGTTGTAATATCTAGCTCAGGAGCATGGATGCCATTCAGACTTAGTTTTATCATAAGCTGCCCCAGGTCCACAAATTTGGAAAAGCTGGTTGATGTTGAACTACAAGTGACACCACCGAAACCCCCAACTTTTCCCTGTAAAGGGCACCTGTCAGCAGGATCTCCTGGTAGATTTGATCCCACCTCTATCCGTGGCCCATTTAAGAGAAATCAGACATTTATTACTTAAGCCTCATTCACACGTCAGTGTTTTCCATCAGTGATTGTGAGCAAAAACCAGGAGTGGAGCCTCCACAGACGTAAGGTATAAGGGAAGATCTGCACCTGTTCTGTGTTTAGAGCCGCACCTAATTTTGGCTAACAATCACTGATGGAAAACACTAACATGTGAATGAGGCATTATTCTAATGAAGATTTCAGTGCACCAAGGGCCCAGCCCTAGCCCCTTGGGGCACCCCAGCTTTTCCACTTTCCAACTTTAACCATTCATCCTTCCCCTTGACTGACAAGGCCAGGCATCCTGTTTGTCCTCTTGCCTTCCCCATGTCTCTCTTGAATCTTCAATTGGCGCATGTGCAGTTAGCATCTTAGCCTCAGAGAAAGCCAACAGAGATGTACTGCTCATGCGCTGAATGAAGATTCAACCTCTTGCCTGGCCCTGCAATCCTGTGCCTGCACCGTTCAATCTTCATTTGGCCTTCTCTGATGCTGAGATACTCTTCATGTGCCAAATGAAGATTCAATGGTGCATGCATATGATTGGTTGAGTAGAGTTGATTCTGCTGACAGGGGCTCTTTAAAGGAGATTTATCTAACAAACAAGCTAACCCCCTGAATTCCACCCTCTAACGCTCCACAGGGGGCATTCACCTATTTTTAGGTTACTTGATTTCAAAGCCCTTTTCCTCGGATGAACTTGTTAAGCGTTATTGCCTCTCTATATATCCGATAAGTTCATGGAAAAGAAGATAAATTTGAAATATCATTGACCTGCGGCGATCGCAGCTATTCTGGTCCTCAGACCTTTATGAATTATAGATGGAGCTTTTCTTCTGTAGTCCGCCGTATTACGCCTCCTTCATGGACACTGCAGCCATAGAAATAATCTCCATAGCTCATAATGAGCCCACAGAAGACTATAGACAAGGCTTTATTAGGGTTTATTTCCAGCTCCTTTATTTTATTTACAGTGAAATTCCCTGGAGTCACGATCATTTGATTGTTTTACGTAAGCAGGATTTTTGAAGGTCTGCCTTCATATTCCAAGAGCTGCTCCTTCAGCTAGCGGTGGGCACGCCTAAAGCAACCTTAAAGGGAATGTCAATCATCATTTCATGTGTAGATCCAAAATTCAGTGCTGGTACGTTTTCTACAGATGACACTTTGTTTACCTGTAGCCACCACTAGAGGGAGGTGAAGAGTTCTCTCTAGTATGCAGTTAGCTCCCATGCTCCCTCTAGTGGTGGCTGTAGGCAACTAGTAAAATTATGTCTATGCCAGTCAGAGTCCCTTCTCCAAAAAGCCACTATTGAGCAAGCTCCGAGGTTTAACTCTTTAGGTGCAATATGTAAATACGAATTGGGTGACCCTTTTCTAGTGTAATATTGGAAGAGATTAAGTAAAGTAGTAGTAGCCAAATATGCTCCAAATGTGCTCATCTGGGAAGGGAGTACCATACGCCTGCTGGGGATGGGTTCTGGCTTTAGCCAAGTAACAGTTTTTTTAGGATATGGGTGAGGACCCCAGTTCTTCAGCCTTTCAGATATAAAATACTAAAGTTGAAAATAATGCAAATGATATTTTATTTAACGGAGTAGATAAGAGACATGGAAGTTCATGCTGCCCTAGCGTGCTGCTGCCCCCGGCTAAATCTCATGCATTTAGATGGGAGTCTTCCAAAATGTTGGCACGCACCGCTATTCTCAAACCTTGTACGCAGTCTGAACCGTCTCCAGCACACTGGCAGAACGGTGCGAGGTATGCAGCCAGGGCTCTATAAACACGGCTTCCAGCTGCATGCAGGATTCTCACCCACAAACTAGACACACACATACCGTCTGGGACTTTAACTCTGGATCTACTGACTCGCCTCTGGAAACCGAAGACTCTTGAATTAACGGATTTGCCCATGAGACCACTTTTTACAGTTATTTACAGTCGTGACTCCCACACGTTGTGAATAATTTTTCAGTTTTCTAATTTTTTCGCCAGCAAGAAGCTTGTTCCCTGGGCCGTCAGTTCACTGCAGAGACATACAGGGGTCACGGGGTGGATTTATTGCCCATGGTACGCACTTGTTAGATGCCAGGTAGTCACCAATATCTACGGCAGCAACTCAGGGTGCAGCTGGTGTAGTATGATTTTTGAATGATCCAAGGAGTTGACTGAGGCAGTCCTCTGCTCAGAATCCTCATTTCTTGGAGTGGAGAGCGGTCGTAAAGAACTTCTTCCTCTGGAGGACCTGTCCAGTCCTGCATTGCACAGACAAGCCATTGATGTGAATGGACACGGTGTAATTTTTCATTTCTCCTTTGGTGGCGCTGTAAGGAAATTGAACACTTACTTCTAGGTCTCCCCACAGATCAAAGCTAATCGTTAGTCAGCGTACTGTAAAAGGACCATCCAAGTAGAGTTTGGTCAAGACAGAGAACCCTTTTAAAGGCATAGTCCCACTGTAGACAGTGGAAAACAGTGCTGTTCTCCCTTAATTCTAAGGATTGCTGAAAGTTTCAGAAGTTGAACCCCCACTAATTGTTGTTGGTTATAGCATATCATAGTCAGATAGGCAGGGCACTAGAATAAGTGCACTCTGCCTCAATGATTCATAAGGAACATAATTCCAGCTACTACGTAGGCAAAACCAGTGAGGGCACTGGTCTGACACATCCATGCTGAACAAATAAATACAGTATATAGCAGGTCTGGCCAACCTGAGGCTCTCCAGCTGTTGTAAAACTACAATTCCCACCATGCCCTGCTGTAGGATGATAGCTGTAGGCAGACTGGGCATGCTGGGAGTTGTAGTTTTGCAACAGCTGGAGAGCCGCAGGTTGGCCAGCCCTGGTATATAGGGTCTGATACCAGATCATGCTTCACCCTCAACTGCAGGAGTCAGCAACCTCTGCCACTCCAGCGGCTGTGAAACTCTAAATCCCAGCCCGTTCATTTCTATGGGAGTTTCAAGTGCTGAAGGTTGCTGACTCCTGCTCTAGCAGCTGATAGTCATGCCTCTATACCAGTTGTCTCCAACCTGTGGCTCTACAGCTGTTTTGAAACCACTACTCTCATCATGATCTGATAGGCTTTCAGGGCATGCTGAAAGTGCTTGTTTCACAACAACTGAAAAGTGACAGATTGAAGATGACTGTTGTAGAGACATGAATATCAACTGCTAGAGCAGGGGCCAGAAACTTACGGCAACCCAGCTGATGTGAAACTACAAATCCCATTATGTTTCATTGATCTCTATGGGAGTTCTAAGAACAGCGAAGCAAGAATGCTGAACGTTGCTAACTCCTGCCCTAGCAGCTGAAATTCATGCCTCTACACCAGTGGTCTCCAACCTGTGGCTCTACAACTGTTTCGAAACTACAACTCCCATCATGACCTGCTAAGCTTTCAGGGCATACTACTAGTGCTGGTTTGACAACAGTTGAAGGGCCACAAGTTTGAGACTACTAATGTAGAGACATGAATGTCAGCTGCTAGAGCAGGGGTCAGCAACCTACAATATTCCAGCTGCTGTGAAACTACAAATCACAGTAGGTTCCATTCATTTCTATGGGAGTTCTGAGCAACTGTTCATGCTGGAATCACATAAGCTGACGTGCTGTAGGTTGGTGACCCCTGCTCTACCAGTTGATATTCATGTCTCTACACTAGTGGTCTCCAATCTGTGGCTCTACAGCTGTTTTGAAACTACAACTCCCATCAAGATCTAATAGGCTTTCAGGGCATACTAGTTGTGGTTGTTTGACAACAGTTTGAGGGTTACACGTTGGAGACCACTGGTGTACAGATATGAATATCAGCTGCGACCCCTGCGAGAGTAGGAGTCAGCAAGCTACAGCAATCCAGCTGTTGCGAAACTACAAATCCTATCATGCTCCATTAATTTTTATAGGAGTTCCAAGAAAAGCAGAGTAAGTGTGCATGCTCATAGTTTTAGGTTCACATCAGTTGGAGTGCTGGAGGTTGCTGACCCCTGCTCTAGCATCTGATATCCATGTCTCTATAACAGTGGTCTCCATCCATCATGCTGGATGACAGGTGTTGGCACCAGGAACCATCAATGGTCCCTGAATAAGAGGATATTAGGATTTTTTAGTCCAGTGAAAAAATTTTTGAGGTCAGAATTTTTTTTTAATCTTATTTGACTCTGTAAACTTTAAAAAGCTTGTTTTCTTCTGTCGCTATCGATCACAATTGATTTCAGGTTCAAAGACTTGTTAAATGGATCTTAAACTATAAAGAAAATATCTGCCTAAGAGACCGGGCCCTAAACTACTCTATATATTTTAAATGGGGCTATTAAAGCCTTTATAGAGGAACACTATAAACTGGAGGAGCTGATGCCCCTACTTACGAAGGACGATATCACTCAATTTACACTGCTTGTAGCTCATTGAGCAAAGCCCTAATGCCCAATGTAGCTTATGTATCGGAATAATTAACGCAAAAAGTCCATCAGAGGACACTGGCAGCATATTCTCTGTGTTATATCCTAAAGTAAATTATTGAGAAAAATAATAATAAGAAATAAATAATAATAAAATACATTTGTCATAATAGTGCAAATTCTTTGCTGCTTTTTTCCTTATCTTGATCATAAAGGGGTTTTCCGTGACCTAGCAGGTCAAGCCAACCCACCTTCAAGGGGTTGTGTCACGAAAAAATATTCGACATTTTTCAAACCAGCAGCTGGATCTGAATACCTTTGCATATAAATTTGAAGTTTAGTATAGCCACTGAGCTATTCACTAAAATGTATCTTTATAGCACCACCTGCTGTTTGTTCTTTTCCTTATTTCTTCTCCACCTTACTTACGGTCCACCTCACCTCTTGTCCACCTCACTAACGGTTTTTCAGGAACCAGATTAGGTGATGCTCCTCCAGATTCTGTTTATGTCACATACTTTGCCAAGTTTCAAGTCCTGACTATGGAGATGTCCTACTCTGTGGCTCATGCACAGGCTCCTGGATCCGCCTCTTCTGTGCATACACCAGGGATGGGAATAGTTCTAGCCCAATCCACAGCAGAAGTGATCTCCCATCCATAGCCAAGACTGTAAGATGGATTTTCAGAAGAGGAGCATGGCTTGACCCCATTCCAGAGTGGCCAATTCACACAACTTTAGAATGATTTGTATATAACCGTACATACTTTCTCCTGCAGATATGTACTTCATAATTGAGGTGGGTCTGCTGAACCTACTGGGACCTGGAAAACCCTTTTAAAGTGGAACCAAAAATATGTTTAAAACATCTCAGTGGGATCAAAATCAAACAAAAATGTATACTACTCACATCTACCATCCCATGTTGCCTCCGTCCTTCTGCCAGACTAGTCTTCTGGTGGCTTATTTCCCAAAGGGTAGAGCATGTTGAAGTCCAACTGGTCAATGGTCCTTCCCCCAACATCTATATGGGGTAAGAGTTGGGACATCCTGTACACATAGGATAATCGGAAGATCAAAAGATCTTCTTAGCTAAATTACATCTATGTGAATGTTCACCTTTAGCCTCCAGACATGCCAAGTGGTCCATTGACCAGTTAGATCTCCACCTGAGTGTTGCCTTGAAGCCCCTACTGGTTCATTGTCTTTACAGAGCATGTATTATAGTAACATAGTAACATAGTTTATAAGGCTGAAAAAAGACATCTGTCCATCCAGTTCGGCCTGTTTTCCTACAAGTTGATCCAGGGGAAGGCAAAAAAACCCTGTGAGGTAGAAGCCAATTTTCCCCACTTTAGGGAAAAAAATTCCTTCCCGTCTCCAATCAGGCATCAGAATAACTCCCTGGATCAATGACCCCTCTCTAGTAACTATAACCTGTAATATTATTACACTCCAGAAATACATCCAGGCCTCCCTTGAACTCTTTTAGTGAACTTACCATCACCACCTCCTCAGGCAGAGAGTTCCATAGTCTCACTGCTCTTACCGTAAAGAATCCTCTTCTATGTTTGTGGACAAACCTTCTTTCCTCCAGACTCAGAGGATGTCCCCTTGTTACAGTCACAGTCCTGGGGATAAATAGATCATGGGAGAGATCTCTGTACTGACCCCTGATATATTTATACATAGTTATTAGATCTCCCCTCAGTCGTCTTTTTTCTACAGTGAATAAGCCTAATTTTGATAATCTTTCTGGGTACTGTAGTCCACCCATTCCAGTTATTACTTTAGTTGCCCTCCTCTGAACCCTCTCCAGCTTGGCTATGTCTGACTTGTTCACAGGAGCCCAGAACTGTACACAGTACTCCATGTGTGGTCTGACTAGTGATTTGTAAAGTGGCAGGACTATGTTCTCATCATGGGCATCTATGCCTCTTTTGATGCAACCCATTTTCTTATTGGCCTTGGCAGCAGCTGCCTGACACTGGTTTCTACAGCTTAGTTTGCTGTTCACTAAAATTCCTAGGTCCTTTTCCATGTCAGAGTTACCTAATATTTTACCATTTAGTATGTACTGGTGACTTGCATTATTCCTTCCCATATGCATAACCTTACATTTGTCAGTGTTAAACTTCATCTGCCACTTCTCTGCCCAAGCCTCCAGTCTATCCAGATCCATCTGTAGCAGTGTACTGCCCTTTTCTGTGTTAATTATTTTACACAGTTTAGTGTCATCTGCAAAAATTGATATTTTACTGTGCAAGCCTTCTACAAGATCATTAATAAATATATTGAAGAGAATAGGTAGGGCCCAATACTGACCCCTGTGGTCCCCCACTAGTGACAGTGACCCAATCTGAATATGTGCCGTTAATAACCACCCTCTGTTTTCTATCACTGAGCCAGTTACTTACCCACATACAGACATTTTCTCCCAGGCCAAGCATTCTCATTTTATATACTAACCTTTTATGTGGTACCGTGTCAAATGCTTTGGAGAAGTCCAGATATACGACATCTATTGATTCGCCGTGGTCCAGTCTAGAACTTACCTCCTCATAGAAACTGATTAAATTGGTTTGACATGACCGATCCCTCATGAAGCCATGCTGATATGGAGTTATTTGCTTATTTTCATTGAGGTACTCCAAGATAGCATCTCTTAGAAAACCCTCAAACAGTTTACCCACGACAGATGTTAAACTTACCGGCCTATAGTTTCCAGGCTCTGTTTTTGGACCCTTTTTGAATATTGGCACCACATTTGCTATGCGCCAATCCTGTGGAACACTCCCTGTCAGTATAGAGTCCTTAAATATCAGAAATAAGGGTCTGGCGATGACATTACGTAATTCTCTTAGGATACGGGGGTGTATGCCATCCGGTCCTGGCGATTTGTCTATTTTAATCTTTTTAAGACGCCGCTGTACTTCTTCCTGGGTCAGACAGGGCACTTTTAATGGGGAATTTATTTTTATATTCTGCATTTCATCTGACAGTTTATTTTCCTCAGTGAATACAGTGGAGAAAAAGATATTTAGCAGCTTTGCCTTCTCCTCATCGCTCTCTACAACTCCCCCCTCATTACTCTGTAAGGGGCCGACACCTTCAGGTTTATCCACATTGGTTTTTTCTTGTTCCTTAACCTTTTATTCCCATAAAGTATGTACCTCTTACAATTAGATATTAGGATGCTTTTAAAAATATCCCATTTTGTGGCTGTATTTTTATTTTTGAGGACTTTGTCCCAGTTAGTTAGGCCTATGACCTCTCTTAGTTGACTAAATTTTGCTTTTTTGAAGTTTGGATTATGAAAGACGTAGAGCGGGGATGGTCAACCCGAGGCTCTCCAGCTGTTGCAAAACTACAACTCCCATCATGCCCACACTGCCTACAGCTATCCGCCTACAGCAGGGCATGGTGGGAGTTGTAGTTTTACAACAGCTGCAGGTTGGCCATTCCTGTTGTAGAGTATAGACCAGCCAAGGCGCTGTGGTCTAATGTAGAACTTGCATTGCAACCAAGTGAAGTGCATTATGGGACAGCCGCTAAATTGGTAGGGGTGGGTCTGTCTGGATTCCAAGTGTCTTCAAGCATGAAATAACTTAGAAAAGTCATCTTGAACTGAAGCACTATCTCAGCGTATTTTCAAGCTGGATTCCCATGGGTCCATTTGTCGCGTGACTGAAGCCGTTGACCAGCCCAGACTGTATCCCACAGCCGCACCTAAGGGGCCCTAAGGCGTAAGGGCTGGGTTGCAGTGCAGTCTGCGAGAAGGGCGCTGGACTGCAACGCATTGCATTCAGCAGAAAACCGTTCCAAGATCATCCTTCCCGGTTAAGCGTTACATTTCCTAAAATGTTTATAACTAAAGGAAAAAGGTCGCAAGGGTTTACAGCTAATTAGTCAATTAGTTCAACCTATTAGCAACCTTAAAGGAATTCCCAGTCAGGCCCAGACTTCTTAAAGCAACATCTGCAGCCCATCACAATCCCATTTACCCCATTAACAGCTTGCACATGTGCTAAGAAAACACGGAATTGTTTCTGTAATTATACTTCAGAGAGAAACCGTCTTAAGTTTTACTTAGGCACAAAAGTAATCTAAATCTCTGCAACGCAAGAAGGAGGGCAAGAAAAAAAAAAGAAGATTGATGGAGTCGAAGAGCACATAGTGAATATTTCCTGTGGAAAAATCTCTGCTCCTATTAACAAGAGCAACTTGTTACTTAAGTTTTTTTTTTGTTCTTTTTTTCCAATGCTGGTTCACTTTTACAGATGCTGAGATCTTTTAACAGCGCATCTGCGGTCACACTTAGGTCTTCGACAGTAAGAGCTCATAGACACCACTGCTTTTAAGACCTTAGGTGCCCTGTGGGAGAAGTTTTAGATGCCCGTGTTGTCACCAGGGCTTGACCACTTTCAGTAAGTTTTTGTAAACTGCTGTGATGACATTTGCCCCATTTGGGACCCTTGCCTGATCAATGGTGGTTCTCATTCTTGCCTTCCAATATGTTAGCTTATGACGAGCTTGTGCTTACGCACAGCAGCCAAACAGAGTAAGCAGAGCCACAGTGAATGATATGAAGGAGGAACAGGGTGGCAACCTGAGCATCAATCGGTGGTTCAATGTTCTAGCCTTTGTGTAATGGAAAAGCAGCTCTCCATTTATGACATGCTGTTCAGCTTGTGGTGAGCTTGTGCTCACGTACAGAAGCCAAACAGAACAAACAGAGGAAAGTGAACAGGGGAGCAGCCTGAGCTTCTAATAGTGGTTCATCATTCTAGCATTGTTGTAATGGAAAGCAGTTCTTCTTTATTGACTGTGCGTTTAGCTTGTGGCGGGCTTGTGTTTATACATAGAAGCCACTCAGAACAAGCAGAGCTAGAAAATCATCAAGAAGGACAGGGTGCCAGACTGAGCATCGAAGGGTGGTTCATTATTCTAGCCTTTGTGTGATGGAAAGCAGCTCTCCATGTATGGTGCTTGTGTTGGGTTTGTACTCATACACAGTAGCCAAACAGAACAAAAAGAGCTAAAGTGAAAAGCATGAAGGAGGTACTGGGTGGCAGTCGGAGCCTTCAATGGTGGTTTATCATTCCAACCTTCCTGTAATGGAAAGCAGCTCTCTATGACTTTCCATTGAGCTTGTGGTGGGGTTGTGTTGATGCACAACAGCCAACCAGAACAAGCAGAGTTACAGTGAAATGTATAAAGGAGGGGCAGGGAGGCAGCCTGAGCCTCTAATGGTGGTTTATCATTCTAGGTTTCCTGTAATGGAAAGCAGGTCTCCATTTATGACTGTTGAGCTCACGGTGGGCTCATGCTTAAACAGAGCAGTCAATCAGAACAAGCAGAGCTACAGTAAAAAAAAAAAAAAAACATGGAGGAGATACAGGATAGTAGTCTGAGCCTCTAAGGAGACAGGAAGGGGATTTCAGACTACCATAACATCCACTAGATATTGTCACTGACCAACCATACTTGTACCCTAATGGAGGTGACAATATAAAAGACAATAAATTGCAAGTAAACATTAGACATAGTCGAAGACTTATTATTTTGAACATCTACTTGGAGCAGTTCCTACTTTGACTTTAGGGTCTTGGTCTGGAGGTCTGGGTTTGAGCTTTCTACAGGATTATCCAAATTTTGAGCTTTCTATAGAACGTTTCATTTTAGAAATCAGTGGTGGTGTGAGATCACGGAACTTCTCAAAAGTATCAGAAAATCATTTCAATGGGTTTTCCTTTTAATGCTAGCCAAACAAGATGGTCATACCCATGGATATCAGCAGGATCAGCCAAGGATCTCAGGTGCAGGAGGACCTGCAGACCATCCTCAGATGATGGGAAAGATCGGGCATGCTAGATGTTGATGTTCTTTTGAGAAACAAGTCCATGCCAAAGTTGGTAGCGGCTTATGCCCCTTTCCCTATTGAAAAGCAGATACAAAAACTGATGAGAACATGGGATAGAAAACCCAAAAAGTTGCAAATGTTTGAAGATGACATCAAACACACATGCCCAAAGTAGCAGCAGCTTATGTCTCTTTTCCTATTGAAAAACAGATACAATAACTGATAAAAAGTGGGACTGTAGGATCATGCATGCTGAATGTTTATGTTCCTGCAAGAAATAAGTCCATGCCAAAGACGGCCACAACTTATGTACCTCTTCCTATTGAAAAGCAGATACAAAAACTGAAGAGAACATGGAGCTGAAAACCAAAAAGTTGCAAAGTTTCGAAGGCAACCATCAAACACACGCGACATCACTTATACTTTATATAGTAATGAAAGCAAAAACGTTCTCCGTCCAGACTATCGTGTGTCCATATGTTGTGCAGAACATTTCTAAAAATAATCAAATGAAATGTATAATAACTATAAATAGCGGGAATTTTCCCCTCAAGATACATTAAAGAAGGACGACGAGAGAAGTTAGATCATACAATTTCCTTCCCTTTTTGCCTTTTGATTGGCACCGTAGCTATAACCCAAACACATTAGACGGATCTGCGCAGGTTTCATGTAACTGAAGGCAAGAAGCTGAACTAGACGACCGATTACCAGCGCCCTGCGCTAAAAATAACCCCCGGCTAATGAATTACATGGTTAAGTTTTGACTTCTAATGAAGTTGTCATGGTCTAAAGCTCTGACAGACGTCTACACTCCCAAATGGGAAAGGAGCCAAATATGAAAGAAAAAAAAAAAAACACAAGCCGGTGGAATCGAGAAAGTTTTCCCAAAAACAAACGTTTCAATTCTCGAGGGTTGTTAAATATGGTCTGAATGGAAATGGAAAACGGGCACCTGTCCTAATGTTTATTGAGATTGGGAAACTCATAACATTGGTTTTCATGATGAAGAGAAGTCAGAGCATTTGAAAGAGCACGATAGTCTGGCACGCAACAGACTCCCCCCTCTGTCTCGTATCCAAGATCTGGGTAATAGGAGTCTTATGTCAGGTTGGAGAATTAGAAAGATCCCGTGGTCCTGACGCTGATGATAGATGACATCCCTGGCCTGCACAAGCCATAGACCTGTGGAACTACCTGAGGCTGTTTTGGACAACGTGTCCTTCAGAAAGTAAAACATTTTAAAACCAAAACCAGTAAATAAAAGCCCTTAATTTGTCCTCTTCCATCATCAAAAACTCAAATCAGCTAGGAAAACTGGACAATATCCTATACAACTGCACAAAAAAGTAGATGAACCCTTTGGAATGTCCAAGATTTTCTAATAAAGATTGTTAATAAAATATGGTCTGATGGTTATCTGAGTCACTTACAAACACAATGTTATTGGGCACGTTGGGTGAACATCCACAGTGTAGACAGAAAGTATGTGAACCTCTGAGTTAATGATTTCTCCAAGAGTATTGGCAAAAAGTATTTCAATTAAGGAGATGAGATTGGAAGTTGGGAGTTCACCGGTGTTTTGCCCATTAAAGGCACACAAAGCCTGGTTACTGACAAATTCATTCTTCTCCAGAAAGACTGGTTAGTTTGAATCATGCCTTGATACAGACTTGTTTCCGAAGACCTCGGAAGATAGGGGTTCATGAAGCTGGAAAAGGCTATAAAAGCATTGCTAAAAACTTGGGTGTACTGTACATCAATCCATGTCAAGCCACATTGGAGAATATTTAAGACTATTGTTATTCTCCCCAGGAGTGGGCATCCTGTTAAGATCATGCATAAAGCAAGAGGATGTCCCCTCGTCACAGTCACAGTCCTGGGGATAAATAGATGATGGGAGAGATCTCTGTACTGACCTCTGATATATTTATACATAGTTATTAGATCTCTCCTCAGTCGTCTTTTTTTCTAAAGTGAATAACCCTAATTTTGATAATCTTTCTGGGTACTGTAGTCCACCCATTCCAGTTATTACTTTAGTTGCCCTCCTCTGAACCCTCTCCAGCCTGCTATGTCTTTAGCACAAATGCACAATTATTTGTTTGGAGGAAAGCAAACACTGAACACTAAACCAAGAACCTTATCCTACCTGTGAAGGCAGCATATGGTTAGGAGCTGGTGGAGGAAACGTCATAATTTAGAGCTGGTGAAGGGAGCATCATAGTTTAGGGCTGGTGGAGGGAGTATTATAGTTTAGGGCTGATGGGGGAACCATTAAAGGTTGGTGTTGGGGTATCATGATTTGTGGCTGGTAGAGAGGGTATCATAGATTAGGGCTGGTGGATGGGGCATTATGGTTTAAGACTGGTGGATGAGACATTATGGTTTATGGCTGGTGGAGGGGGCATTAAGGGTTGTGGTTATTGTAGGGGGAATCATGATTTGGGGCTAGTGTGGGGAGCATTAAGGTTTGGGGCTGGTGAGGGGGAATCATGATTTAGGGATGGTGGAGGGGAATTAAGGGTTGGGTTGGTGTAGGGTCTGTCATGATTTGGGGCTAGTTGAGGGGGTATTATGGTTTGGGGCTGCTTTGTGATTATTGAGGGAACAATGAATTCTTGGGTGTATGACTACATTTTACAGGAGAAAGTAAGTGCAGCTGTGCATGACCTCAAGCTGAAGGGATATTAGGTGATGCAACAAGGCAACAACCTAAAGCACACAAGTACTATAAATTAATTAAAGGATGGTTGTAAAGGAATAATATTTGCGATTTGAAATGCCCAAGTAACAGTCTTGACCCTAACCTTATTGAGATGTTGGAGGGCTGAAAGGCATCCCAGAAATAATGATGAACTGAACCACAATTGCAGGTAAGAATGGTCCAAAATTCATCCTCAGCATTGTGTAAATCTTATTTGCAGCTGCAGGAACCATTTGGTGGAGGTGATTGCTGCTGAAGAAGATCTGCAGGTTATTAAATCAAATGTTCACTTACTTTTTGCTCCTTGCACTGTGGGCGATTGCACAATCTGCTCAATAAAAGACATGAATGCCACAAGTGTTTGTGTGTCATTAGATTGTGTGTACAGTGCTTTGCAAAAGTATTCGACCCCCTGGAACTTTTCAACCTTTTGCCACATTTCAGGCTTCAAACAAAAAGATATAACATTTTAAATTTTTGGTGAAGAATCAACAACAAGTGGGTCACAATTGTGAAGTGGAAGGAAATTTATTGAATCATTTAAACTTTTTTTGTAATAATAAAACTGAAAAGTGGGGCGTGCAAAATTATTCGGCCCATTTACTTTCAGTTCAGAAAACTCACTCCACAAGTTCATTGAGGATCTCTGAATGATCGAATGTTATCCTAAATGACTGATGAAGATAAATAGAATCCACCTG